>CM044396.1:8695000-9295000 GCA_024322285.1 Musa beccarii | reverse complement strand
TGAGGACAGCGATCTTAGGTCGTTTGGGTTCATGTTAAGGGATGATTGGGTTTGCACTATCACCGATTCATCTGTTTGCTTTTGCTTCTCCTTGCATGTTCACTCAATTGAATTTATCCATCGAATGACATCAAATTGTTTTATAGATTCTAATTATATTAGCAATTTGTTATATGTTATAATCATGACATGACAGCCACACAACAATACACTCTTTTCTTCAACTTTTCACAATGTTCCAACCAGATGGCAGCCGACAGATGAACTATGCTCTTTATTCTGTATATAGCGATTGTTAAACTATATATGTCATTTCTTTCTTATACTACCAGTCTTAGAATATTGTAAATCAAAGAGACTGTTAAATTATATATGTCATTTCTTTTTGTATAAATGATGGTGAGTGGTGTGAGAACAGCGATCGAGCGGGTCTAGCGTAACAACAGTGAACGGTGCAAGAGAGGTGATGGTCGAGTGATGTAAGAGTGATAGTGGTCGAGCAAGTCTAGTGTGGTAGGGTCGAGCAATATAGAAGAGATAACAATCGAGCAGTGCAGGAGCAACGATGGTCGAGCGATACAGGTCGAGTGGATGCAATGGGCAAGCAAAAGGAAGTAGGTCAGAAAGAGGAGAGGAAGAGAAATCGATTAGGGTAAGAAGCGGATATAAATTTAATAATTTTAAAAATAATAAAATCATATTTTTATCCTTTTCATTCATGCTCTTTTTGCACATGACAATACATGTGATTTTTTTTCATCAGCAAAATTAATAACGTAAAAAAGAATTATGATTAAATGTTTCATCTTCTTAAGTGTAGGGACTCCAATACTACTTTTTAAAGTATAGGGATCGGGATACTAAATATAGTTAACTATAAGGGGTAATATATAATTATCCCTCAAAATATGGGAGGATGAGTAAAATGGAAACACCAAAAGAAAACTCAAATGATCAATAGTAAACAATATACTAGAAAATTAACCTAAAATTTAACATGGTTCAATAACTCCCACCTATATCAATAAAAAAAATTATATTATTTAAATATATGAGATCAATTATAAAATCTTGAATTATTCTCACTAAAATATAATCTCCTTGTATGTCCTCTAAAATTAACATAAAGAAGTCAAAGAAGCCATATTGTCTCTTCCTCTTACCTTGAGACTTAGTTTATTTATAGAAATAAATCTTAATTTACTAAGTAGTTTTAATTTAATTAGGACTTTTTTGAGTAATTTGAATCTTATAAAATACTTATCAATCTTAATAAAAATAACTCAAAATCAAATAGGTCTAGTCCAATAACTTCCTAATGTATCCAAATGTCATTACACTATCATATATATGATACGATATGATATACTTTATAATCATTTTATCTAAATATCATATCAAAATCAGATATGATATTCTATTATTATTTTATCTAATTGAATAACTAGGCTCAGTAAACTTGTTGGATTTGAATAGCTGATGTAAACTGTCTATGCTCGAATATATGTTAATCCATCGATTAAGTCCTTATAAATTAATTTAAGTTTTCTTCCACTTTTAATATGGGACTATGAAGATATTATAAGCACAATCTTCTAAAGATTGTAGCTTTAATATATATATATAATTTATTTTAAATGATTTTTTTTTCTTGATATGATGTAAGATAAGCAGTGATTTTTTTATAATAGATAAATACAAAGATAATAATAAAAAAAGGTAATTTATTAATAAAATTATAACTAGCAAACTTGTTCTGACTCGAGAGAAACCATTCAGGATAACATTTATATATTTTTACATATGGACGATAAATTTATACCATCGAAAAAAAATATATACAGCCTTACACCATTCACACAACTTTTTTTTCCCATTTTCTAGACCCCAAGTAGAAGAAAAACAAAATAAATATCAATTTTAAAATATTATGATTACATTAAATCAACTGTACAAGCCACTCTTCCCATCTTCAAATTAGACTGATTTCCATTAAAAAAAAAATATTGATGGATAATCTTCTTTCTTAACTGAATGGCTTCCATATTCATAGATGTAAACCTCCCTTATAGGGGTAGAATATACAATCAAGTGATCAAAATACGATTTATTTTCTTTATTTCCTCGAGTAATCGAGGAAACTTAACTAAAAAATTTGAAAACATTCTTACGTGACAACACATGACAATTGCAAAGAAATAATTCAAATGGTCCCCCGCATCAGGTCGAGAGGAATTATATTTATATGTATGTATGCATTTTGGTATTGTTTGATTGAAGCATATTTTTCGGTGATTTTTGGAGCTTTTTGCTGTTCTACCTTGCAGCCTTTGGGCTTGTTCTATAGTATTACTAGTTGCCAATGCTACTACTACTGTAGAATTGTCCCTTCTCGTTTGGCTTTCCGCTGCATCTATTACGTGACAGTCCTGCTCTTTTGTCACTTAGAGCTTAAGTCACTAGTGACAGTACCGAGATGCTTTCTTTACCACAGCAGGTCGATCAATCCTTAAGACCTGTTCTTGCTGCATCATATGAAATCAAACGCAACTTTGAAGTCAGTTCCCACTTTGTTTCTTCAAGGCCCCATCTCATCATCCTATTCCAAAGAGAGGAACTGTAACACCTTAGGTTAGGTTGGCTACTCTGCAAGAACTCGTGTTTAAGGAATTTAGATCAGTGAATCAGGCTCCAAAAAAATTAATATGTTAGCTGTCTCATCAAAATGAATCGTAAAAATTGATCTCAAAATTATCGTTAACTTAAGTTTGCCTTAGATTAGTTAGCCTATAAGTTACTTGATGGGTGTATTATCGCCAACTTATATTTAAATAATTTGGATCAATAGTTTAGACTCAGATAAATTAATGAATTAATTATCTCATCATACTAATTAGTATCAGAGTTCACCTAGTGTCAGACATGATTGACTCAAGTAGAAAAAAACCGTGTGGATGAGATTACAGGAGACATCGTTACATCTCAAAGAAAGATATGGATTAATTAGGACTCAATGATTACGATTATACCACCATAGTGGTTAATGTGTGAAAATAATGGTAACATAAATCTAGAGAAAAGGTGACAAGATACTGTCTCGGGCTGACTGCATTAATGGATGCTTTGGCTTTACATTGCTTAGCATCCAAAGAAAGATTGGCACACTTAAACCAAGATGGGATATGAAATCTTTGCTCCAATGATGAAAGTGAATACAAGCATACAAGTTCATTGTCATGTAACAAGCAACAGTGGAGGCAGCCAGTACTCCTTTGTTGGGCAAAGAGCTTCCTTGTCTGGTCCATGATGTACTCACAGAAGCTCTCACCATCAAAATGGCAGTTTCTAGGACAAGAAATGATGGGACATGAATTGTAATCCTCACTCCATCATGAAATGTGATGGTTATTCAACATCCAACAGGTAATCATATTTTTCTGAGATCCTGACAATTTGAAATGCCCCTACAAACTGATCACTGTGTTGTTTCTTTATAGATGGATGGCAACAGCACCGAAGCTCCAAGCTTGAAGCGTGATTAATGTCTTCTTTTCTATGGTTGTAATGAACTGCATCTTTCCATCACAAAAGGTCATCCAATTATGAGTTGCATTTTTCCAAGCTCATCATCTTAACTCGACAACACACTTGGTGCACTTATATGTGTCTCTCGATGACGCAAAACATTGTTAGGCAGCTCAATAGCATGCTTTGTGCATTGTTTGAAGTATGAAAAGAGAAAAGGTGAAGAAAGGGAAAAGTGACAGGGAGGAAGTGTGTGGAACAATCAAAGGCAACCACGGTGAAGATTCGCAGAAAAGAAACGTAAGAGTTGTGGAAGTGTGCTGCGCAATCAAAGGCAAGAGAGGCCCCATTGCATGACAAAACGTTGCAGATTAGCTGCTTTGGCTGATGGGGAAGCCCCAACTTTTCTTCATGCAGTGCCAGCCATGGCGGCCCCATGCACGATTCCCCGAGTCAGCAGCTTCTGACGGGAGATAAAATATGGATTCTATGCGGTAAATGATTGCCATTACATGAAATAAAAAAGGGATTACAAGCGATGTTCCCCGAGTAAATGCAGCAGTATTATCTAGGTCGATGTGTGTTTCCATGATTCTTCTGATCCTGGCAGAGGCACCCACATGGCTCCAATATTTGCATTGTGTTTACCTGTTTCCTCGAAGGCTTCATGGCGTGCACAGCTCGAGGGAGTCGGGAGTCCTCTTTAGCTTCACTGGCAGTGAGGAGGACATCCCTACCGCTGCACAACTCCATGACCAAACACTGCTCAGTGACACACCATACAACACTTGTCAGTGGCACAGTTGAACGAGCCAAAAGGAAGGCAGCTGCTCCCCACAGTAACTTGGTTTCCTGCAACCCCCTACGACTCCTTCCGAGTAATAAAGTAACAAATGCAGATCTACTAGACGCAACCACAACAGACCTTGTTCTTGAGCTCGGTTGGGTTCTGGCTAGTTAGATGCAGTGGGAATCTTGTTGGCATTGATGGGTGATGCCGGAACCGTCCACAAAGATCATGAGAAAATGACGCAGGGATGCAACCAAGTCATCCTGCACCTCAGTTTGACCGAACTGAAGCTCCATAATAGCCCTTTAGATGATGGCACACACTTGTTTCTCTCAGAGGCGAAGAAGAACAAGGGAGAAGCAATCCAAGAAAGACATCATATCACTACTGTCCTGCCTCTCCTATCTCTTGCAGCATAACCCTTATCCTGAAACCCCATCGCTGGGGCGCATGCATGCAGCGAGAGAACCTCCTCCTCGCCGATAAAACAAGCAGATAAGTCGATGGAAGCTACTATGCCTGAAGGCATGCCATGTCCTGCGCTCTGAGACATAATCCAAGGGAAAAGCCCTTCCTCCATCTTTGCCGCTACAGCAGTGGCGCCACGGGGAAGCGAGTGCATTAGAACCACAACTGCCCCCGCTAAGCTAATTGATGATCAGTGTTCATCCCGTGACCACAGTTTGGCGTGTTCTAGTGAGTAATCTTCTTCATCGTTGTTCACAGCACATCATGCACATTAATTAGATGACCACATCAAGGGAAGAACAAAGAGACGTCCGTCGCTTTGACCGTATCATTAATGAGGGGAACAACACCCTTCCTCACCTGTCGTTTTCCTCCTCGCCTTCCCGCTGCTGCCGCTCCATTCAATTCGTTTTGCCTCCTCTCACTTTGCTGTGACTTGTTTGGGAATCCGGGAATCAAAGCTAACTAATGAGGCACTTGTGCAGTGCTCGTTCATGAAGATGCCAAACTATACTCAAACGTGCTATTTGTTATTGATGAATGGGGTCTGAAGGTGAGTGATATGTGTACCAGTCACTGCCTCATCTCTTCTCCTGACATCACCACTGTGGACACAATAATGTCAATTGACAGGGATGGACAAAAAGAACAGAATGTGCCGAGGACGTCGAATCCTTCAGCCACACTCACGCTGCCCTCCGAGCAATGAGACAGACAGTGACACTTCACGACGTAGAAATCAACAGCAGCGCTGTATTTTTTCTGCTGCGAAAAACAATACCTTTTTTTTTTGTATTTCTTTCGATGAATAATACGAATGCATTATACGTTCTAATTGAATAGAGATCCGAATTAGCTAGTATATTTTTATACAAATAATAGATGTCAGGCTCGAATCTATAATAATTTTATTTCATAATAACTTTTTAAAATTAATTAATTTAAGTGTTATTATCTTAAAACAACTCAATCGTGCCGTCAAAATTATTTACGGTAAATGATGATGAAGATGAGATTTGATCTCAATTTTCAAAATGCCATCACTCGTTGTCATTAACATTGGGCTTCCTCATAATTCAGCTAGTTCAGTGCTAATCCAAGCCAGTCAAATTAAGTATTTTTGAACAAATCTATGGTATTATTATTTTAGCATCTTAAGAAAAACGCCAGGCAAAATTATATTTTTATTTATGTTTTAAATTTAAATATTACATATTTATTATTTTCTTAATCTCTGACCAGTTTATTATGTTTGACTCTCTCCAAATTTTTAAATAATCTTCAGAATATTAAGCGTATATATACATAAAAGACGCAAAAATGGTATTACGAGGATAAATATGTAAAAATGCTTAACATCAAAGTCGGGGCCCCCCCACACAACCTCTCTCTTCCGTTATAACGGGCTGTTATTTTATTACCAGCACTTTACCCCCTCTCTCTCTCTCTCGCTCTCGCTCTCGCTCTCGCTCTCGCTCCCTCTCGCTGGTTCTCTCTCTGCTGTGTTCAAGTAGTGTCCATTTGGAAGGCAAGCAGAAGGGCAGCTGGTTCTCTCCTTTAAAGCTGTCAGCTCGTCACCCACCTACCCAATCCTCTTCCTCTGCTGTCTCTCTCCATCGCCTCCTCCGTCTGAAGCCCTAATCCTCTCCTCTCCTGGTTCTGGGACTTGTTCTTTGGTTACACTCTTCGTAGTGGTGAGGGTTTCGGCTTGCTGCACTTCTTCTTGGTGATTTCTCTTCCTTTCCCCTTGTTTCGGAGCCGAAAGCAGGGATCTTGATATAGAGGGACGGAAAAGATGAAACCTTGATGGATTTTGGGTCCGTTTCCGGCGTCTTCTTTGGTTCTCGGCTGAGATCAGGTTTCTTTGATCCCGCTCAATTGGTTCGTCGTTCGATCTTTGATCCCTTGGAGGCGATTTTGTGGTTGTTTGAGCTTTGGATTTCCCTTCTTTTTCGGGAGGATAGAGATTTCTTTTAGGAAAGCGGTCTCCTTTGGGCTTTTTGTTACTTAAGTAAGGTTAAAGCCAGCATGAACATCAACATCTGAACCACTCTTCTTGCTTCTGGGCTGCCTTTATAGAGTAGAATCTTTTTCCTTACCCCTTATTCTAGCAATCACTGCTGCTCCAGTGTTCCTAGGGGGAATCTTAGGACTAAAGCAAGATAGTCAAGAGAAGGGAACAAAAGAGAAAAGGAAAGGAGGGTGACGGGTGGTTTTGAACTCCTCGCTTTGCCTTTCCGTCTGTGCCGGTTTGGATCTGAGGAGCAGAAATGGCGGCGGTGGTGGCGATGCGGAGTGGAGGAATGGAGAAGCATTCCATGGATGCGGGGAAGTATGTGAGGTACACTGCTGAGCAGGTGGAGGCACTCGAACGGGTGTATGCAGAGTGCCCGAAGCCAAGCTCGACGCGGCGTCAACAGCTGATCCGCGAGTGTCCGATTCTGGCTAACATCGAGCCCAAGCAGATCAAGGTCTGGTTTCAAAATCGAAGGTAAGAGATCGTGAGAAAACATATTTGAGGATGTTACACTTGGTTAATTATTTATTTCCACTCATTCATTGCTCAAGCAAGAACTCGTTGGAGATATCTTGAAAGGTCAAGCATGGTATGCATGATCAGCGATGCAGTTTTCTAATTGCACAGCATAACAAAATCACAAGGGCAACAAGCCAAATGCATCTGTTCAAATGATTAAGTAAAAGGATGTATAAGTTCCCTTGATCTCTCATCTGGACATTATGTATAAGTTAAAGTTTCTGTTCTGAGCAATTGTTATCTCTGTTTCCTTCTTCCTTCCAGAGGAAATGTTCCCTGAAGAAAAATGGTCTATCCTTGGAATTAACTTCCAGCATCTTGGTTGTTATAAAATTTTGTTGGTTTGTAGGAACATTAGCAAGCAACCGTGGCTCCATTTTAGGTTCTATAAAAATTCCTATACTTAATTTTACTGGAGCATTACATTCAACCTTTTCCAGCTATTATGTATATATTTAAATCCTTTTGTTCGTGATTCCCCACCCTCTCATCTCGGCATAAGTAAATATATGATTTACTGAGATTTCATTATTATTCATGATTTTCTTCTTTTTGAATATTCTTCTGGAAGATAAGTAGAATTCTTTCAGGTGCCGTGAGAAGCAGAGAAAGGAGACTTCTCGCCTACAGGCTGTCAACAGAAAGTTAACTGCAATGAATAAGCTTTTGATGGAAGAAAATGAACGGCTTCAGAAGCAGGTTACCCAGTTAGTTCATGAGAACGCATACATGCGGCAACAGCTACAAAATGTAGGTTTTTTATTTTTTTATTTTTAATTAATGGAGTTTGAACTGATTCCTGCACAAAGTAATTCTGTGTTCAACTTTCTCAGCATAAAAGACCTTCAATCTGACCTTCTAATGTCAGAATGTATCAAAGTAACCTTGATTGTATCAATTCATCTATTAAGTAGTCTATTCATCTGCCTGAGAAATACAGTGAAAGCCAACTTTACAAAAGTAGGTCTTTTTTTATATATAGGCATTGTTGTTTAATTTTTGTTCAATTCATATTTTCTGTAGGTCTCACTGGCTAATGATACAAGCTGTGAATCAATTGTGACCACCCCTCAAAATCCTCTAAGGGATGCCAATAATCCTGCTGGGTATAAATCTTTTTCACTTTCCAGAATAAAAGAGAAAAAGAATACCAATTGTTGTTTTTCTTTTTGGGATCAATAAAGTGTTCTGATTTGAAACAGTTTTGCCATTGCATATGCAACATGTTCAATTGTTTTTGTCTTGTAGACTCCTATCTATAGCTGAGGAGGCCTTGGCAGAGTTCCTTTCAAAAGCTACAGGGACTGCTGTTGATTGGGTCCAGATGCCTGGGATGAAGGTAACAGAAATTTAAGAGGCTTCAACTAAAGCTAAAGTATTGGTTGAATTATATTTAGATTTTCAAACACTTCATATGAAACATAGAGCAGCTAAGGCTAAATTATACTGAAGTCTGGATTCTTTCTCGTGAACAGCCTGGTCCGGATTCAATTGGGATTGTCGCTATTTCACATAGTTCCAGTGGGGTGGCAGCACGAGCCTGTGGTCTAGTGAACTTAGAACCTACAAAGGCAAGCTCATCATTGTGAACTGCACCCTGATCATTTAGGGCAAAGAGATTCAAAGTGGTTACAATGACTTGTATCTCATCCTCTAATCTCATTATACTTCAAAATGAAGGCAACAACTGACGAATCTCTTCTACTATGCTTTTTTTTTTTCTTGGAGATATCTCAGTCCTTTTATAAAAAAAATATCAATTATTAGTTTGTGTGGTAGGGGAGTTCATGGAGCATAATCACTCAACCAACATGAACTTTTAGTTCTCAAGTATCTCATGATCCTCATGCTTATGATTGACAGATTGCAGAGATCATTAAAGACAGGCCAGCTTGGTTTCATGATTGTCGTAACCTTGAAGTTTTCACCATGTTTCCAACTGGAAATGGAGGCACAATTGAGCTAGTGTACATGCAGGTGAGTTTAAAGTGACATTTTCTATGTTAAGACCTTAAGTTTTAGCATATTCAGGCTCTTCTTCTTTTGTTTTGTTTGTTTTACATTAGAACTTGGTCCTATTTGTTTTGGTACAGATGTATGCTCCGACTACATTAGCTCCGGCACGGGACTTTTGGACCCTAAGGTACACTACAAGCTTAGAAGATGGCAGTCATGTGGTATGCTCTGTAACCTGTTGTGAACACTTAGTTTTGTCTCCCACATGGACATTTAGTTATTCTGCTTGTTACAATGTTCTACCTTAAAGATTTGTGAGAGATCTTTAAGTGGTTCTGGAAGCGGTCCTAATGCAACTACTGCTCACCAATTTGTAAGAGCTGAGATGCTTCCCAGTGGTTATCTAATTCGACCATGCGAGGGTGGGGGCTCCATTGTCCACATTGTTGATCACTTGGATCTTGAGGTATGTTTATGGGATCTTAGATGGTTATTGTAAAATTATTGACTACCATTTGGAGAGATCCTTCAGTACAAGTATGTTTTGTCTTCAGGCTTGGAGTGTTCCTGAAGTGTTGCGGCCGCTTTATGAGTCATCTAGAGTCGTGGCTCAGAAAATGACAATTGCGGTAGGTAATTGTATGCTTGTTCTCTGGCATCTCAGACACATTTTTGGGAATTGTTCTTCAGAAACCACATAAATGTTTCTGCCCAATCAAGTTGGCGTCTTCTTTGAAAACTTACTAGTTTCTGTGTGTTTTCTGGTTCTTAATTTTTATCTGATGTTTTTTCTTCGTACAATGATGCTTGGAAGGATAGAATGAGTATAATTAGTTGATTTGTGCCTGATTAATAATTTCTTGTGCAATGTTGGGTTGTTGCAGTCTGGTATTGCTTTCCTTCAGCTTCCAACTATTTTAAGATAATCATAGTGACTCTTGAATGCGCATTTAACACATGGTTGCGTTTCATATCCATAGTCAACTTAGCTTCTTTTTTTTCACTATTAAAAATTGATTAGTGTTATCCTTTCAAGGCGCTTCGTCATGTCAGGCAAATAGCACAGGAGACAACTGGTGAAGTAGTGTGTGCAACGGGTAGGCAGCCTGCTATTTTGCGGACTTTTGGCCTGCGATTGAACAGGTCAATATATACTAATGAAATATACGAATCATACTTTTACTCCCAAAAGTAAAAAGCAAGAAGAAGAAGAAGAATGTGTCATTGAGTTCTTTCTCTTGCATGCTTTCTTGCACATGATTGTTCTTTTTCCTCATATCATCTTTCTCCATGTTTACTATAGGGGATTTAATGATGCCATTAATGGTTTCACTGATGATGGTTGGTCACTTATGGGGAGTGATGGTATGGATGATATAGTAATTGCCACCAATTCAACAAAGAAAACTGGTGCTAATGCCAGTTCTAATGCTCTCGCATCGGCTGGAGGTGTCATATGTGCTAAGGCATCAATGCTACTTCAAGTAAGTACCAAATTAATAAGCTTATTGTGGTCAAACTTCATGCTTCTGATGAAAACATAACTTTATATTGAGATTGACTTGGCTGTCAGAAATGTATTTGTTAGAGGTTTTCTATATTTCCATCATGTTTTTTCAAGTCATCTGTTGAAAGATAAGTTCATTCTCTTAAAACCTTAAAATTAGTACTTTGTGTAAACATGATGTAAGACAAAAAGGCCATAAGTGCTTGTTCTTATTAATGAGACTCAATATGTCCACATTTCCCAGTATCCTGTGAGGCCACATTCTGAGGAAGTGGTCAAAGTTGAGCATTTGATCATAAAATATACTGCTCAAGTTCACAACATTTTGTTTGTCTAGAAGCACTGAAAAAAATATTTTGATCTGTTCACAGTTGTCTTTAGTATATTAGTTATTCTAGCAAGTATGATGGATAACTTTCAAGCCTGTATCTTAATAAACATGATGTAGAGGTCTTGAATACTGTTACTGATAATCATACTGGAGTCTTATCAAACAATTATTTACTAGTTGGTACTATTTGGTATGCCTCAATAACTAATAAAAGCAAAAAGAAAATTGTCAACATGTTGGAAGTGGTCAGTATGTTTGTTACATAGCCATACCAGAACAATATCACAGTAAATGAAACAATGCATGATATTATATATGTTATCTTAGATAGTCAAATGAGATGCTAATATGTCATGTTGCTTTTGTAGAGCGTTCCACCAGCATTATTGGTTCGGTTTCTGAGGGAGCACCGCTCTGAATGGGCTGATTACAACGTAGATGCATATTCTGCAGCATCCTTAAAAGCTGGTGTATCTTCCTTTTCAGGATCAAGACCTACTAGATTTTCTGGGAGCCAGATCATCATGCCACTTGCTCACACAGTTGAGAATGAGGAGGTGCATTTATTTGTCTTATACTTGTTTACATGTTCCTAATGCCCTTGGATGTTCATTTTCTGTGAAGTGGCACTATTGTCATTCACTTTTCCAGGTTGGAGTTTGGGTCTTGTTATATAGAAAAAACATTTTTTTGCAACATTAGTTCAAGGAACAAGAAGCTAAGAATTTGCAGCAATATGGTAATGGTATATTTTTTAATGATAAATATAGTACTATTATGAATATTGCCTTTTTGTTGGTTCTGTTGATGGGTTTCCTCCGATTTATGCATTTATTTGGGCATGAAACCTGACAATGTATGCCAGTGTATAGGCTAGTCATATGTAGGTTTGTATTTTTTGGATTTGTCATTCTAATTTTTTGTTGTTGAAAAAATTTGCAGTTTCTTGAAGTTGTTCGTCTTGAAGGTCAGGCTCTTATTCAAGATGGAGCCATCTTATCCAGGGACATTCATCTCCTCCAGGTGTCAAATGTTTATTTGCCTGAAAAATTACAGGCTTTGCTCTTCTTGTTCACTTGCCTGCTAAATGAAAACTACAATTAGTGATTTATGTTATGGTCTGACAAAAAAAAACTCAACATTGATCCTAAGCTTCCACTGAAGCAAATTCCAAAAAGATGTATAATTGGAATAAGTGCAAGGATGGATATGTAGAATATCACATGATCTCGGTAGTGGTAACACTAGAAGTTTTTGTAGCTTTCACTAGTTTATTTATGAATTAGTTTTTTGATGTTGTTTGGGGCTTGCTTATATCTGATTGATGCAGCCTACATAATGGATGATGATCAACTGCAAATGTTTCTATTAATTTCAATTCTTCAAGATGATAGTAAATCCATGTAAAACTAGTGGATATCATGGATGAGGTCATTGTGAAATTATTCATTGTACTAAAAAAATTAGCTATGTTGCATGTCACCAGCTCACCCAAGAAGAGTTACTTTTTTTTTGGATACTATAAAGGTAACATAAGCTAAAATCTATGACCAGCACTGTCAATTATGGCAATCATTGGCCATAATTGATTAAGTTGCCATGAGTTCGTACTTGTAGGATTATTTATAGAATCAGAATACTCCATGAATGAAGTTTCAGCTTACATGAATTTATGATTGTTTTAGCTGATTCTACACACAAAACTCATATATATTAATTATTCTTGCCTATATTATATGGTCCTCGGGTAACATCTACAACTGCATAATAAGGCTAAATATATTATTGTTAGTGCTTTGATGAAAAGTTCATATTTATTTTTTTAATTCTCCTTAGATGTGATGATGGCAAGGAGTAAACAGTTCAAAAGTTGTGTAAAATATCTAAAAGCATCAGGAATGTTCTAATCCTCCATAGAGGTGACGCTTTTGAGGAATTATCAGTCCCAGCTGTGTAAAATGTCCAAATGTACAAGGGTTTATGGATACTGAATTGAAGTATCATGGAACATTCATGCCTAGCCCAAAGAAGGTCTAGACTATTTTCAGATGGAGCTTTGTAGTTTTTTTATCAGTCTGATGTAACAATTGTAACAGAAAAAAAAGTTATAAAGGATAAACAGGAAAAAAAATTAAAAGCAATGTGGGGAAGTTCTAGAGAGCACCCCCCATGCACCTTTATCTTAAAAAGGTTGCAGCTATAAAGTTTCATAATTGTGCATATGAAATTTGTTGAACTAAAGCCATTTAGTGACATTCTTAATACAGATTGTCATGTTGGAAATCAAACAATTTTTAAAATCATTATCAAGATACTTTAATTTAGACAAGGACCAAAGCATATCCATTTCTTAGTATAAAGATAACGAGATTGGACTTGTAGACCTTCTTATTGTGGTCGACCTCTTTAATTTCTTGTTAGCTTGGAGATACTGTGTAAATTTTTCCTTTTTTATTAGTTTCTGTTGCACTTAATGGTACCTTTTGAGGACTGATTACACAAAATCTTTTGAGTTGGTAAATTGCTTTCTTGTCATGTGAATCAAACTAGCATATTATGTGACTGATTTGTCTCCTTTGGTGGTTATATTTACAGCTTTGCTGTGGAATAGATGAAAATTCTCTGGGTGCCTGTTTTCAGCTTGTTTTTGCCCCAATTGATGAACTTTTTCCTGATGATGCACCCCTGCTACCTTCTGGCTTCCGTGTTATACCACTGGATGCAAAAACAGTTAAGCACTTCAAATAAGATGCCATCTTCAGTGTTTCATTTTAGTTTTCATTCTTCCAATGTGATAACTGTACTTTACTTTCTTGCAATGATGGTAGATGCTTGATTGAACCAAATTAAATAATTGGAGCATATGCATTCTGGTCTTTGTATTTCATTTTCCTTGTAAAGCATATTCTCCCTATAACATTTTATTCCAGCATAGTGGTTTATGTGCATGTGACTGAAATCCTGCTAAATTGGTGACTAATTAGGTTGAGAAAGGAGATAAAATTCTGAAGATTTAGCTACTTATGCAATGAGCATCTCTTTCTTTAACTGATGGTTACACAGAATCTAGTCATGTTTCCTGTACTCAAATCGATGAATCAGCAACCTCTTTCTGTATAATATCATCAAATTTTCTTATGTTCCAATTGTTGGATATGAATCAGCCATGTTTATACGCTTAGACCAATACACCATACATCTTGTTGATATTGAGCTATAATTTTTTAGTTTAGATTTGGATTTTTTTTATTGATTCCTTTCGGTTAATTGTAATAGAAGAAATCACTAGGTGTATAGGATATGCTTGTCCAAAAGAATGGTTGAATATTAATTATTTTTGTTTACAAAGTAGTGTGGTTTCAGAATCGTAGGACTTTATGGTCTGGCTTCAAACATGAGGTTGGACCGTTGGAAATTGCATTTCTGCATTCTCTGTATGAAAATTATGTTAAAAGATTTTACAAGTTTTTGTATAAATTATTTCATTAATAGAAAGTCAATGTTGAGTTATTATAAGCTATTTTTTGATAAAATCAAACGATGTTAAAACCATTTTAAAAGTCCAGTTGTCCTTGGGAGTGTTTGATGCCAATTTCTTCAGTTGTTTTTATTAGTCCAATTTCTACATTTAGTACACAATTAAACGTTACTACCTCTTTACCTTCTTCCCACCGTCATTATAGTCAAAGCCAAGGTGGGGCTCCTTGGCATGTTTACCTTAAGCTGGTTCAGAACAAACTTCCTTCTTCCTTGTGTTCATAGAAACTCAAAAATGCGATTGTCATTTCGTATCCTATTTCTTTATCAACCGAACTACCTGGAAAATCATATTCCAACTCAGAATAGTTCATCTGTATTGCCATTTTTCATTTAGATTTCCTTCATTGAGGATTTTTGAATGAGAATTTTCCTTATGTAGCCCCTTATCCTATGAAGAGAGAAGAACTTTTGTTACTTTCTTTGTTCCATATATTACATGGTCATATCTAGAGTCTGAACTCCAAAGCATCCATGTCTTATTTGTTTCAAAAAGGGAGTAACACAAATTATGATTAACTACTGTTTTCAAATCATTATTGTTAGGAACATGGAACTCTAAGATATCTTAGTATATAACCAAATTTTAAGTTATAGTTTTTAGGAATGCAAAGCTTCCTTTTGTTTATTCCTTTCAGCTGAAACTTTCAGAAACATGATTTGAGCAAATCTCACTCTTAGTTCATTGTTGGAAGATTCAGGGAAAAAAAATCCTCAGGACAGGCATTTCATTTAACATGTAATTCTAATTTTTTTTTTCTGGACTAAAGGATAAGATAGATATGAGAGGAGATAACTTTCACTTTGCATATGTTTTTTAAAGTTGCATGTGAAAATTCTGAGCAAATTATGGATTTAATTTGTTTTGACTAGATGCTTGAATTTCTTCTGAACATTTTTATGTATGCTGCATGCTTCTACAACTGGCTACTTATCTATTTTCTCAGTTTGAAACTTTTGATATGTTATACACATTGGACCTGATATTTCGGTAGATTGTTCAATTCATTTAAAAAAAAAATTAGCCTTCAGAAAGTGTTGAGTTGGTGGTTTTCTCAAAATTTTATCTTGATCATTACATTATTACTAGTGACATTTTAACATACAATGATCATGCACATATCCTGCCTGTTTCTTAGCCCTTGAATATTATAGGAAGTGTTGATTATCTAGCTTATCTGACAATTTCATTAAATTTTAATCTTTTGTTAAATTCATTTAAGTTTACCTTTTTATCTTTTGTATTTCCATTTATCCATGCCAACTTTTTATACTTGATGATGCAGAATGGTTTGTCATCCACTCGTACATTGGATCTTGCATCTAGCCTTGGAGTAGGTTCTACCGTGAACCGATCTGCTGGTGATGCGTCTACTGATGATTACAATTTGCGGTCAGTTCTGACAATTGCGTTTCAATTCCCTTATGAAGTACACCTCCAGGATAGTATTGCTGCTATGGCTAGACAGTATGTTCGAAGCATTGTCTCAGCAATACAGAGGGTCTCAATGGCCATAACTCGGTCACGACCTGGCCATAGTATTGGACAGAAGCTAGTACCGGGTTCCCCTGAAGCTGTCACCCTTGCTCGTTGGATCTGTCAGAGCTACAAGTATGTCAAAGCTGTCTTTGCCTAGATTCAGATGTGATAGATGTTTAATGGTCTTATCTGTGTCATGTCCCTACTGAGCACCTTATATTTGTTTAAAAACATGAATTACAGTTCATTAATAACGTATAATGATTAAGTGAACTAGCAACATATCATGTTGCTCGAATATGTCAGAGCTACAAGCACTTAAAAGCTGAATTTTCCTAGATTCAAATCATTACTAATCACTTGGACTAATAAGTTCTCTAATGGTCTCCTCTGTCATGTCGCTGCTGAGAACCTCATTATTTTAAGAACATATATTGTGTAAGCGAACTAGTAGCTGATAGAAATGTATATTTGACTGTTCAGTTTTATTCAATTATAGTTATGTAACTTTGTTCAACTATTGTAGTTATCATCTGGGAATAGATTTGCTGAGGTATGATGGTGAAACTGAGGAATCATTATTAAAGATGTTGTGGCATCATCAGGATGCTGTTTTATGCTGCTCTTTTGAGGTATGTAAGAGAACAAATTTCCTTGAGTAAGCAGAAGAATCTTTCTGTATTGGCCAATGAATGTGTTATGCTTGGGCAATCGTTTCATTTCTCGTAGTGGTAGGGTGGTCAATAGAGTCTGGAGATCCATGTTCATAAATCCCCTTCTCGAGTTGTTAACCATATCTAATAACTGGGTAATCAGCCATTCACCCCCTGATCAATGAGTAATTTTATTATTTCTAACCAGCAATCATAAGGCATTCATGTTGGATCTTCTTGAGTGAAGTTATCATATTCCGCATGCTACTTCATAGATTTGCTGTGTGCCATCCACATACAAGGATGGATGAACTCAATGTTGCATCAACAGTATACAGTTTCTTATTCCATGTCAGCATATCTCTGGTACCGTATACAGTTTCATTGGATATATTATTGGTCGTTAAATATGAACTTTAGAATTCCAGGGAATTTCTTGATCTACCCTGAGAGTTCATGCCAGAGTACTTGCTGGATAAAAACATTGTGATGGCACATCGGAACTGAAAAAGATCAACATGATTCCTTTCACAGTGCAAATAGGATTTTCCCTTTTTTTCAACTTTTATAAAATTCTTGGGCCTTTTTCATTGACTATGTACCTGTGTTTTCCAGATGCAACCAATTTTCACTTTTGCCAACCAGGCAGGACTTGATATGTTGGAGACAACACTGGTAGCCCTTCAAGACATCACTCTGGATAAGATCTTTGATGAACCTGGCCGTAAAGAACTTCATTCTGAATTTGCTAAGTTGATGGAACAGGTACCCAAGCTTCTCATCATATTGATTTCTAAATGCTTTATTATATCATAAGGTACCAGTTACCCAAGTAGTGGGAATGATAAGATTAATATCACTAGATTCCAAGTCATATATACATTTGCTTTGCTGTTGCAATACCAAATGCTGCTCTGTACAGGAGTTCTGGAAGAACATATGGATCATTCTAAGGACTTCAAAAGCAATATGTTGGCATTAGTTAGTGTAGTGCACATTTGCATGGCGACCATGGAAGATCGAATGATAGTTAGGTTTGAGAAAACAGAAATGTTATACTTGATGTGGAAAAAGGAGTTAGTGCAGAAAGACACATTGAGTGATTTGATGCTGCTAATAGGTTTAATCTCTCTGTTTTTAACTGATCAACTAGATATTGTAGTGTCGAAGGGGCAGAATGAATGATTTATGACCCGAAATTGTATTAGAAAAGGAGGAGAAATTGGCCTTTTCAATGCTGATTTTGCAATTCAATTCAATAACAAGCTTGGAAAGGAATTCTGGTTTATTTTCAAGCTGCAAGAGCTATACCATGTGCTATTGCTTCTATATCTTTTAATTTATTATGGCTTTCTGCTTCAAGCATAGAAGACGGAAAGAAGTAATTTTGGCAGAATCATAGAATACATCTATTTTCCTTGTGAACAACAAGTCTTCATAGGGAGCAATGCTGTGTTGCAGTTCAAAAAGAACAGAGTAGTTAGTGGTAAGAATCAACTTGGGTTGATTCATTATTTCAGTTGACCTAGTTCATCATAAATGATGGATAGATCATTGATCACTCGTGTTCTGACTTACGAGCATGGATGATTGTACTATGAAAGTAGGAAGAGACCCACTTCAAAGCTCACGTCTGTTCCTTATAAACATGCAGCTTTTGTTTTGTCATCTCTCATTCTCCCTTTGACCTTATAAATAGTGGAAGGAGGTTTATAATCTTTTCTTGTGGCCCAGACAACATTAACACCTTCAAAACAAATCTTCACCTGTATCCTTATACTGTGAGATTTTGGAGGGTTTAATACAGCAGGGTTCATAGCTTTAATCAAGAAGATTTTCTAGGTTCCATTGCTTTTCTGTAGCATATGTTTTCACCGGTAGGTAAAAGAAAAAAATTTCTAATGTTTAGGAGGTTATCATTTATCTGCTTTTCTAAAACAAAGTAGCTTATGTTCCTTATAGCTCCTTGTGTGCCGGACATGGTACCCTTGTACTGTTCTAGAGAAGAGTAAGTCACATAGGTGGACTGTCTTGTCGTTCAGTCTCCTACCGTCTAGATGTGCTGCCCATTACTTTTTATCAATGTCTTGCTCTCCAAGTCAGATTATAGGTATAATTTTGGTGATCATATATTTTTTTCTTTCTGTGTATGGATGTTGCAACTAATTTCTGGATTCGTCCTCAACTTTAGGGTTACTTGTACCTTCCTGCCGGCACGTGTCTTTCTGGGATGGGTCGCCAAGTTTCTTTCGAGCAGGCGGTTGTGTGGAAAGTTTTAGGCGAAGACAACGAAGTGCACTGCCTCGGCTTATGCTTTGTTAACTGGTCCTTTTTGTGATTGCAGTTAGGTTGGGTGTGCAAGACCCAATTTTGATTCAGAAATGTAATGCTTGTGTAATTCTAGATGCAGTAGGAGACGCCAGCCATGAACGCACTAGAAGTTGTCTATAGAAGTGCATCCTGATGCGAAAAAAAAAAAAAAAAAAAAAAAAACATCCATTTTGTTGAAATAGAATCAATCAGGTTCTTATTTTCCATATCTTCTTCCAAATTGTTCAGGTGTCCTGAGTTTGTGAGCTGTGATGTGATATTACATTTGTCGAGAGGCAAATGCAGAAATCCATCACTGCATTTTTGCCTCTTGGGCTGTAGGTGATATGCCTTCATGACTCTGAATCAATCTTGCTTCTCTTAGTTGGGAACATGCGGATGGTCGATTGCTGGTTGGGCAGCGAAGGCGAGTGGCTGGCGGCGGATGGTGCTCGCATCTTATGCAGTTCTAGAGGTAGCACTCGAACAATTCCATGAGCACGTTGGAAGGTACTACTACTTCGTATGCGTCGCGGACGGTCGTTCAATTGACTGTTCGGTAGACTGATAAACCTACACGCAATTTATGAACGAGTTTATATTCTCCAAACCCATCACCGCATTGTCACGAACGAACAATTCATAGTTCGATATAAATATAAGCAGCGTGCAAGGTAGGGTAGGTGTTAGATATAAATATAAGCATTTAGTTTCATGATGGTGTTACACGAGCTTGCAAAGTTCATTTTCAGTTTTGTATTGTTTATCAAATATTTATTAAAATATCTACTTGTGTGATCCTAAATTGCTATTAGTATAGTTTTTATCCTTAAAGAGAGACTACGAGGTTAACAAGAGACCGGCCGTTTTTAGATGGATCCGCAGAAGTACCATGCAACTAAAATAAAAATCAGATGACTTATGTTGTATCCCCCAAAGCTATAGAATAATCAGATGACTTACGTGATTGCCTTTATATATATATACATATATATAGAATAAAGAGAGAGAGAGAGAGAGAGAGAGAGAGAGAGAGAGAGAGAGAGAGAGAGAGAGAGAGAGAGAGAGAGAGAGAGAGAGAGAGAGAGAGAGAGAGAGAGAGAGAGAGAGAGTGAGAGACTTCCATTTGCTGCATGCTTGGGAAAAAGATTGATCCCCAGTGAATCACGTCCTCCAATAGTCTCTCAATTACTTAGCCACGAGGAGATCAGACTTGTTCATCACTCATCCACAAAACCACACTGCTTAGTAGATTTACTGAAATCGATACTGAATCGAAATATAAGATCTCAGGACAAAATACATGTAATGCAATTGTTGGTTTCAACAATAAGCTCAACGGTGGCAACGATCTTTTGAAACAACAAAAATCCAGTCGTAGTCAAACTCATGGAGTTAACTCAGATAAATTAAAACTAAAATTTGACTAAACAAGATGACCTAAAATTGCTGCAGAGAGCAACAAATTGTGGAAGAAATCTGTGTTTCAGCGCTCAAGAAGCATCACCATCTCACAGTGGTCAGTATGGGGAAACATATCAACTGCCATCGCCCTGACAGGTTGGAATGGCTCTGACTTTGGCATCGATTTGGTCCGATACCTAGCCAGACCAGCACTGCTCATGTTCCGCCATCCTCTATTGCCTTTCCCTTTCTCTCGCGTATCAGTGGTCGGAGTACAGAGTTCGATGGCATTAGCCACTAAACTTTCAGGATTGCAAGAAATATAGCTGGTGGCAGCCGAATGGAAAAAGACAAATGCATTAGTTTTCTGCAAAGAAATATGGTAAAATATGCACCCCGGTTACATATGCTACAGAAAAATAAATGGGTGGCAGGAGGAGATCTTACACAAGACGCCTTATTCGTGGATGAGTCCTTAAAGCTTTGATCACCTGCAAGATCCAGTGAAACATATGGTTAGGGTGATGCTTTTTTACAGCCGATGTATTTGACAATTTATAGGTAGGAAATAGAGTTTAAACCTAAATTATAAAAGGCAAATCTGCAATCTAACAAAACGAAGGGTGATAACTAAGCACTGATTGAGTTTTCAAAACAAAAATGTGGCACTACTTACCACGGGATGGAGTCCAACACGTGGAGGATCAACAATGGCAACGACATTCTTAAATTGATGCATGCCTGCACCATCCTCATCTTTAGAAGCACACGTCTCCTCGGTCGGTTCTTTACACACCTGATTATCCTCAGTTGTGTCACTACACTCTGCTGAGCAAGTTCCCATGGCTTCCATTGAGACATTAAAATCCTTGTCTGGACCATCAATGGCCATGGAATCACTAGTCGAATTTTCTTCACTGCAGCCTTCTAGACTAGCTTCAGACTTGACTTCTCCATCATAATTCTCTACTGATACCCCTACGGGTTCCAAGTTTTTATTAGGACCATTTTCTGGACATGATAGCATCTCCTCCTTGCTTGCTTTAGCTGAGAGAACAATCAGGAGAGTACTCGTATCAAACTCAATAATAGCTCAGTTGACTGTCATTTATCACCTCATAATTACCTGCATGATTCACGCTCGAGACATCAGAAATAATGCCATGCTGCTTCGGAACATCAAGATATTCCTTGAGTAAGGCCCCCACAACGTCTTCTGCCTGGCAACCAACTTTGGATCAAGAATGAGATAACACGTTTACAAAAGTCAGGTTACAAGCTAAAAGGGAATTAGCCCATGACCATAACTCATAGATATCTTAAATAGGTATACAGTCATTAAAAGCTAGTCAACACACCTTCCCACAGACAAACCTGCAATTCTTTATGTCATTAATCATTGCATTTCTTTGTGCATCAGAAACTGCAGATGCATTCATTTCAATGCCAACGACCTGGGAAATTTCAGATTTCAGGCAACATATATCAATTAATATGATGACCTTGCAATCATATAAATGTTATATATCAAAATAAGCAGCATATTTGTATTTAAAATATGTTATCCCAAAAACATTTCATGAATCATCGCTTTCAACTTACAGCCAAAGACAGTTTTCTGCCATCACGCTAGCAGTTTTAAGCACTTGCAAACAAAAAGACACAAGGTACTGTAAACAATGTGAATCACCCATCATCAAATGACTAAAAGACAATGTGAATCAGCCAATATCGTATAGCCACTTTCACAATTGAATTATATAATTAGGAAACCATGCAACTTGATGCTAATTGTACTCCAATTGAATCTAATGGAATAAAAGAGTTGTACTTGTCCATGAATCCCATTAGACAAAAATAAATGTAACCAGAAGTAGCTATTCAGGTGAAAAACCAATGCCAGATTACGAGACCAAGATTGTTCAATAATGTCTAAAAGAATCAAGGTGATACCAGCAAGCAACTAAAATCTGTAAGTTAGAAACATACTGAGGTAACAAACAAGACTCCCATAGGCAGAAATGTTGAGAAGAATATGACAAGAATACCATAGATCAAACAAACGTGAGTATAAATGATAAATCTCCCTAATAATATTACAAGAAACCAGGAAGACAGTATCAGATGATAAGGAAAATGCACATACGCTATTATTAGGCCATTGCAGCCTTAAAAGTTCAGAAAACCTTTTTTTTTTAAGTGCAGAAAACTTGTACATAAATATGTGAACATCATATTCAAATGTTGAAGAAATACCATGCCAACATGGTGAGCTAAGGTCAGGCCAATTGTTCCCGTTCCACAACATATATCAAAAAGTAATGTTTCTGGATTAAGATCTGCCCAACTTCCAGCAAGTGAGTACAGCCTCTCTGCGGCAAGAGTGTTAACCTGTATCCTAGTGAGTGATAAACCAACTCGGTTATGTTAAACAAAAAGAATGTAAAGGTAAATGACACTAGATCTAACTTGGAAAAATGCTGTTGGAGATATAGAGAAGCGGAGATTGCTTATATAATCATGAATTCTTGCTTCGGTCACATATTTATTTTCTGAGCAAGGCTGCTGTTCCGCTACTGGTACCATTAATGGAATCAAAGGACAATCAGCTGGAGCAGCATTTGATATCCCTTTGTGATCCTGCACACGTGATTCAAAAAGTATAAGCATTGAACATAAGAAAGCAGCACATGGTGATCGAATACTTTTCAAAGAAAATTAATGAGCACCTAAGCATGTTCAATGCTATAAAACAAACCTGCACGACAATTACTGTTAGAGGAAGTGGAGGTTGACAAGCAGCTGCTCCATGCGCAAGAGACAGAGCCATCTTCTGGAATTCATTTTTCATTATTTCTGCATGAACATCAGATGAGCAAACCTGCAGCATCCAATGTAAAGAAAGCATCAACACAGACTTGACAGAGGCATATTGAGTAACAAAAAAGTATTTAAATGTGTGCATGCTGCAACATTAAGTGACCAAGAAGCACTTCCAAAGAAAGGAACCAATGCATTATACAGTTTAATACTATCCTTAGTTATCCAATATGATGAAAAGTTGACTGTCAATTATTTTGTAGGATGCATAAAGTGGTGTCTATGCATGTATATGTATGCATGTAGCCCAAAGCACAATAAAATTTTCCCATTAATTCTGAACTTATGCCCTTCTATCTTATGGTACAAACCTGAATGATTAGCATGACCTCTACAGCAGAATTTTCTGCATTCTCTGTAGAAGATGTTTGGCTGGTTTTCCTTCCTTCTCGAACCTAATTAAGTATCCTCATTGGTTAAAATCTTCAGTTCTTTGGAACTATACACTTTGGATTCTAGCAAGACAAAGAGAAATATATATATATATATATATATATATATATATATATATATATATTGACAAAGAAAAGGTTATATACTGTAAATTGACGCCAAAACCCTTTGTTCTCAAGCCTGTTCCATATAGGCAACACTGAGGACTGTAGGAACTCCTGAAAAATTAAAGCATATTCAGAAGATATCCTAGACACATTTGGGCAGTTGATAGGTTCCTCAATTGCTGTTATACCCTCCCTGAGACCTCATTATAAAAAACAACAGTCATAAGCTGTACAGTAAAATATTATACACAAGCAGGTGCTTACTGACCTGAAATTTCCAACCATAAAGCCAACAGTTGGCTTACCCTTCAAAGAAACACCAACTGAGAACTCACATTTGTTCCGATACCCATTGGTTAATGGTGACTCTAATATGCCTTCAAGTTTGCAAGGAAGACCACCTACACAATTTAAATTGTAGACAGCATGTTGAAATATGTGAAAAAGGGTACTCAGCTTATTTTGAACCTCATGCAAATGCCACATAATAAGGAGCATTACCAGAATAACATTTGAATTAAATCATTAATTTTTAATAAAGGCTGCCAATGACTTTCTATAGTTCAGTGTGCCCATATAAATGGCAACAAGATCCTGTGATGAAAGATTGACCAGTTGAAATTACATGTATCCATGCATTCCCTCTCTCAAGAAGTCAAAATTCAAGTTGCAGTTCATATCTCATATCATACCCAACTTCAATCGGTCCAGAGTTACCATGGTCTCATCGATGGTAATGGTTAAGGTCTAGTCTGAAACAGATTCATTTAGACCAACCTATGCAACCAAACAAATGTTACAGATCTTCATGCCCAACAACTAAAATCCTAACAATAATGTAAGCTCAATGGACTGAGCAAGTGATAGGAGTAGGTAGATCCTTAATAAATTCGCCTCAGTGTGCATCGTACCACTGGGGTAACAGTACCCAGAACTAGGGCATATCCTGGTCTACAATGTAGTCATACTACATTGCTATATGCATCAAAAAAACACCTCCTGAAACAACACATCAGAACTAGGCAATGAAATGCAAAAGCATAGTGGACCTTCATTTTATTGCGGGCCCCAAAAATTTGTGTCTTCATTTACTCTCTTCACACCATTTCTCTCCTCCTTTCCCAAGTCTTTCTCCCCAAAATAAGGTCTCTCCTTCCATTTAAACCAATGCAGAACTGAGATTGAAGGAGCAAAAACTTCTATATAGCTTGGTGACTCACCTAAAGTTGATATTTTCCTTAAACTCCTCATTCAAAAACCCAACCATTTCGGGACTTTTCATGTTTCACCCAATTTAAAATTCACTAGCATATTAAACATGATCAAATGAAATATTTAGTCATTCAACTCATTGGCTTTGTTGTTTCACTCAATTTCAAGATTACTAGCATATTGCACAGCTAATTGGCATATTTGGACATACATCATCCCCAAGGTTAACTCTAGAGACAAACCATAAATGGACACCCTTTCCCAAGAGAACTTGTCTGGTGGCACCGGACACAAAGCCACAAACAGAAACACAATTGTCAGTTAACCTCATGGTACCAGACCCAGCTCAGACCAGTATGGGTTGATACTGGTCAGCACAAACATAAAATGATAATACTGCATTAACTAGAGTAACGGTCCCAGCTCGGACCAGTATGTCCCAAATTCTGTCCCTGGGTGATAAAAAACTTGGCCTCAACTGCCACAAACATAAATTGGTCATGCCAAAACATGTAAAGATTGTGCATTACAGATATGAAACTTCTACAAGGCTGTACTACTGGTGGTACTATCAATACATAAGTTTCCTGCAAAAATGGCAGCTTCTTGCAAATCAGGGTCAGAAAACTTGGCCAATCATGGAAATAAAACACTTAAAAGTCAAACAATGTGTTCCATGTCATAAGGAATTCTCAATCCAAGTATAGTGTCCTAAGATATTAGTTTTACATTCCAAGTAATAGAAAGAAAAAGGAACTAGAAAACTACTTTGGTAAAAAGTCAATTCCCAACAAATGCAATATTTCAAAATGATTAGAATATTCATTTTGTGAAGAGAATAAATAACAGTGAGACAAGAAGCTTTACCAATATCCCTAGATTTAGTTATCCACTCTGGCAATGCAACAGATGCAGGACAAGCCTTGCGTGCATTACGAGTCTACAAAAGAAAGTGCCAAAAAATTAACAAGACATTCAAGCAATAATGGATCAAGAAACAACACATGTTATAAATTGTAGAAAGTTTAATGGCAAGGATGATTAAATAACTTCTTTAACATTCATCTTACAAGTCTTTTTAGTGTCTGCATAAGTGTGTTCTTCTTCTTCTCCAACTGATCGCCATAGGGCAAATCAGCAAGAGGAGTAACAACATCACGAGCAGTTCTTGTTGTCTTTGAAACTAGCCCTTCAAATACAGAAGTGTCTTTTTCAACTGCATCATCATCCTCAATTAAGCTTGTTGATGTCAAGGTATTGGGATCATCTGTGCATTGTTCACCATCAACAAACTGCCCTTTAGTTTGATTAGAAGTTTGCATTTCAGATTTCTTTTCGTGAGACCGACGAATGGCATCTGCAACTTTTATTTGTTTCCCACTAGTTGAATTCTCATTTAGTACCTAGCAGTTTATATAGCAATAACAAAAAGACAGAAGAGCTCAGAAATTCTAATAGGAAATAATTATATTTCAAAAATGGATGAACTACCTCAATTGCGCTTTTGAGCTGTTGGTTATCCTCAAAGCACACAAAACCTACAGTCATTCCTTTCTTCTTTTTTATTGTTTTGTATAGAACTCCCTGAAATACAAATATAATAAGAAGTTACTAAGACTTGCTAAGCAAGCTAATTCAACTAACATTATGAGAACAGAGGAGCAGCAATGGCCAACAGATATGAAATGAGGATATGGAAGCAGAAGATTGCAACAAGCATATCGAATTAGAATGATTCAATTAAAGAGACTCATCTTGCTAACATCAGAAAAAAAAACCCAAGGAAAATAAACTTCAGATAATTATGATGCCTAAACGTTACTTTCCTTCTGATAGCTAAGTATAATCCTTGAGAACTATCTCTCTCGGTATAGAAGAATAAATAGATGACAAACTTAACAAAGACAATCATAGACTGAAAATATCTAAGGTATCATGCACCAGACAGAATTTCACAGTGTTTAAGACTAAACCTTGCATCAAAATTGTTGAAACATCAAAGCAACAGAAAGTTGATGGTAAAATTGTCAATCTAGTCCTTTAGGTTCCTGAAGATTGTAAACTAGTAGAATCCATACCTAATGCTTCAACAAGGGCTCAAGTAAAGAAAGGTCAAAAGAGAGGAAGGGAGACAAGTCACGTTGTCCTTTAAATAGTTTTAGCTTCAATGCGCAATGAGTATTGCAACCACTAGAATCGAGAAAATATGTTTGTTATAGGTAAGAGGTGCATTTTCTTTAACTTGGGTAAAACATGGTATTATGTTCTAAAATCATATCTTTTCCTTCTTTTTTGTCACATTGTTATATTTATATGCAGAATAAAACAAAATAAATGTTCCCAATCCTGAACAAAGTTTTCCAAGTGCCCTGTTTGTTCCTGCACTGTAACACTTACTGATTGCATCAAGAGAGCAACTTTCTTAACATAGACAAGGTTCCTTGAAGTAGATTCTATTTTTAGCTTTAGTACAGGATTCCTTGAAAGGTCAAAAGAGAAGAAGGGAGACAAGTCACCTTGTTCTCTAAATAGTTTTAGCTTCAATGCGCAATGAGAATTGCACCCACTAAAATCAAGAAAATATGTTTGTTATAGGTAAGTAGTGTATTTTCTTTAACTTGGGATAAAACATGGTATTATGTTCTAAAATCATATCCTTTCCTTCTCTTTTGTCACATTGTTATATTTATACGCAGATTAAAACAACAGAAATGTTCCCAATCCTGAACAAAGTTTTCCGAGTGCCCTGTTTGTTCCTGCACTGTAGAACTTACTTATTGCATCAAGAGAGCAACTTTCTTAACATAGACAGGTATCAGGATTCCTTGAAGTAGATTCTATTTTACCTGACCATCGAGGAAGCTCTTCAGGTTGTCCGATGCCCACTTTCTCGGGAGGCCAATGAGGCATTTATCGAGCGAAGTAACATCGACTGTTGGGTCTTCGGCCTCCAAAGATTCGGCCTTTGAATCATCTCCATTATTAGAGGCCCTAAGGAGCTTCTTGGCCCTCTCGGAGGTGGGGTCCCACGTGTTATCGGGACGAATGCGGAGCTCCGCCTCACCGTGGGCGTAGCGGCAAGCGTCTCCATGGCTACAGCCCGCCTTACCCGGCTGCCGCCGGTAGAACGAGCACAGGCTCGTCTTCCACAACAGGTCCCTTCTCGTCTTCCCATCTCCTGCGTCCGAAACCTTAGTTTCGTCCACTCCAACAACTTTCTCCTCTTCCTCCTCCCTCTTCCTCTTCGCGGAAGAAGAGTCGACGCCATCTCCGACTTCCAAAGCATCATGTCCGGCGGAGACGACGACGGCGGTCGACTCGCGGTTCGCTACCTCGTTCTCTTCGCCGGGCAGCGGCGCCGTCATTTCCGTGGCCGCCATCAGGTTCGGGTTTTGAGGGCACACAGAAAACCCCAAGAGGAACCACCACAAGAGAAACCTTTCCCTTCCTTTCGGCATTTACACGCGCTAATTTGGGCCCAAAACATCATTCCGGCCCATATTTAGGGCCAGTTTATGGCTAATTAGATTGTTTTTTGGGCCGGGCTATAGTTGTTGTAAGGTGGATATGCTACATGGATGCTTTTGCACTCATTTAGTTTTACAAAAAATACATAAATATTATTATAATTATCTTTTAAGAATCTTTAAGAGTACATAAATATTTCTTTATAATTTATCAAAAAATTTAGATATTTTTGCTCATATCATTAACAATAATTATTTTATTTTTTAATTAAAACATATATATGTATAAGTCTCCTTAACAATGGAACTACTATATCAGTTTGATATCATTTGTTACGATCTGACTTAATAGGATGATTAGCTTATTGATTTTATTAAACCCGAGCTATTGATAGTAAATGATAGAGTCCAAGTTGACAAATAGTATACCCATAAACTCTTATAAGTTAATATAAATTCTTAATATTGAATTAAACTGTGCACAAAACATATATATCATGAGCATTTTATATTTAATTTTATTGTTTATAGTAAAAAATTACTTTGGTACACATCACCTCTCAACTCATTTCAATATGAGCAAGTGGATTTTAACGAGCTTCCGTAGGATAATAAGCATATATAAAAAAACCAATCCAACATTCAATCCCCCGTAAAAGAATATAAGAAAGAGACATTAGAGAAGTGATTGATATCTTAGCATCCTTGTGTGACATCTGTTAGGTAGTAAATGGAAGCATCAAATGATGCGCCAGTTGGTATTTATTATATCAGGAATAAATATTTATATCACGTAGTTAGTTACCCTTAGTATTATAATTTTTATATTTTTAAAAGTTATATTGATATTCTTATAATTATGAAAATAAAATATCTAAGTCAATTTATCTTAACGTCGATGATTTTACTAACAAAAACATAAAAACAAAAGATAAAAAAGATAATTGTAACGTTTTAATTAGTGATGACGAATGACGTTGGTAGTGACAGACAACACTAATATAGATGCCAAGCGACGAAAGGGCTATCAATGCAGATGTCGAGCGGCACTTCTCGATAATTGCATTGACATTGATATAGATGTTGAACAGTATGACTCGATAATTGTGTCAATGCTGATGAAAATGCATCGACAAATCAAGCGTTGCTCAAAAACTGTATTGATGTCGACATTGACATAGATGTAGAGTAGTGAAAGGGTTGCTCAACAACTGTGTCGACTTCGATAGATACAAAGTAGCCCTCACTCCTTGTTATCGTTTTCATTATTTACAACAGCTATCTACAAATCCTAACGACATTATCGTTCGTCATCATCAATTGAATCGTTAAAATTATTTTTTTGTTATTTATTTTCATATTTTTGTTATTAAAACAGACGATGTTGCGATAAATAAAATAAATTTTTTTGTTTTCATAATTATAATGATGTTAATGTAATCTTTTGAAGTGTCTAGAATGAAATATTAAAAATAATTAAATATAAGGGATAATCTATAATTAGCCCCTTGTCTTGATTAGCAGGGAAGTTAATTTTCTTATTTAAACCTTTGAATGCCTGCATCCAATAATGTTAAGGCACATAGTATAAATTTTGGCTCCGATTAAATTAAAAATAGATTAAATAATTAGTACATTAAACAAAAAGAGTTTATGTGCATTCTTAGTTTCGTGCACACGTGAATCCTCCTATGATAGATAATCCTTGAAGATATTTTAACACCAATAAATTTGAGTGAAAATAACTATAATAAGTGAATAACAGAAATAATTTAATTCCTTTTTTTATTTTGTTTTTCAGAGGATGAATGACAAAGGCGATATTTGAATTCAGGATTGAACTGTTAAGATCTTTACCGGTTAAACTATGCCACCTCGACAAAGTCAAGCCAGTACCAATTAGTTCATCTCATATGACAGAATGTTATTTTTTTTATTTTTATTAGACACACAATATGCTCGTTGAATAGGAGCACACCATCCCCAACTCCATCCATGTATCTGCCGTGGCAGCACTCAGAATGCCCCGACATAAGAATTATGCTTGAAATGAAGGGATCAATTTCATACTCATCTTTGAACCTTAATTTTATATTGGCCAACCACCTTTCATTTAATTATTTCAGGAAGGTCCTGAATCGACGTGCAAAACTCTGTCACGCATTTCCATTTGATCTCGACCACTTGCCAAGTTCCTAACATCACCCATCTAAGCAACAGGGACCTGTGATGAACCCTAATTCTCATGGCCATCACCATCACATCTTTCCTTACAGACTATTTGATTGATTGCAGAGGACGTCTATGGTACGTGCTGGAAAGCCAATCATTTATGACTAGGTGCCCAGTTCCTACCAAGACAAAAGCTCAAGCAACAATTCGCTGTCATAAACCTATGATCCTTGGTGTTCGACTTGAGAGATCAACGCCACCACTTCCAACTCGAGTTCATGAACATTCAAAGCTCCCAGGTACCGTTGGAAAGGGACTCGAAGGTTGCAGTCACAATAATAATTGTGCTTTAATGATGTAAATGGTGAAGGTTGGTCTGAGGTAGAACTCATGATGGATTCATAGCACAGATTTTAAGGCGAGGTGGAGGGCTGTAGAATCCATGCAGAAGGGGATGGATGGCTGTGATTCATCGGTTCGACGCATCGTCACGTTGTAACTTCGTGTCGTCGGCGTGTGCGTGTAATCTTTCTCATGTCCATTCTGCTTTCCCGCTTGGAGACGATGACCTGATAAGGAATGAGGAGCACGGACAGGAGATCGCGACCCAGCAACTGTTACTGCGTCATTAAATGCTAGCTGCTACATAAACTCGGGGAGGAGCAGCAGAAGAGAGACATCCTCAGCTGAGATTAGACGCCAACAGATGTAGAGAGAGAGAGAGAGAGAGAGAGAGAGAGAGAGAGAGAGAGAGAGAGAGAGAGAGAGAGGTTGCCGTATGCCTGTATCCAATGGCAGGATGTTTTGTATAGAGAGAGAGAAGAGGAGACGAAGACATGCTCTGAATCCGCCTGCAGTGTGGTAAAAAGAGCAGTGGCTGTGGTAAGAGAAACAGACAGCAAGAAGTCGTGACAGAGAAGTCTACCGCTCCTTTGTAGTGAGAAGAAGAAAGAGAGGATCCTGCCAGAGGCGGAGAGGGTTGCAAGTGTGGCGGCGTAGATGCTGGTGCCGTTGCAACTGACTAAGGGGAACGAGGAGGAGATAGCAATGGCGGCGGCGGAGGAGGAGGAGGAGCTCAGCTTCGACACCGACAAGCTAAGCTACGAAATCTTTTCTATTCTGGAAAGCAAGTTCCTTTTTGGCTACGAAGACACCAAACTCTGGGTCCCTGCGGTTCCTCCTTTGGCCCCCTCCTCCGCCGTCTTGCCAGTGGTGGCTGCGGCGGATTCCGTCAAGAGCCAGAGGGGCAAGGTCTCGGTGCTCTGCATTGATGGCGGCGGTGGCTGCGGGATGCGCGGTATCCTCCCCGGGAAGGTTCTCGCCTACCTCGAGCACGCCCTCAAGTCCAAGTCTGGGGACCCCAACGCGCGGATCTCCGACTACTTCGACGTTGCCGCCGGCACCGGCATCGGGGGCGTCCTGGCCGCCATGCTCTTCGCCACCCGCGACGGTGCCCTCCCTCTCTTCCGCGCCGACGACACCTGGCGCTTCTTCGCGGACCGGCGGGAGCGCCTTTTCCGAAAGGCGTCGCCTTCGCCCTCCTCCTCGGGGTTCCTCCGCTGCCTCTTTCCAGGCGGCGGAGGGTCAACGACGGCGGCAATGGACAGGGCGATGAAGGAAGTGTTCGGCGAGGGCCTTACTCTGCGGGACACAGTGAAGCCCGTGCTTATCCCGTGCTACGACCTGCGTAGCTCTGCCCCGTTCGTGTTCTCGCGCGCCGACGCCTTGGAGAGTGAGAGCTTCGACTTCCGTCTATGGGAGGTGTGCCGGGCGACGTGGGCCGAGCTTGGGCGGTTCGAGCCGGCGGAGATCAGCTCGGTGGACGGAGCCACCTCCTGCGTCGCCGTCGACGGCGGGCTGGCGATGAGCAACCCGGCGGCGGCGGCCATCACCCACGTCCTCCACAACAAGCAGGAGTTCCCCTTCGTCCGCGGGGTCGAGGACCTCATGGTTCTCTCTCTCGGCTGCGGGGAGGTGGCGGAGACGGAGCATCTGAAGCTCAGCCGGTCGGGTCCCAAGCAAGGGCCCCGTCCCATCGCGCAGATCGCCGCCGACGGCGCGGCCGACCTCGTGGACCACGCCGTCGCGCTCGCCTTCTGCCAGTGTCGGAGCTCCAACTACGTGCGAGTCCAGGTACGTGCCTCTGGGTTGCAGTCCCTTCCATTGCTCGTCTGCAGTTGTGATGGTCGTCCATGGATTGATCCGTTAAGGTTTCGTGTAATGGCAGGCTACTGGTTGGAGCACGGGAATGTGCAGTGTGGATGTGGACCACGACGCGAGCCCAGGGAACGTGAAGGCGCTGTTGGAGGCAGCGGAGGAGATGCTGAGGCAGAAGAATGTTGAGTCGGTGTTATTTGGTGGGAAGAGGATTAGCGAGCAGACGAACATGGAGAAGCTTGATTGGTTTGCAGGGGAGCTCGTGGTGGAGCACCAGAGGAGGAGTTGCCGAATAGCTCCCACTGTTGCATTCAAGCAAGCAGTCACCAAGTCTCCCATGACAAGTCTGTCTCAGGCCATTTAGCAAAGCATTGTTCATCTACTCTCCCTCGCCACATTTGCTGGATCTTGCAGTTTATATCGAAGGCATTCATCTTCTACTACTAATCTTCACAACTCCCATACTAAAGCGCTGTTCTGCGAATTGCAAATTGTGTAATTTGTTCGTATTATTGGTTCTCAGCAACATCTAATATTGTTGCAGAATTTAATTTTAATCCTACTATGTCAAAATAATATTCCTGGGTCAACTATATGTGTGCGCTCCTCATTCTTTCATCAGGTGTTCAGATGGCAAGCCCTTCCTACTCACCTTGATCAGTTTAAGTTGGTACGAAATTGGTCAATAAAGATGCAAACAGATGAATCACAGAAATGTTTGGTTCAGTGTCCCAGTACCTCTCTCCGTGAGGACACAATTCCTCCACTGTCGGACAAAGAGTTGCTGCAGGATGGACCAGCTTTGTTTTGCCCATAACTTCACTTGGCAAGCAGCTGGTAGTGGGAACGGTGCAAACAAGCATAGTGATAAAAGATGAAGAAGGAGAAGAACAAGACAACACATCTGATATCACTGCATGATATCATATATGACAACAAAACTCATATTTACGAGGGATGACAAACTAAGACATCATATATGAATATTAAATTAATAATGGATCACCAAGAATCATATAAATGCCTTGCGTTTTTGGATGCAACAACTGCAATTAAATAGATTTACCAAAAAAGAACAACCATTTGGAATCAGAAAAATGGAACCTTAATTGTGTTTAGCTAAACCAACAGCAACTGCTGGAAGAATATGTCGAAGGAAGCATGCGTGGATTTGACAGAAAACAATCCATTGCTTCCACCATTGGGAAAAAAGATTTCCACAACAGCTGTGAAATTTTTCCTGATATAATATTAGCACAAGAAAGAAATACTTGGATGATTTCTCACCACATCCATCTTTTTCCTTGCTGCATCCAACTTGTAAACCAGCCTTCAAGAAAACCTAATTTTGTACAAACTCATTTCTTCTTGAAATTTCTAACACATCGACCTTCTGTATTAGCCTTTTTTCTGGAAGATCAGACTGCAAAGCGTTTAGTCTGTAATATACTTTTTGCAAGGAAATACTAGACTTCAAATAATGAGTAGGCAAGATTGCAGAGATAAAGAAACAAATAGGGAAAGGCAGAACAATGGAAGCTCCAACAATATAGCATGCTTCCAAGCTAAACACTTCAAACCTTGATACCCTCTAGTAGAAACATAAGTCAACAACTAGTCTAATGTTCACATTCTGACACCCAATGGAAACACAACATAGAACATAGTGACGGAAATGGAAGGAACTATGCCCAAATGTCTACTCACTGACCTTAGGGAAGGAAGCACATAGTTGCAGTTATCAACACAGTACAATACCCAGATATGTTTGCACATATAGGTCATAGCAAAAGTCGCAACCTTGATGTATTAGTCCACAATCACTTGCCGAAGAGCAGGTTCATGATGCCTCTATTTACCTGGCCGCGCTTGCCGATGGTCTCCCTGACTGCATTCTCATCGGGCACGAAGCCCTTCTCTCTCATCTCCTCCAGCAGGGCTCTGGCGTTGTCTACCCTCTGTTCCCGAAGGTAGGCCTCGAAGACCGCAATGTAGGTGCCAGCGTTAGGGCGCATGCCCCTCCCCATCATCTCTAATAGGTATTTACGAGACTCGGGGAGCCTCCCATCCTTGGCAAGGCCCTTGATGAAGACGGCGAAGGTGTAGGCATTCGGGGACACGCCGAAGGCGAGCATGCGCTCGTAGATGCGGATGGCCTCCTTCGCGTGGCCGCCGGCGTTGGCGTAGGCCTCGAGGACGGCGGTGTGGGCGACGACGTCGGGCATGGTGCCCTTGTCCTTGATGATGGCGATGAGCTGCAGGGCCTCGTGACTGAGGCCGTCCTTGGACAAGGCGTCGAACATCTTGATGGCGTGGTTGGTTAGGCCCTCGGTGCGCATCCGGTGGAAGATCTCCTGCAGGTCGGATGGATCGCGGGGCTCCTCCACCACAGGCTTCTTGTTGAAAGGGTCGTAGGGAGGGGGCAGACGGCTTTTGTCGATCTTCTTCGCCTTCGTCTTTACCTTATCGCCGCCGTCCTCGTCGTCGGACCAGTCGAAGGAGGCGGTGCTGTTGGTGTTATTGGAGCGGGAGGACGCCGAGAAGCTGCGAACGGAAGCAAAGAGGAGGGGACGCCCTGAGGAGAAGCGGGGGATGACGACGCAGGGAAGAGTGGCCACAATGCGTCGGTCCGTGTGCGAGGGAAAGGAGAAGGTGGAGGTGAGCTTGAATCCGGGGGAGTGCAAGCGACTAGAAGCAAGGATGCAGAGAAAACGGCGCTCGAAGGAGAAGGAAGAGGAGGAGAGGAAGGATCGATGGACAGCAGCAGAGGCCAGTGCCATGGATGCGGAGCGGGGACGCGACTGGAAGACGGCCAAAGGTGCTGAGGAGGAGGGTTTAATTGGGGGTCTGTGGTCAAATCACATTCGAACCGGGCCATACAATTAGGCAGATTTGGGCCCGACAGGGGCTCGGTGTTCTAACGCTGATTCGGAATCGGAGTATGATGGTCTCGGACGGTATTGAATTCGGATGCCACCTTCGGACCCGGATCCGATCCGATAGTAAGTAGAAAATTAAGCTCAAATGCAAGCCAATCTTTCTTGCGATTGATGACATGGATTGCTTGTGAGGTTGTCATTTTCTGACACGTTTGACCACCTGCTTTTTGGTTCTACGTTCAATAATATCTCAACCACCTTCGATTGCGATAGGTGAGACTCACAAGTAATTGTTGAACAAGTAAAGCTAACATCATCATGTCTTCATGCTAATGTCATTCAACCTTCCCTCTGCATTATATATATATATATATATATATATATATATATATATATATATATATATATATATATATATATATATGAAGCATCCTTGACCTATATGAGGAAAAAAAAACTCTTTTATAATTATTGAATTCTTTGAATCCTTTATTAATTTAAGCATTAAAGGAGTATGAGGATATATTTTCGATATAAATTTTTATAAGGTTACTTATCAAATACCTTTTTTTTTAAAAAAAAAATGAACTCGTGACAAGCTTAGGATCCAAAAGTCTTTGAGGTCTTGGGCAAATAAGATCTAGCATATGATATAAAAAGTATAATATTTTATATTACTTCAAGACTTAATCATACATGTTTTTGAAAGCAAGATATTTATGTTAAGTTTCATCGCAATACAGAATTCTTTATACTAATGTAGTTATATGGTTGGACAATATCCATACTCATTTAATAAAATATAATATTAAAATTATTAAATTTGATAAATATTTTAAGATTTTTGGGTATCATAGTAGAACAAAGAATTCTAAAAATTAGAGTTTGTTTATTCTATATCTTATGAATATTTAGGTTTTAATAGGGGAAGAGTAATATGTGAGCAATACTTTAGATACTATCGAATTTTTGTTTAAGGTGAGAGATGATGCTCTCTAGAATTTTCAAAGATAATAAGAGAAAATATATAAATTTTTTGAGATTTATGTGATAGGGTATACAAGGGGATTGTGTTTGCATGAGAATAACTAAAAAGTCTTATGATTGATTTTTATATTAAAAAATTATTTATATATAATATAGTAAATTATATTAATCTTATGTTGATTTTTTGATATATTTTTTAATTATTGATATGTAAATTTCTCCCTTGATTTTTGGATTCTCCTCTCCCGAATGTTGCTTTTCATGCCCAATTGCCATTCCAACTTGCCAAATAAAATAATCCAACCACATCTACCACGTCATTCAAAAATCTTAATAAAAAATATTATTTTAATAAAAAATAATTTAGAGCATATTTTTTTTAACTATAAGCGTTTAGAAATTCTATGCTACAATTCCACCGCTCATATCTTTCTCTCTCTTCTCGCTGCCTCTTACATTCCGCTTAGAAACGATTTTTCAATATTAGGTGACAGTTGACTTGGTGGGAAATAGTCACATTTCAGTCATTGACTTTTTGTACAAGAAAGCCATATATATATATATATATAATATCTTGAAATGGGAATAAATGGTATTTTAAACTACGGAGGGGCATATAAAATATTTTACAGTTTACGAAGGGCATTTATGGAATTGTAGTTACAGATCAATTCATTCGTCCGCTGGGTTTCCGTCAGCGAGGGTGGCACGTGCAGACGTAGCTGCCGAGCACGCGCACGAAGGCGGCGATCTCCTTCATGTGTACGAGAGCGGCCTCGACGGCGGGGTCCGATGCGCTCCCTTCCACGTCCAAGACGAAGACGTAGTCGAGGTACGTCGCCGTCCCCAGCCCGTCCCCGCCCCTCTCCACCACCCGGAGAGGCTTCGCGCGGTTGGGCCGGTGGTCGACGCGCAACACCTTCACGCCTCGGCTCTCGAAGATCCACATCGCTCGGAACAGGTCCGACGCCCCGTCCTCCAGAATGAAGGCCACGGTGGTCTTTTGCTCCGACCTGCGTCCGCTGGTGGAGGATGACGACGACAGGCCCTGGGCGTGGGACGGTAGCCCGAGCTGGAGGAAGCGGTTGAAATTGCCGCCCAGGTGTTGGTCCTGGAAATCGGGTTCCAGAACCCGCAGGCCGAACTCCCGGGCGGCCATCTTGCTCCCGATGACCGCGGTGTCCGCGACCCGGTTCTCCGCCACGAACTGGGCGGCTTCCGCGGCGCTGCAGACCTCGTCGACCTCCAGGTCGAGGGCCTCCAGACTCCGGCGGCAGTGGGACAGGGCCTGCGGGTGGCTGATGACCCGGCGGAGGCCCGATCTGGGCGCGCCCGGGAGGGAGAGCAAGCAATGATTCACAGGGAGGACGAGCTCGCCCAGGATGCGGACGCCCGGGTGGCGGAGGAGGAGGTCGAGGTTGCGATCGATGGGCCCGTCGAGGGAGTTCTCGGCGGGCACCACGGCCCGGTCCGCCGAGTGGTCCTCGAGGACGGCGAAGGCGTCCTCCATGTGCGCACAAGGGAAGGCCTCGCAGGCCGAGGAGGGGAAGGCCCGGGTGGCGGCCTCCTGGCAGTAGGAACCGCGGGAGCCCTGGTAGGCCACGCGGACCGGGCGGCCGGATGAGCCACCGTCGGCAGGCGGACGATCCCCCCCGGCGGTCTGTTGCCAGAAGAGGCGCTCGAGGTTGGCAACTGCGATGTCGTGGCCCAAGCGCGAGGCCATCTCCTCGGCCGTTCCCAAAGGCGAGGGGCTCTTACGAGGACGAGAGGTGTAGGCCTCTCTGCTCCTATCATGCTCTATCTTCTGATTGGCAGCAGCTCTGATATCGATACCCCCAGCAAAGCGTCCTCTGTTCTTGCTGGTAATGTTAGCAGCAGAAGCCGCCGGAGGAGGAAGCCTGAGCGCCATACGCAGAAGAGAGGCTTCAGGACTGCCGCCTTCTCCTTCCTCCGAGGAAGGAGGATGGAGGGAGGTCTACAGAACCGGAGTGCCGATCTCCCTGGCTGAACCGATGGCAGGTGGCCTTCCATTATAAACACGCTGTCCTTGCGGGCGGTGGTAGGTCGAGAAAGAGGGTGAGGCGGAGCGTGCGGGGAGGCGGTAGGTGGCGGAGCACGTGCGACGTGCATTCGACGCAGGTCACCCTCTTCCTGTTTGTGCCTCCATTGGAATTCCTGTGGAGTATGGCTGGATTTGGTCGGGTGAGAAGGGGAATCGGTGGTGGCTTCGCTGCCCACGCACCTACTGCGGCTTTGGCCCTTCCAGTCGTGCTCGCAGTCGTGCTCGCAGTCGTGGGTTGAATGGGGAGATGGGCCACGAACCGCGGGAGACCGAGCGTGTGAACGCTTCTGCGCCTGCGCGCCTTCCTTTGCGTGGGGACGTGGAACACGTCGTGACTTGCGTCGCGAGACAAGTTGGGCCTTCGGCAGGTATCCGTACGCGACTGACATGGGACGGTCTCTCTTGTGATATATATTTAGAGACCTTTTTTTTATTGGTTGGGATTCTTACGAAGTTGGTGATCCAATATTTAATTCACAGAATTCCTTGTGTGATTGCTGACCTTTAATCTATTTCTTTAATTTAAAAAAGACTTGCTCTTTAAGTATGGAGATCTTAATTTTGTTTCCAAAACTCATTTTAGAATATGTTTGTCCACATTGTAGATTTTTAAGGTATATTTCCAACATCAAGGATGATTTCTCCTATTATATAGAAAAGAATAAGGGGATGCATTAAAGACATATTTCTCCTACCAAAATTGAGCTGACCCTAATATGGATTTTTATGCCTGTCCTGTTATAAAATTGGATAAGATAAGCTACTAATGAGAGTTTGAGATGATGAGTTTTCCATATCTTTTTCTACACAAGTCTCTCACCATATCCTATATTAATATTGCATCTCGCTCCAATATTAATTGTAGTATATCTATATAGTCCTTATGAGTTTTCCATATCTTTTTCTACACTTTTTCTTGTATATCTATATCAGATGATATGTGTTAGCATGATCTCTCTCATCTCTTTAGTTGATAGTCTCATATTACTATGTATTAAAAAAAAAAGGTGACAAACATTGGTTTGATGGATAACTTAATAAGTTTAACCTTTTTGGATTGAATTGATGATCAATCTCATATATGTTGGCCCTTATTAGTCATCACATCACATCGACCAACAATAGTTAGACCATTGCAAGAGGATGTGTAAAATTGTTAATGATGGATCCATAATACATAAAAGGCCTAAATTAGAGATAATATAATGCATTCATCAAGTTATTATAAAGCAAGTCAAGTCTTTTTCCACATCTAAAATGGGACTAAACTAAGAGTGTCACCCTTTGGCTCAATTAAGAAGCAACACATGTAACTAATGTAATCCCTTTACAAGAAGGAAAAATAAAATAAAAAAGATATGTACAGAAGCTGAAGAGAAAGGAGAAAAAATATTAAGGAGACTCTGTAGCTTTCTTCTTTAACACCTCCACTGTTGAAGGGGGTCATCTTGTTTGTCAAAAGGATCAGATTAGATTGTGTTTGCATTCTTTCATATATTACACATCATTGATCCGCCAAGAATGTACAATTGATCTTTCTTGTGGGAGCTTTGCAAGCTCAACCGAACTGCCATTCCGGTTGATGCCCCCACTGCTGTTGCTTTCTGCCTTTCTAAGATCACTCAAAGCCCGTCTCGCATAAACCACAAAGGCAATTGTAATAGCGATGGCAACGATGAAGGAAACGATGTTGTAAACAATCTCCACTGGTGTCATGGTATACTTTCTGTATTTCACATCTGCCAAAGTCCGTATTAATCGCCCACTGCACCAAAATATAAGCAGAACAAGAAGGTTTAGAATTCATAAAATATCTTCCAAGGGGTCATGGATCTTCTTGGAAGGAGAAAAGAAGATTTCCAGGTAAAAGAAAAAAAAAAACACAACATCAAGATGGACTGTTGTACAAATCAGCTAGGGTGACCAAGGGTAGGTATTGGGCATCAGATCCTCGACTTTTCAATGCAAAACGCAAAACATATTTGAGTTTTAAAACATCAAATAGTGGACTGAAATTATTTTCTCTTATACATCATAAAGATTTGGAATGATTCCACCAACATAGTTATATATTTAGAGACATCGTATCATTGGTCATGACTCCTATTAAATGTTGATTCAGCAACATAGATATTGTTAGAAAAATACAACAAAGAAGATGATGAACAACACTATGGAAACCAACTATAAATAACAAACACAAGATCAAGAACACTATAGAAAAAAAATTTAGGCTTGAAACGTGTATAAACATTTTTCTTAAAATGATATTTATACCCTCTTCTTAGCAAGATTGCTATGGGTTTAATGCAAATAATTTTAGTGAATATGACAAACCTTTAGAAGATCTATATTGAGCAAACAATAAAGAATTTTCAAATAGGAATCAAAGAATATTTTTTCAATCACTTGGAAAGTTATTTTTGAAATTAAGAAAGAAGAAGGATCAAAAGAAAATTTGATTATTATTTACTCTCAAATACCTATTTATAGATATTCCCACAAAAGACACAACCTTACAAAAGACACAATCTTTGATAAATAACTACCAAAATAACTAAAAAAGAAACTACCTTTTCAAATATCTAATAACTACCATTCTTTTTTTCTTATTTGAACACTTTATAACAGTTATATATCTAGAAATGGGTAGATTACTAACCTATAGATGTAGATGAAAGCTTCAGGTACCATTCCAGCAATTGAACCACTAATATAAGGTCCAAATTTTATACTTGTCACCACTACTGCATAGTTGAAGATTGTGTATGGAAATGGTGAAATCCTAAAGAGTGCAACGACCCGAAATTGATGAAACCAGCTTCCCTCCGCAGCCAGCCTAAGTATAGCAGTCTGCTGAGGCCATCTATTCAACCATCCCTGTGAACATTGATCATAAAAAAACAGAAAAGAGAAAACACAGAAAAATTGAGGTTCAGTGAGGGTTGGTCTCCATGAATAAAGTGGACATAAGGAATCGGGAGGTCTTACATGTATCCGCTCACGAAATAGCAAGCCAATAAAATAAGGCAACACCATGCCTATGGTAGTTCCTACCATGATTATAACAAATCCAAGACCATACCCAAAAATCATTCCTGCCAACCACATGGATGGTCCAGAAGGAAGTAAAACAACTGGGAACAAAGCCAAGGATGCAACGAGTACCAGAGTAAGAACAGGCCGACCAAAAGCAGTTGCTTCCCACTCCATAATTGGCAGGAGAACCTACAGAGTAATTCAATGGAATCATTAACATGTCAAACTGAATGATTAGTAAAAATATATTTTCCAGCTGCTAAGAAACTGAAGCCATGTACGGTATGCAATATATTACATTGGAGGTGGGCAATGACATAAGGTCATACGTAAGTCAATACTCATCCCCATTATAGTAACCTCTGAATTCTTTTTAGAGGCAAAACCCATGTGGTTTTGTACATGAGTTGAGATAATAAGAGTTTTAGATCTAACCTAAGAATCTAAATGCATGAATTAGTAGGAAAAGACTACCAATGCAATGATGCAAGAATATGTTATGAGGTAGAGCTACCACCGTTTGGCTCTAACAAGTTACGAATTTGTGTGGAAGAGATTAACATCCTCAATAATCTCACATCAGAGAGCTACGATGAGATGGTATACGAAGCTCTATGCACCTCCAAATGCAATTTTTGGGTACCCTTATTTGTAGGCAAGCTCATGTGCTGATATTTTTGGATTGTAAATTAGCAAAAGTAAGATGAGTTCAAGCAATAAACATATTTTAGTGCAAGAATATGACATATGATGCAGCACAACTCATAGGTTTTGGCATGGAGGGTCAACAACCTACAAATTTGTAAATAAAACATGCGGAACCAATCAATTTAATAGTTCAGATATGGAAGATAAAATAATACATTAAGAAATAAAGATCTACCAAGCATGTTTGGAATAAACTTTTCAAGACCTAGTCTAAGGTTGGGATATATTCAAGTACAAGGATTGTCATATCATGGCACAGGCGTGTATCAATATCTTTCAGACATGATGCAAAAGATATTGATACACATGGAATGTTGTCCTAGCCATATGTTGGCACCTGGCATGATGTATGCCAATACCTTTTTGCCAATGGCACCTTTGATCCTTGCTGAGACATGCCCAAGTGGCACAACTATTCTTGCTGATAAATGTGTATCTCTCATTGCAGATTGTGTAACATTTCCTGCTGAAAAATCATGACATATGTAACATAAAAGATATCTAACCATATCTATTGGCAAGAATGAAATAGCCAGACTAGAACATATAGCAGAACAGAGAATTCTAACTGAAGATAATTGAAGAAGGCAAATGGTACCTTCTCAAAAGCAAACGGGATTCCCCATTTGACAAAGACGAAAATAAGTAGCAGTAGAAGAAAGCAGCAAAAAAGAAATTTCATCCACCAGATGCAGGAATTTGATTTAGCTTTCTCAACTGCCTGCTGAGAATCAAAATTGGCCATTCTTGTCTCACTTGGCAACATTAGTCTTGCATACTCGTCTTCCATTGTTCGTAGCTCAGAGGTCTCAATGTTCTTTACTGACATCTCAGATGCACTTGACATCTTTTGTGAAATTCCACACAACCTGTTAGACAAGGGACAAGCATTACAATAAAGGTCAATGGAAAATAAAAAAAATCAAAATCAAAACCAGTATTGACCTAAATTAATCTAGACACACACAAGATCATTCAAAGAATGACTTTGATACAGATTACACAACTACAATGACAAATATATGGGCTGCATATTTATAAGTGTTGGCACTTTTCACATATTTTAACATATGTATTGACCTTTGTGCCAAATATGCTATTACTATTTTTAAGGAGCTTCACTAAACAATACACAGATATATATGTTTGTATGGTCACACAATGCAATTAGATCTCAGCTAGTTAAAATAAGATTATGGCAGGTTAATTTTAGCCCACGTGTTGTCCCATTATGCCAAAAGTTAATTCTAGCAAAACTAAAGGGCCAAGGAAACAGGGACATGAACAACCACCAAAAATCGAATTGGCAATAGGCATGAAGAATGTTAGTTACTAGACAGAAGGCCCCAAGCTATAGAATGAAGAATTTGAGTATGTTCACGAAGAAATGATCATTTGCCAAGAAAGAATCCCACTGTTCTGCAAACTTAGTGTTATCTGAGTTGATCTTTGAGAAGATGATAACTTCTAGCTCGAGCTTTGTATCGCTTGGCAAATGGGATCAAAAGAATAATCAATAGCTTAAGAATGTTACACTTGATAAATCTACAAGCTATCCATCTAAAGAAGGCATTATAAAGGACTTTTCATTTAAAATGTTCATTAGTCAGGTTTTGATCAGTGTACAATTAGTCTACACATATCTAAAAGCAATCTCAGGATAGAAAGATCAGATATTTTGACAAATCAATTTGTCAAGTTAGTATCAGTAATACCATGATTTAAAACTGGTGGATTTTCCATGCTTCCATACTCTCCTTCACTTGCTGTATCACTCTAGTTAACCTCATACAAAATCCTCCATCGTTCCAGGTCATGCTCTTTTTTATTTTGTCTTGTGTTTTAACTTTTCCCCAAAGTTCCCAACAATTTCTCTACCTTGAAATCTTCCACCAAACAGAAAAGGACTACTTTTTCTAGTCTAGATCAGATCCACAATTATGTTCCAACTCGCATGCAAAGGATCACTGCCTAGGTCATCTCACGATATCTAGATGTTTTTGCTACTTAACTGCAAGAAGATAAAGGGTTTCATTTTTATTCCTGCATAATCTTTTCTGCACTAAACTGTGCCAACTAGGATCAGGACTCATAAGCGTGAGACATGTAGTGAATGTTGGATATCCAAGGCAATCTATTGTCTCGTAATCAGTATGCACCTCTAACCTAATACTGGGAGTCTGCAATCCTCCAACATCACTCCATAAATAAGTTCAACAAATCTAAAAGCTACAAACTTAAATTTCTGAACTTTGGCTTCACTCGATGTTGTCAATAGTAAGAGCACTTAGGCCCATAGATTAAGAGTCCACATGGGTACGATATCTGTCTTTCTGTCAGAGATCTGTCTTGAGAGCTTCAATGTCTAAGGACCATATATAAAAAAGGAAAAGAAATTCCATGTTACTCAACGACTTGTGCCTGATTGCTTTTCAGATACATTGGTACACATTCCTATCTAACTCCCACAAGAGTTGCCGCTATGACCCTTTAATTCTCTCCGAACAAAGACTCTATGTTGAGATATCAAGGTAACTGGCAACTTCCGATATCGGAAATTAGCTCGTCATGCAACCAACAACTTGGGACCGGACCACATGCCATAGTATTATGACTGAAGGACACAGAACAGAGATATGGGCGTCATTCTTTGCCTCTTCGATCGGTTTTCACAAAGGCAGCTCATTTAATCCAGATTAAGCGAAGGAAAAATCAAGTATTGCTGGTTCGGAACGAATTTTGGTTCTTGCAACTAAATCTTCCATGTTTAGGTCACGGGAAAAGAAAACGACGTTGCTCGTACAATCACATCAAGAAGACAGAGATAGCGAAAAGAGTAAATTCTTGATGGAAACATGGAGGAATTCCGAGGCAAAAAGAAGAGGAAGAAAAAGAATTGAAAAATCTCTTACCTTGTGAAGACTCTTCAGGTAGGGAAGGGGGGTTGAGACCTCGAGCAGATGAGACGTCGAGAGTAAAGGGGGAAGGAGAAGGCGGAGGGACAGGGAGAGAAAAGGAGCGGCTCGTTCTGGGGTTGTCTCGGTGTTTGTTCCGGGGCAAAGGGTGCCAACGAGAGGGAAGGATTCGATGCAGAGGAAGCTCCTCCCACAAGGCGACGACCAGCAGCTGCCTCTCGCTCGCTCGCCCCCTCGCTCAAACGCGCAAGGAAACCGAACACGATCGCCGTTCCCGTGCAAGGTTTCAGGGGTGACGTCTGCCTCTCACAGGGGCGCATGGGTCCCCTCGCTTTCGGGTTTTGTGACGAGAACACGTCATCCCGGGCAATTCTCGTGGGTGCTTCACCCTGCATCGTTTCTAGTCGAGTCAAAACGCGCTCGTTGCCCAGTCCGCATGGTTGTCAGCGGCACAGCAGACGCGGATTCAAATTTCTAGAAGACCGCCCGCGGAGCCACCAAGCACCAGAAGTCTCTTTCCCAGTGGTCCGCCGGACGGGCCCCACATGAGCACCGAAAAGGAGCGTATGCATACATGGAAACATTGTCCACTTCGTAGCTGCGTGTGTCAGCTTCCGCCAGTATCGACCAAAGGATCCCTTATTAGGTAGTCATATGGTTAAATTTGATTGTAAATTTGATTTGATAAAATTTATTTAATCTAATTTATTTTTAATATATTATTTATTTAAAAAATTATTATGATAGGTGCCATAGAGGAGAAGAAGAAAAAAAAAATATTTATGATGATACGAGTTTATGCTTTGAAGACATTCGAATGTAATAGTTAAAATAGTTGAAATGACTAATATTAATGGAACTAGAAAAAGATAGTGGAAGACCTAAATTTTTTTAATAAAATTATAAATATTTTAAATTTAAGTAAATATATGATTTTTTAAATATCCAAATAGCGACATATTAATTATGTAGTTAATCGTGAATACTTAGAATTTATGATTTTGTTATTGTTGTTATATTTGACAAAGAACAGATATTTTTTAGTATCTAAAATTCAAAGTGCAATTTTTTTTTCAAAAATAAAAAAAATGATTGTATTATACGTCTCTTATCTTATTTTGATTATTCGATAAAACCTTTTCACCATCAAGTTACTATAGTTTTAGGCATCAAAAGCCTATATTTATTATTTACTAAGTTCACGATGAAAATATATATGAGACTGTCACTTTATATAATATTATTCCGATATCCATCAGTATAATAAATAAATATTTTCCTTGGATGCCTTACTAATATGACATATTTGATAGACATTAACTGAACCTCATGCGCCAAGTCTTGATTAATAAAAAATAATGATCATACCATTTATCTCTTATTGTGCTTCAGGATAAGGTTTTTGCCCATCTTATAGCATAATGTTTGTTTAGAACTTCGATCATTGTTTTATGTATTGAAAAAAAAAAATTAAGTAGTGATTTATTTGCTTTTGTGTTGTGGGTGGACTTATCATATGTAAGAAAGACACTTTGATCTCGATGCACTTGTGTTTTAGATAGACACATAATATGCCAAGAAGATGCTTTGATTGTGTCAAACATTTCAAATATTTTTATATTTCAGGCAAACATACCATGCATAAAAGAAATTTTTTTATTATTTGAGAACTTTAAATTTTTTTTATCTTATGTGAATGCATCATCCGTAAATAAGACACTTTAATTACATTGAGTGCCTTAGATTTTTTTTTTTTTGATGCATCACACATACAAAAGATATTTTGATCACATATGTTATTTTAAGTGATTTTTTTTTATTTCGAACAGATATATCACGCACAAGGTAAACACTCTGGTCATGTCAAGTGATATATATTTTTTGGGTTAACCATATATATCACACATAAAGAAGATGTTCATTGTGTTAGATACTTCAGATGCTTTTTTTTTATTTATAGCTAAGATGGATACATCATACCCAAGGGAGACACTTGGCTGCATCGAGAATTTTGAATATTTTCTTATTTTTGATAGATGCATCAGATCCAAATGAGATATTTTAAGATGTGTTGGACACCTGAAATGTATATGCACAAATAAAATGTGTTATGAGATACTTTAAGATGTGTTGGACACTTGAAATGTATATGCACAAATAAAATGTGTTAGGATGCATCGTGCACTTCGAGTGTATTTTTCTCCTAGGCCGGTGCACCATATGACATCAGCTCTAGAAAACTTACGTGTATTTATGTTCCAAAAATCTTAAGACAAATGGTGGTGTGTGATGGTGGCAACTAACTTCACATATCAGGAGGACCAAAACCTGGTTGGTCAGTCAAAATTAATCTAACCAAAGTCTGCTAGTCAAAATTGGCCCGATCTAAGCTGGTCAGAATTGGCTCGATCAAAGCTGGTCAAGCAGATGGACTAGACCTAAGTTGGTCAAACAATTTTTCCCAACATGGTTCTACGATATTTTCATTTTTAGTATTGTAATATTTTTGCATATTGGATCTAGGTTGGTTTGGTGTTGAGAGAAAGAGTATTGTTTAACAGAGTGAGGCCGAGTTGGTATAAACTTGTGATATATTATAGTGGATATGATTTGGCTAACATGTTAGTATCATATATAATTGACATGTCATCATTTTGGTTATCATTATACATTATTTAATAATAATCTTATCTTCACATAGATGTACTATTGATTGATATGTGTCAAGATTAGATTTATGTAAATAGCATGACTAACTGATAAACAGTCTAATATATGTTATGAGTAGTTAATCATTTCTTTCGACAACCATAACTATTCTGATAGAAACCTTCATTCTATTTCAATAAATGCAAGTTCTAATAGGAATAGTCCAAACCAATCGCTTCATACCTTCTCAATTTATCCAATTACATCATCTAACTCTTCCAATGCTTATGCCCCCTATTCCTACCCTCCACCACCTATACATGTTTTGAGCTAAGTAGCCAAGTTATATCCAATGCAAACCCAAGCACCCCCTAAGTCACCTTTATCGTTGGCACCTTAAAACCTAATCTCATTGCCAAAACTAGAATTCGTGAATGAGTTGGTCGACCAATCAACCAAGCTTTCGATCGAGATAAAAGGCTACATGCATAAAATGAGTTGACAATTGGCTAACATTCGTAGAGAAATAAAGCAAGAAAAGTAGCCAAAAATATATTTATTTTCTTGATCTCTTTTTATGAAGATATAAACAAGGAGTCAATTCCTTAGGGCTTTAAACATCCAATGTTGGATGTCTACAAAGGGAAGATCGACCCTTTAAAATATATAGTAGCATTTACTTTACAAATGACCCTCTATAGGACTATAAACTCCTTTAGATGTTGGATATTTCTGACAACCCTAAGAGGGGTAGCACACGAGTGATTCGCCATACTGCCCTCATGGTTAATCTTATCATTTAAATAATTAGTTAGAGAGTTTGAGCTCAATTTCATCAACTATAGGCTTTCGAAGAAACCCACTACTTCTCTCTTAGTTATTCAATAGGAAGAGAATGAATCTTTGGAAAGTTATAATAAGAGGTTTATTGATAAAGTTTGATAAATTACAGACCCCACCCCTTTTGTTCTCGTATTTATCGATAGTCTCCAACCCTTTAAGTTGTTTACGAAGCTATCACTCAACCTCCAACAACTTTTTTAAAATTATTGTAAGAAGCCAATCACTATATTATTGTCAAGTGAGTAATCATTAGCAAAAAGAGCGATGAAACTAAGAAGATAATAAAAGAAGAGAAAATCTCGAATCTAAGTTTCATAGAAAGACTGAGGAATGATAAACCAAGAGGAGATCGACCCCCTCCTAGATGGAAGTTCATGCCACTCAATACTTTTCACGCTGAAGGATTTATGCATATTTGGGAGAAGGGACTCCTGAAGACACTTCGACCCTTGATAGCTCCATCGATAAGGAGGGATTTGACTAATTACATTCACTTTCATTGGGACCATGGACATAACATCAAAAATTACTATACTATTAAGAAATGATAAACTAAGAGGAGATCGACCCCTTCTTGATGGGAGTTCACACTACTTAATACTTCTTATACTGAAGGATTCATGTAGATTCGAGAGAAGGGACTCCTGAAGACACTTTAGCTGATAAGAAGGGATATGACCAAATACTATCACTTTTATTAGAACCATGAACATAACATCAAAAATTGCTATGATTTGAAGGAGCAAATCAAAGATTTGGTTCGAATGAGACACCTTAATAAATTCTTGTAGAATTCAAGAATCCTTTTGGAGACCCCAAGGCTCAGTTAAGAGACAAGTGGACATGATCATCAGTGGACTAGTGGCTAGGGGTAGTAGCTCCTTTGCTCAAAAGATGTATACAAGAGAGCTATAGTTAAAAAAGTTTTACCTGAATGAATATCAACTCATTATGTTCAAAGAAAAAAAGGCGAATCGCCTAGATCTAGAGCACCATGATGCATTGGTGGTATTCCCTAGGATCACAAATGCATAGGTTAAAAGAATTATGATCAATATAGGAAGCTCTACAAATGTATTATATTATGATTGTTAGGATCTAGAGCGTTGTGCGCTAAGAAGTTTTGTCCAATGAAAGTGATTTCGGTAAGGAAGATTGATTCGAGAGAATTCATAAGAGAGTTGAGAAGGAGAGAATGAATGAGTGCAGTGAAGTAAAGAATTGAATACAACAATTTAAAACAAACACATTAAGAGAAATACGTAGTGATTTATAGTGGTTCGATGAAATGACCTACGTCCACTTTCGAAACCTCCTCTGATGAGATTCCCCACTTCCATTATTAATCCTTCTTGAAGGGGAAGGATCAAACACCCCTTTTATAGAACTTGCAGGTGGCTCACACTCTTTTACAGGATTTTTACACTTGTGAATTCGGGAGGTGAACACTCAAACTTTCAAAAGTAATTTCACTAGAGTTTTGACTCAGTTCTTATCACTTCTCAATGTACTCAGTCAGCTGAGAAGTAAAGGGTATTTATAGGCTCAATTGGCTTCAGAATTAAAGTAAAAAAGGTTCCATCCTGGATTTTCAGATGCTGGGAGTACTATCGCCTGACACTGTTGGTACCACCGCCAATTGACCTAGGTTCTGTTAGTGTACTAGACAGTACTACCGCCTAGTCTGACGATACTATCACCTGATAGAGTCTCGAGCTCTGTAGAGGGGTGGTACCATCGCCTGACACGTAATAAATATCGATGGTACCACTGCTGACCTAGGAGGTACCACCACCAAGTGCACCTGGGAATCTGTTCCCAGGGCAGTTCCATCGCCTCAGTCTGGTAGTGCCACTACCAGACAAGGTCCAGCACTTCTGGATGGGCCTTAAATCTGACCTAATCCAATTAATCTATGGGCCCAGTTGGCCCCTACCAGGGTTTGAAGGATTAATATCTAATCTTAACCCTAATTATATGCTAACTATGATATTAAAGATATACAAAAAGTAAAAACCTAAATCGACACATCAAGTCTTCTTTCGACGAGCTTCCGATGAACTTCTGGTGGACTCCTAATAGGCTTCCAGGTTTTAGGACAACCATGGTGAGTTCCGACGAGTCTTCTTCGACAAACTCTGATCTTTCTCGATGGACTCCGTGAACTTCCGACGAACCTTCCGGCTAACTTCCGATAACTTATCGGTAGGCCCTCGATTCATTCTCGGTTAGTTTCGACAACACTTCCGACAAATCTTCAGACTTCCAACAGACTCTCGAACTTCCAAGGATTTGATCGCACTTAACTCCGGTCGTTTTACTTTACGTCTTCATCACTATCGTAGTTAATCCTATACACTTTTTTCAATAATATGGATTAGATCAAATAATCTATCAATTGACTTCATTATCAAAATATGAGATTCCAACAATCTCCCCATTTTTTATGTTGACAATCAATTGATGATAGAGTTAACCTTAACACCCCCTATCTATATGCCATATTTTGAGAAAGGAAACACTTGAATTCAAATCCCTTGAATTCAAGCCTAACCCGATAAGTTACATACGTTTGAACTTATCATCATTCTCAACTAGCATGTTTTTTTATTCCTAAATACGAAACTTCATATTTTTCATAATTTGAAAATGATGTCAAGGCATGACATCCATTTTCAAGTTTAATGTCGAATGATCATATACAATCATTATTTCGATAAATGATACCAACTATAATTTTAAAATGTAGCAAGAATCAAGTAATATCAAATAGTTCAAGAATTTAAGGCATAATATCAATTGATGATACATCATTCAATGATACACAAATGAGAGCTAATCATATCAAGGTAAGATATCAAATTTAAGTAGCATGATATGATAATGATTATAGAAATATTTTCATTTTAAGCATTCATGAAACATTTATGATGCATTCTATACATTACATACAATTGTGATACATTTCATATAATTGCTATACATTGCGATGCTTTTAATAATGACAAGCATTTTACGATACAAAGCATGGCAATTGCAATACGATACATAGCATGTTATCAATTTTCAAGGCATTTTACAAAGTATTGCATTTTTTGATACAAATTATGCTATCAAGTAATCAATTTGTCACATTTTTCTCCCCCTTTGTCATCAACAAAAAAGGAAATAGGCTATTGATACCAATTGTTGTGATAGAATTTTTGTGAAGGTGTCTAAAAGATAAATTCATAATTCCATCAAGAAGACTTATAATTCATCAAAAATTCATATCATAGATATAATTCAGCATTAAGAGTTAATTCGACAAAAATAATCCGTGAAGTGAAAAAATGAATCATTCAAGTCAATAAAAATTCATACAAGAATCATTTTCACTAAATAAAATTCGTGAGGTAGAAGGGAGAGATCATTTCAGCACAAAGCTTATGATGTATACTTAAAAACTTATGAAAAGAGTATCCAAAAATTCATATAGAGCTCACAACATAAAGAAGAATTCATGAGAGCTAACTTGGCATTTTCGTAGAAAATTCATCAAGTGGAAAACAACCAATCAAGCCATGAAAAATTTATAAAAGTTCATGACATCCAAAATCTTTACATTCATAAAATTTATAAAAGTTCATAGAATTTCATAGAGTTAAGAAACCTAAATGAATGATATTCGAATTGATTTCAAGAGAGTTTTTAAGCTATAAAAAAATTGAGAGCTCCTTCTTTTCATATAGAGTTCATGACATAAAGATATGTATGAAAGAATAGTTTCATGTGTCATGAAAGTAATTTTGTTTAGGTTATCAAAAATTTATGAAGCTTTAAATTTCATGCTATGAAAGTGTGAAAATTAAATTATGAAAGCCATTCATTCATGCCAATGAAAGTAGGAGGATAAAAATGATAGAATCAAATTTATTAAGTCATTAAATAGGTATGTTATCAATTCAAAAATCATCAACCGTGAGTCAAGGTATATTATACTAAAAATCATTAATAGATGAAACAATAATATCAATCCAAGATTGGAGGAGGATGAAAGTGAAAGCTTCGTTTAAAATACGAAATCGAAAAGATGTCATAAGATAGTATGAAATCAGAAAAGATAATACCAAGATAGGTGAAGGATTAAGATAAGTTCATGAAAATCAAAAAATTCCTGAAAAGGAATATACAACAACCTCATGTATTAAGTTCAACATATATGAAACTTAAAGTGTACCAAAATAACATAAAGAGTACAAAATGGGAGTTATAAGCTCCATTACAACGCATGAAGTTAACATAGAGTTTTTAAAACTATTCCTCAAGTGGAATGCCAAAATGTCTATACAAATTATCCAACTTGTGATTCATTTGACGCACTTTATTTTGGATCTCAGCTTGTTGTGATTTGAGTTGATTTATTTCAGTCATGATCGGATCATTAGAAGATGGAGCAGGAGCTGGATCTGTCGGTGTAACACCAAAGGGACTAGGGAGAGAAGATTCATTACCCACAAATACAGGTATTTCGGATTCTTTTACTGGAGGGGGAGGATCGGTCCTTCTAGGAAGCCTAGTCTAGATTTCATTCCTAAATGTGCATCTTAATCGCTTAAGTAGGTTTTTGTTTATGACATTGTATCTATCTACTTTTATTGTTTCTTCGTCGGGTGGTATCCTAATATGGTGTGCATGCAATAATCTTGTAATTAACCCCACATATGGAAGCATTAGATCCTTATTTGATATGTCAATCATATTCTATCGGATTAAGTAATCAAAGCAATTTTTGTTTCCGACCATTATCCAATATATAGTACGTAGTTCCATTTGATTGACTTCATCGTAGTGGTATTGTTTTGGAATTAGGATACTAATAATGATGTGATGGAGAACCTTAGTGTTAAAAGATAGTAGATGTTCATAGCTTTTATGGACTATGGATATGTTAGAATTTCCAAAGATGGTCCTTAAAGCCTCGGAATAGGTTACTCCGATTTTGTCTAGATCCCATTGGCCCCTAAAATAATAACCTCTACTCTTCTAAAAAATTCCTATTAGATCATAAATCATTTTATCTATAATTGAGATTTGATTTCCCAGAAGGTTGGTTGACACATTATCGTTTTCATCTACGCTTAGGTTGGTATAAAACAATTGAACTAGTCTAGGGTATATTGGTTCACTAATTTGTAAAATGGGTAAGACATCTAAATTGACAAACCAATGAATAGGTTCTAGGTCTCCTAATTCACTTAGATCAACATATTTACCTTTATATACATTTCTAGTTTCAAAATTAGGATCCCTAAGGGTATTTTCACTAGAGTTAAATAGAGATGAGTCATATGAATCTCCTTCTTTCCTCTTTCTTTTGTCCCTAGATGATCTCCTAGGAGTCATTTATCTACAATTGATGATAATGAATTAATAATTTTAAAAGGGCATGCATTAATATCAAAGAATATCTTAGTAGAGATTTCTTGAAAATATAGTGGTCTTGATCTAAGATTTGAGAAGTTGGAAGCCTCTCTTGGTTTTCTTGAGAAGAAAGATGGTGATTGAGAGGTGGAGTGTTTTTGGAGGCTACAGCAAAGGTTGGGGTCGGTTCTATCGCCGACCCTAAAGCCCTTTTATATAGGGGTCTTTTCGGGTGGTGCCACCACCTGGGAACAGAATGCCTAGGCAATACTACCGCTAGTTCTGGCGGTGCCATCACTGGCACCCATAGGCAATTTTCTTAGGGGGGGCATTAACACCTTGACTATTTGATCAATTTGATTTTCTTATTTAACATCTATCTCATAGATGTTCAATTTGATCACCATGTATTTAATTGAGTTGAAATGATATCATTTGAATCACCCTAATCTCATATTATTTATGAAGTAATTTTTATCAAGCACGATGACTCATCAAATCATTTAAATAATTAATTAAAAAATAATGTAATCAAGAGATATCAGAAACCCCCTTTTTTTTAGAGGATCAAGGAAGAGTGATAAAGTAAAGACAGGATGACTCAAATAATAAAAGAGAAGTGATTTCCGAAGGTTACAAAAACTTGTATATCATTATCAAAATTGACAACGATCAGTTTGTGAAATCATGAAAGATGTAAGAATCAATCAAAAGATGTCATTCATAGCTCATAAATATCAAAATCAAGAATCATAAATCACAGTATCTCAAGTTATAGGCCCAAGGTATAAAGATCAAAAGAAGAAAATTTCGAGTCAGGGATAAAAATAAATTATCGATTCATGCATTACTCATCATATATAATTTCAAAATAAATAAAAGATCGTCAAACATGATTCAAACATTCATCACAATTTTCAACTCATTCGTCAAATCATCAAAATCAATATCATAGTTTGCGAGATTTAAGAAATAGATTCATCACTAAGGATCACATCCGAAAGATATTTCAAAAAGGATATATTGTAATCGTAAATATCGATAAGTGACTCATTTGGATGTATCATCAAATGAGAACATAATCCATGCATAAGGAGCATCAAGTCATTAAGATCAAAAGAAAATTCAGATATCAAATGCATTCATACCATCAATGTTCAATAAGTTATGATTTCAATAAAATAAAATTGTGATTCTAAAAATTTTAAAAATAGAAGTCATGAATCATTTTGAAGGATCTCATTGTAGTTTAATTCATCAACTCCAAACTCATCATCAATTCAAGAAGTTCACAAAATTCATAAAATAAATTCATTAAACTTGAATAGATGGAAAATGTATTTTCTTTTAAATATTTCAATTTAGTTGATTTGACCTTTCATAGGGATGTTCAAATTTTTATATGAAAGCCAAGTATTATCACATATATCCGAGATAAGGTTTCGTCTAATCCAAAAAAAACTTATCATTCCAAAACATAGGATTTCAAATTGTAAAATTAAGCATGATTTTAAAAAGCATTCTTAAAATCATTTTTTAAGAGATTTTATACTAGAATTAATTAAGGTGCATAAATAATCAATACATTGCACTCAATGGTCCTCAATTATTCGAGCTAGTGAGCTTGATAACGATCATATATCTTGAGGTATCGTTACTCACTCCTAGCTTATGATGATTAAGATGCCTACATAAGATGATTTTTGGGTACTCATTTGAACTTGGGTGCCTAAAAAATTGATCTACTAATTTTGTCATTTTGCATTGAATTCCTTATGGTTCCTTTAAGAACCCATATCAATTTATGTGGGTTTAGTTTCTTAAATGGACATTTGTAAACAATATATCCGGGCTTGCAACAAAAATTATATTTTGTGTGTAGTAATACATGTAATGTAAGTCCTTTAATAAAAGTGGTTGAATTTCGGTGAGACCCACTCACGAATCTGATTCCACTTCTTTTATGAACGAGATCCTTATTGGCAAGGATCATGTCCAAAGATTTGCTACCAATCTTGAATTTATCTAAGATTTCTTTAAGTAGAAGTTCTCTTTGAGTTTCTCTAAGTGTTCACACTTAGAGCACAAAGGCAAAGGAGTGTTGTGTTTAAGAGTTTCAAATTTATCAAGTAAGAGAGCATGCTTCTTTTTTTAACAAACTAAACTTTTTGCTAATAGTTTTACATTCTTCAAACAATTCATGAAATGCATTTGAAAGCTTATCAAAAGATAAATTTTCATTAAATAAATCACTTGCCTCTTCTCCGATAGCCATCAAGGCAAAGTTGGAGACATCTTTGTTGGTTGCTTCTTCGTCTTTGGAGCTACTTGAGTCATCCCATGTTGCCTTTAGAACCTTCTTCTTCTTCTTCGGATGCTTCTTCTTTGCTTGGGGGCATTCACTTTTGAAATGTCCCGACTTCTTGCATTCATAGCAAATCATTTGTTCCTTCTTGGGTTCAAGTTTATTTTTAGAGTCATTTTTAAATTTATTTCTTCTTATAAATTTTTTAAATTTTTGAGTCAAAAGTATAAGTTCATCATCATAGTCCTCATCACTTGAAGATTCTTTCAAGTGGTCTTCTTGTGTTCTCAATATTGGGATCGAGAGTGACACTAAGAGGGGGTGAATTAGTGCAGCGGATAAAGATGATAAATTTCGACGAATTCAGAAACTTCATGCAACAAAAGATAATTCGTTTCAACAAAACGTATTAGAGAAGTCATATCGGAAAAGCTCTAACTTAAAAATGTTTGCAAGTGATAATGAAGCAGAGCATCAAATCAAATGGAAAGAGTTTGCAGCAAAGTAAATAATAAGAACAGAAATGCAAACCCAGATTTATAGTGGTTCGGTCATATGACCTATGTCCACTCTCGATTTCTCTTCTCTTGAGGCCATCGGCTTTCCACTAGGTATCCTCCTTCCAACGGGCAAGGACAAACTCCCTTTTACAAACTCTGTTTACAGGGCTTCCCTTAATACCTCTCTTAAAAACAACTTCAAACTTTAGAGGAGAGATTTCAACTAAAACTAATAGAGTTTTCCCTTAGTTTCTTACACAATTCTTGCTCTCCCAAGCAAGAATATCTGAGGTATTTATAGACCCCAAGAGGATTTAAATTTGGAGCCTAAATTTGAATCATTCTAGATTTTTAGGGTACTAGCGATACCACCACTTGTCACTGGCAGTACCACTACCAATCTGACTCTAACACTAGGCGGTACCATCGCTCAGTCTGACAGTACCATCGCTTGACATACTGACATGGTTAGTGTGCTGGACGGTACCACTGCCCAGCCAGCGGTGCCACCGCCCAGGCACTCTGCCTTAACGTGGTACCATCGCCTAGTCTGAGCTGTACCACCACCCTAGACTACTTGGGAAGCTCTAACTTAAAATTTCCAAGACTTTAAAGATTGAGAATTTTTACAAAACATGCATCTTTTCATGTGATTCAATTCATTCAATTTGGTTTCATATAGAAATGTTCAAAATTTTTATACGAGAACCAAGCATTAAGTTAAAAATCGAAATCATATACATGCATTTATTATTTTCATCATCAAGTATGATTTTGTAAGGTATGTTTAATTTATGTTCGAAAGCCATGAATGATTATATAAATCTGGAATCATCATCAAAATCTTTCATTTCATAGAATTTGTTAGGAACAGAGTAAATTGATTACACATAAGCATGCTCAAGTCCTTTTTGTATAAAAGATGTGTGTCAAGTTTAAAACCAAAAAGGTGATTTCGTCATCAAAACCATTAAGACCAAACACACAAACCATCATGATAGTGTGTTTCACTTTAAGTTGATTGATCTTGTTTAAGCATGTTCACATTTTTACACAAAGGCCAAGCATCACATAAATTCGAAAAACAATTACGTCATGAAAACCATCAAGTCCAAATGTGACACAAGACAATATCAAAACCACTTTTCTTTCATTTAGAAAATTTGTGGGTTAGGTCTTTTAGTTTTACAATTGATTTCATAAGGACATGTTTAAATCCGAAACAAATTATGTCAAAGCTAAAAATACATTATAGCATATCAAATTATAAAGTCAAGCATGATATCAACATTTTCATTAAGACACTTCCAAGAGTAACATACATAGATATGTATCATGTTTAAAATCAAAAATTGATACGGAAAGCATATGCATGGAATTGTATTATCATGATAGTACTTTTTTAATTTTTATATGTTTTATTTAATGTGATACAACCATATTCAAATTTTCATATAAAAGTCATGCATCATTTTATAAATTCAAAAAATAATTTTCATCATTAAAATTGAAGTACACAATCATGGATTAACCCTATGAAACATAATCATGCTAATTAATTTTTGTGTTAAAACCATGCATCAAAATCCAATACGAAAATCATAAACATTCATGGAATTAATCTTGTACAAGCATTATCACAAATCATATAGTTATCATCCATAATATTGCATCATTCAAAATTTCAAAACATAACATGCATGAAGCCTTAGCAATATAATTTTCATGATCAAGTTTTTAATTTTTCAAAGACGTTAAAAAGAGAAACATGATATAATTTTTGAAAAATAATTTTTTATTTGCTACTTTCTAAATTAAGCACTCATGAAAAAAAATTAAGTACTTTCAAAATAATTCAATGGAGTTAAGTTACTTACCTTGTAGTCGAAGGCCGTCAAAGCGGAATTTGCCATTTGCCTTTTGGAAGTTCTTGATTCGTCCTTAGGTGCCTTCCTCTTCTTTAGCCTCTTCCTCCGTTCAAATTTATTTTTTATTTTAGATTTTTGTTTAATGAACTTATTAAAATTGATTAAAAGTTCAATGTCCTCTTCATTGTCCTCATCACTTAAGTCATCACTCAAGTGACATTTTATAGTCCGGAGTTCCACATCCTTCCTGTCCTTTGGAAGGTGGTTCAAATATTCATAGTGTTCAAGGAAGCTCATTTTATATATTATCAATGAGCCAATGAGTTCTTCCAATGAAAAATTATTTAAATTTTTAGATTCTTGTATCATCATTATTTTTGGATCCCATCCTTTTAAATGGGATCTTAAAATCTTATTTACGAGATCAAAATCCGAAAGAGATTTACCAAGAGCTCTTTGACTATTGACGACATCCGTGAAATGGGTGTGCATGTCGCCTATAGTCTCGCTTGGTTTCATTCGAAAAAGCTCAAAATCATGCATCAAAATATTAACTTTCGTGTCTTTGACTCTACTCGTTTCTTCGTGTGTGACTTCAAGTGTGTGCCAAATATCTAAAGCCATTTCACATGTAGAAATTCAATTAAACTCAGTTTTATCTAAAGAACAATATAAGGCATTCATAGCTTTTGTATTTAAAGAAAAACATTTTCTTTCTAAATCCGACCATTCGTTTATCGGTTTAGAGAGAAGTTGAAAGCCATTTTCAATAATATTCCACAAGTTTAAATCGAGAGAAATTAAGAAAACTCTCATTTGAGTTTTCCAATATGTGTAGTCCGATCCGTTAAAAAACGGAGGACGAACAATCGAAAAACCCTCTTGAAAGCTATGAAGAGTCATTTCTTGCGGGTGTGAATCCGAAAGAGAAACAACGTGGCTCTGATACCAATTGTTGGGATTGAGAAAGGCACTAAGAGGGGGGGTGAATTAGTGTAGCGGATAAAGACGATAAATTTTTGAGATTTCAGAAACTTCATACAATAAAAGATAATTCGTTTCAACAAAATGTATTAGAGAAATCATATTAGAAAAGCTTTAACTTAAAAATATTTGCAAGTGATAATGAAGCAGAGTATCAAATCAAATGGAAAGGGTTTGTAGCAAAGCAAATAACAAGAACAAAAATGCAAACCCGGATTTATAGTGGTTCAGTCATACGACTTATGTCCACTCCTGATTCCTCTTCTCTTGAGGCCGTTGACTTTTCACTAGGTATCCTCCTTCCAATGAGCGAGGACAAACTCCCTTTTACAAACTTTGTTTACAAGGCTTCCCTCAATACCTCTCTTAAAGACAACTTCAAACTTTGGAGGAGAGATTTCAACTAAAACTAATAGAGTTTTCCCTTAGTTTCTTGCATAATTCTTGCTCTCCCAAGCAAGAACATCTGGGATATTTATAGACCTCAAGAGGATTCAAATTTGGAGCTCAAATTTGAATTATCCCAGATTTCCGGGGTACTGGCGGTACCACCACCTATCACTAGCGAGACCATCGCTCAGTCTGACGGTACCACCGCCTGACACACTGACACGATCAGTGTACTGGGCGGTACCACTGCCCAGTTAGTGGTGCCACCGCCCAAGCACTTTGCCCTAGGGCGATACCACCGCCCCAGACTATCTGGGAAGCTAGACCTGGGCGATGCCACCGCTAGACAATGTCCAGCACTCCTGGTTGGGCCTTAAACTCGGCCCAAACCGATCCAATACTGGGCCCAGTTATCCCCTAACAGGGTTAAAGGATAATCACCTAATCCTAAGCCTAGTTATGTGCTAACTACGAAATTAAAAACATTCCTAAGGTATTATAAAGTCTGCAAGTCAAGACTTTTTTCTCCGGTGAGCTTCTGACGAACTTCCGGTGGTCTTCCGATGAACCCTCGTATACTATTCTGTGGACTCCTGGCAAGCTCCTGGACTTCACGATGATCTTGGTGAGTTCCGATGAGCTTCTTCGACAAGCTCCGATCTTTCTCGGCGATCTTCGATGAATCTTTGGACTTCCGTCGAACTCTCAAACTCCCAACGATCCATCGCAATTGACTCCGGCACTTTGTTACGCTTTATGTCTTCATTGTTATCGTAGTTAATCTTGCACACAAGCCAAAACTCTACCTCGATCTAGATAGTTATTACAACGTGAATTGACATTTTGTTGCCTGACACGTCATTGGCTTATCGGCGCTTCGTCTGATACTTCGGCACATCGTTCTCTCTTGTGACCTGTCGCCCAATCGGCAACTAACCTCCGCAGCCCCGATCTCCTTGACACAACTCTGCTCTTCTTGGCCCGATGCCTGACGTCCGAAGCCTTTTGCCGATTGTCCAATATCCTGACGTGATTTTTTCCGGCACAACGTCAATTCCTCCTATGTCAACTGTCTAATCCTGATCGAGTAAACCTACGTTACTCAAAATATAGTTAGATAATAAAACACAATCAATTAGTTTCATCATCAAAATCTGAGACCTAACACTTAAAGCCATATCATTCCTGTTCTTTGGAAGGGAGTTTTCAAGCTCATCATGAGTGTTGCAAGTTATCTTGTAGGTCATTAATAACTTAATTAGTTCTTCGAGAGGAAAGTTAAAGTCCTTAGCCTCTTGAATGGTAATAACTTTTGGATTCCAACTCTTTGGAAGGGATCTTAGAATTTTAGTTACAAGTTCGAATTAGAAAAACTTTTCCCAAGTGCTTTTAGTCCATTGACGACATCCATAAAACGGGTGTACATGTCTCTGATGGACTCACTTTGTTTCATCTGAAATAACTCGTAAGAATGCACTAAAAGATTGATTTTGAACTTTTTCACTCAACTAGTGCCTTCATGAGTGATTTCAAGAGTATGTCAAATATCAAAAGCCGATTCACAAATTGAGACACGATTAAATTTATTTTTATCAAGCGCACAAAAAAGATATTTATAGCCTTGGTATTAAGAGCAAAAATCTTCTTTTTCGACTTATTTCATTTGTTCATTAGAAGAAAAGATTTTTGAAAGCCATTTTCAATAATGTTCTAAAGTTCAAAATCCATAGAAATAAAAAAAATTCTCATGCGAGACTTCCAATAGGTGTAATCTGACCTATTAAACATAGACGAACGTATGATTGAATGACCCTCTTGTATGCCAAAAAATATCATCTCTCTTGGATTTTAAACCAAAATGAGAGTGACCTCACTTTGATACCAACTGTTAGGTTCTAAAGTGGCACTAAAAGGGGGGGGGTGTGAATTAGTGTAGCAGATAAAAATCGATAAATTAAAATTGATTCTGAAAAAGCATTGTGTATTGAGAAGTTTTGTCCGAAGAAAGTGATTTTAGTAAGGAAGATTGATTCGAGAGAATTCGTAAGAGAGTTAGAAGGAGAGAATGAACGAGTGCAGTGGAGTAAAGAATTAAATGCAATGATTTAAAACTTACACACCAAGAGAAGTACGTAGTGATTTATAGTGGTTCAGTCAAATGACCTATGTCCACTTTCGAAACCTCCTTCGATGAGGTTTCCGACTTCCACTATCAATCATTCTTGAAGGAAAAGGACCAAACACCCCTTTTTACAGAACTTGTAGGTGGCTCACACTCTTTTACAAAATTTTTACACTTATGAATTCGGGAGGCGAACACTCAAACTTTCAAAAGTAATTTCACTAGAGTTTTGACTCAGTTCTTATCACTTCTTAATATACTCAGTCAACTGAGAAGTAAGGGATATTTATAGGCTCAATTGGCTTCAAAATTAGAGTAAAAAAAAAGTCTCATCCCAAATTTTCGGGTACTAGTGGTACCACCACATGACATTAGCGGTACCATCGCCAATTAACCATGGTTTTATCAATGTATTGGGCAGTACTACCGCCTGACAGAGTCTTGGGCCTTGTGGAGGGGCGGTACCATTGCTTAGCAGGTAATAACTATCGGTGGTACCATTACTGACTTGGGCGGTACCACCGCCCAATGCACTTGGGAATCTATTCCCAGGGTGGCTCCACCGCCCTAGTCTGGTGGTGCCATTGTTAGACAAGGTCTAGCACTTCTAAATGGGCTTTAAATTTAGCCCAATCCAGTTAATCTATGGGTCCAGTTGGCCCCTACCAGGGTTTGAAGGATTAACACATAATCCTAACCCTAATTACGTGCTAACTATGATATTAAAGACATACACAAAGCAAAAACCTAAACCGGCACATCAAGTCTTCTTCCAGTGAGCTTCTAGCAAACTTCCGATGAACCCTTGGACAACTTCCGATGGACTCCCAGTAGGCTCTCGGGCTTTACGATAACCTTAGTGAGTTCCAACAAGTCTTCTTCGGCAAGCTCCGATCTTTCTCGGTGGACTCCGCGAACTTTCGATGAACCTTCCGATAAACTTCTGACAACCCATCAGCACACCTCCAATTCATTCTCGGTCAGTTCCGACAGTATTTCTGATGAACGTTCAGATTTCTGGCGGACTCTTGAACTTCCAAAGATTTGATCGCACTTGATTCCGGTCGTTTTGCTTTATATCTTCATCACTATCGTAGTTAATCCTACATACTTTTCTCAATAATATGGATTAGATCAAATAACCTATCAATTGACTTCATCATCAAAATTCGAGATTCAACAATGATGCCTTTTATAAAATTAACTTGTCGACAAAGGATCTTCAGTCTATCTCCTCCACCTTTATTGGCTTCACAAGAGAGTTAGCGACTCTGATAGGAGTCATCAATATCTACATAACCTTCAAGGCTGATAATTGCACAAAAGGGTAAAAACTAAGCTCCTGGTTGTCAACATTCGCTTGGCTTATAGTGCTCTCATCAAGCAACCTACTCTTAATCGAATACGTGGTATAGTGTCAACCTATTACATGACCCTCAAGTTCCCAACTAGTTTAAGAGTAGAGGAGATTAAGAGTGACTCTAAGAAATCTAGATGATGTTATCTAACATCTATCACTCTTTCAAAAAAGAGAAAATTATTAGTTCAGCAAATGGATCTATGAGATCCCTCACCATTGACCCTATACTATATGGCAATGGAATCCTTAGAAGAAATTCTCTTAAACCCAAAATAGCTAGATTGCATAGTAAAATAAGGTCAACCTTGACCTAAGAAAGGAAGAGAGAACTCATTAACTTCCTACGAGTGAACTCAGAAGTGTTCATATGGTGGCCTAATGATATGCCCAAGATAGACCTTGGTGTATTCTAATATTGACTTAACATAAACTTAGAATACAAAGCAATTCATCAAAAGCCTCGAAGATTCACTCTCGATTGCCAAGAGGCCATAAAGGAGGAAATAAAAAAAACTCTTATAAATTGACTTTATTAGCAAAGTCTAGTACCCAAAGTAGTCCTAATTAGAAAGAGTAATAGGAAATAGAGAATATGCATCAACTACACTAATCTCAATAAAGCTTACCCAAAAGATAATTTTTCTCTTATACACATTGACCAACTTATTGACTCTACCTTCGGACATGAGCTGTTAACTTTATGGATGATTTATCTAGGTACAACTAGATTAAAATGGCATTAGAGGATGATGAGCACATGACTTGCATAACTAAAGAAGGTTTATACTACTATAAAGTCATGTTATTCGGACTTAAAAATATGGAAGCAACATATCAATGGATTGTTAATAAAATATTCCAACAATAAGTTGAAAGGAATATAAAGATTTATGTGGATGACATATTAGTAAAGAGCCACACTATTGACATGCACTTTGTTGACATTGAGAAACATTTACCACCATTAAAAAGTTTTAGATGTGGCTAAATTTGACCAAGTGTACATTTGGTGTAAATTCAAAAAAAAAATTGAGCTTTGTGATATACCAATAGGGAATAGATGGAAACCCAAAGGTCTAAGTCATCATTAACATGAAGCCTCTAAGTTTCGTTAAGGAATTTCAACAACTGACAAGTCATATCACCGTGCTTAGTTAATTCCTATCTCATACAAGTGTCTACTATTCTTTAAAATCCTAAAACATCCGAAGGACTTCCAATAGATTGAGTAGTGTTAAGAAGCATTTGATACACTTAAGGGATATTTGGTGGCTCCTCCCTAACTTTCCAATCCTCACCTTGAGAGGAATTATACTTATTCCTATTCATAACCCCAATGGCCATAAGCTAAATTCTAATTTGAGAAAAATAATAAATTCGACGCCCTATGTATTATCCTAGCTATATACTCGAGGATGCAGAAACTCAATATCCTAATTTTAAAATGCTAACCTATGGGTTGATTTTGGCAACCAAAAAATTTTGACCCTACTTCCAAGCTCATATCTTTATCATGATAGGTCAACCAATATGTTAGATCCTTCCTAAGCTTGATGAAACAAGAAGGCTCTTTTAGTGGATGATTGAACTTATTAAAATTGACATATCTTATAAGTCGAGGATCATTATTAAGGCACAGGCTCTCATCGACTTTGTGGCAACTTTGTGACAGAAATGACCTTCACTAACGAGATATCCAAAGATGCAAAATGTTGGACATTGTATGCAGATAGGCCATCTATACTAACTAGTGGAGGGATGAGTCTGGCTCTAAAAAGTTGGAAAGGGGAAAGCATACAAGCATGCATTTTGTTTTAACTTTCATGTTACCAAAAATAAGATAGAAAATGAAATGCTTTTATCAAGACTAAAGCTAGCTAAATGCATGGGAATGTTAACTCTAATGATATATAATGACTCCCAATTAGTTTTTAACCAAATCAACAACACATATGATGTTGGTTTGGCAAGTCCTTTAGTCCCACATCTGGAAAACCAGATTTCCTATCCCCTATTGATGCTATAAAAAGGGGTCTAAGCTTTCTAGCTAGATGCACCACAGGCACCACAAGAAAAGCCGCTTTGGATTTAATTTCATTAAGTCCATATTAAACTTTTGGACTTTTCTTGTTTAGTAGTTTCAGGTGCTTTATGGCCTAGGAATAATTTCCTAAGGCATTTGTAATTGTCCCATTTTTAGTAAAGATTTGCTCCTCCTTTCGTCCGTGGACGTAGGTCAATTGACCGAACCACGTAAATTCGGTTTCCCTGTTTCTTTTATTCTTTTCTGTTTATTGTCTTTATTGGGTTGTCAAATTACCCTGTGGTAATTTCCTGGGGCCAGCTCTAACAAACTGGTATCAGAGCCTGGTTTTGGGATCTTTTGGCAACAATGACAATAACAAAGATTGTTGTTGAGAAATTCGACAGAAATGTCAACTTCGGCATGTGGCAGCTCAAGATGGAGGCTATTCTGGTTCAAGACGGAGTTGATTTGGCACTACAGGGAGATAAGAAAATTCCAGATGACATGTCAGAGGAAGATTTTGCAAGTATGGATAAGAAGGCTCGATCTAGCATTATTCTAAATCTTTCTGATGAGATTTTACGGGAGGTAGCTACGAAGACTACGGCTAAAAGCATGTGGGATAAGCTTAAAGCCTTGTATATGAAGAGGATAGTGGAGAACCGTCTTTACTTAAAGCAGAGTTTATATATGCTTCGGATGATTGAAGGTACATCTATACTCTCACATCTTGATAAATTTGATTCATTAGTTATGAATTTGGAGAATATAGATGCAAAGATTGATGATGAGGATAAGGCCCTATTACTTTTGTGTTCTCTCCCCCAATCTTTTAAGTATTTTCGTGATACAATGATTTATGGAAAAGAAATAATTTCGTATCAGGAAATTAAATCTGCATTAAAATCTAAGGAGCAGATTGATAGGGATATCACTGGGGAGAATAGAGGAAATCAGTAGAAGTGCAGTTGTCGAGGGTAGAACTGATAAAAGAGAATTTGACAGTAGTAGATCTAAATCTAGATCTAAATCCAGATATAGAAATTTGGAGTGCAGATATTGTCATAAAATGGGGCACATTAAGGCTGATTGCTTTAAATTGAAAAATAAATTAAAGCAAAAGGAAAAAATTGTTGAGAAAACTCTGAGTCATTGAAGCTAGTGTTGCAGGTGATGAGAATTTTGGAAATATTTTCTTTGCTACTGATGACAGGACAAGATCTAAAAATGAATGGATTTTAGATTCGGGTTGTTCTTATCACATGTGTCCCAGTAGGGATTTGTTTTCCACATATGAATCTTGTAATGGTGGAATTGTTTTGATGGGCAATAATGCTGCGTGTGATGTTATTGGTAAAGATACAATCCGAATTAAAATGCATGATGGTATTGCGAGGACGCTCACTAATGTTAGACATGTTCCTGATTTGAAAAAGAATCTCATCTCTTTAGGCACCCTAGAGGCTCTTGGGTGCAAATACACAGCTGAAGGTGGAGTTATGAAAGTTTCTAGAAATGCCCTTATTGTTATGAAAGCTTGTAGGTCTGGTAGCTTGTATATTTTGCAGGGAACTACTGTCACAGGCTCAGCAGTCTCGTCATCATCATTGTCAAATTCTGAAAAAGGTTTGATTATATTGAGCAAAAGAAGTCTTCTTTGTGGACAGAGTACTGGGCCATTGGATTTATGTGAACACTGCATTTTTGAAAAGCAAAAAAGAGTCAGCTTCAATTCTCCCGAGTCTACTAACAAAGGTGATCCAGAGGAAGAGCAATATTCCATAGCCAATGATAGACCACGGAGAATTATTCGACCATCACAAAGATATGAAAATTTAGTTGCATATACTTTGTCTGTTGCAGAAGAAACTGGTGGAGTTGGTGAGCCTACTACCTACTCAAATGCAGTTTGTTGTGATAATACCATTGTTGAGGGAAAAGTCCTTGTTCAAAAAATTCATACGAAGAACAATCCAGCTGATATGCTTACGAAGCCTCTTCCGGTTTACAAGTTCAAGCAGTACTTGGACTTGGTTGGTATTCATTGTTGATGATTGCCCGTTGGGGCTTTTGTGAAGAAGGTGGAGCAAGTTTTGTTGGGACATGCCAAGGTGGAGATTTATTGGTTTGGCAAGTCCTTTAGTCCCACATCTGGAAAACCAGATTTCCTATCCCCTATTGATGCTATAAAAAGGGGTCTAAGCTTTCTAGCTAGATGCACCACAGGCACCACAAGAAAAGCTGCTTTGGATTTAATTTCATTAAGTCCATATTAAACTTTTGGGCTTTTCTTGTTTAGTAGTTTCAGGTGCTTTATGGCTTAGGAATAATTTCCTAAGGCATTTGTAATTGTCCCATTTTTAGTAAAGATTTGCTCCTCCTTTCTTCCGTGGATGTAGGTCAATTGACCGAACCACGTAAATTTGGTTTCACTGTTTCTTTTATTCTTTTCTGTTTATTATCTTTATTGGGTTGCCAAATTACCCTGTGGTAATTTCCTGGGGCTAGCTCTAACATATGAGGCTTGTAACTCCACTATGACATATATCTTGTGGAGACAAAATTGATAATAATCGACATCCCAACATTCATCTTTGGGTAAATTCTAAGAAAAGACAACATGACAACAAAAACTCTTTCCCAACAACACCTTGAAAAACATCCTCTACCATCTAGAGGCATCATCATGAAGGTTTTAAAAACTAGGGTCCTGTCCTTTCGGATGCGCCAACCGAGGTAAGAAAAATACTTAAGCAACAAGCATGATACTGCATACTCAATAGGGTGCTTTATAAATGATCCCTATCACATCCCTTACTGTATTGTCTCCACCTTACAAAAGCTGCCCACATATTATTTGAAATCCATGATGGAGCCTATAGGGAGTATATTGGTGCACAAACTCTGGCATTTAAAATTGTATAACAAGGTTATTATTGGTCGACCCTCAAACATAATGCCAAGAAGTACATCCAATGCTGCAACAGGTACTAATGTAATGCCTAAGTCTAGAGACTACCTGTAATAGAGTTAACCCCCATTAATATGGCTTAGCCTTCACATAATAAAGATTAGATATTCTCAGGCCTTTCCCACTGGTTGTAGGGCACAAAAAATACCTGATGGTTATGGTAGATTACTTTACTAAGTAAGCTAAGGTTGAGCCGTTAGCATCAATCATAGAAAGGTAGATCAAACGATTTGTTTGGAAGAACATCATCTCTCGGTTTGGAGTGCTACGAGTATTAGTTATGAGCAATAAAGCATAATTCAACAATGCTAAGTTTAAAGAATTATATGATTCCTTTGGAATTCGCTTAAGGTTCAACATAATGGCCTATTTGTAGGCTTACAATCGGGCCGAAATAACTAACAAAGACATATTAGATGACATAAAAGAAAGAGTCTTAGGAGCTAAGGGAACATAGATGGATAAACTCTCAAGTATATTATGGAGGTATTGAACTATGCCAAAGGATTCTACTAGAGAATCCTCCTTTTGCCTGGTATATAAAACTAAAGCAATACTCCAAACTGAGATGGCATTATTGAATGTTCGAACCTAGCACTTTGTCAAGGAAGAATTAGAGACAGGGCTAAGAATAAATCTATTGATAAAGTCAAACCCTAGGCACACCAAACTTGACATATAAAAGGGTGATTGCTCAAACCTTTAACACCAAAGTTCATCTTTATTGGCTGAAGGAAGATGACTTATTTTAGGAATCAAAATTAGTGATAAAGCCAAAAGCAAGCTAGCACCAACTTGGAAAGGATCATATCAGATTGTAGACCAAGTCTGACCAGGAACTTACCAACTCTAAACTCTCGATGGGTTAGTTATTCTTATGACTTAGTACACTTCAAACCTTAGGCAATATTACCCTTGATATTATACTCCATAGCATAATTATAATAGAATTTGTAACTACCTATGATTGCAAAATCTAAAAATGTAACTCTCATGGACTGTAATAAAACTTATTTTAAAATAAATTTTTATTTATTAAAAAACTAATACACCATCGTTCGGAGTCCTTACATTCAAATTAGATCTCTTGACCAAAAGAAAAAGAGAGAGAAATAACAAATAACAAAAATAAAAGGAGGGATGACTGACCCGATCATTTTTTAGAAGGGGGAGAGCAGAGAATTAATTGACGAGGCCAAATCTTCTGGAAGTACCTCCCCAGCCTTTAGAGGTGACCCTTATGTGGCTCTTTCTATTCATCTTTGCCTCATCAGTAGCTTCAATTACTCCTCTCTCTGCATAGGTTATCGTCTCACTTCGATCATCGATACCAATTGAGCTAGCCATGACAACCTTCTCCTCGGTTGGATAGATGACAATAGAATCTATGAGAATACGTAGAGAGAGGTAATCATGCTTGGCTTGGGAGATAGCTAGTTCATAACCAAAGGCAAAGGAGTGATGTTCTAGCCTGGTTAATCTCTTTTTAAATTCTTGAGAGGCTTTGTATTTGGGTAGCCCACTCTCCTCTATGCTCTCCAACTACTAGGATAACTCATCGTTATGGCAATGGAGGTTCCTCACCTACATATTTAAGGCCAACTCCTAAGTCTGAAGCAAGTCAATGTTAGCTTTGGCTTCGACTTTGGCTTCTAGGGCTCTTCGGTAGGTCTTGTCCCCATTGATCCTTGTAATCTCTATCAACTTCTTCAGCGAATCAACCTCCCTTAAATTTATTGTCACCTCCTTCATCGTAGCCACTGCACCGTCTAGCTTGTTGACTTGAGCTTGAAGTTGGGTGGTTTCTTCTACTATTGTTGTAGCCCCCTCTAACTTGTTGACCTAGGCTTAGAGATAGATCTACCTTTTGTTTTGTCGAGCCCTCTCAATAACTGCATCATCCTGTTCCCTCTTTAGAACTTTAACCTCTTAAAGAAGATGACTGACAGCTATTGAGAGTCCTGGACTTGATCCAATATTATGATCATGAGATGTTGATTTTGTTATAAGAAAGTAAAGCCTCATATGTCAAGAGACTTAAAGATAAAACCCTTAAAACAAAGAAAGAGAGAGTAGATGTTTGCCATGACCAAATGTTTATGAGTGTTGGATAAGAGATCTTTGGTGGATCTCAAGTATAGGCCCTTAGTCAGAGAGGGGTTCATTAAGCATTAATTCCAAGTGATGGCCTCACTTGGAACCTCATGTGGCCAACTGTCTCAAAAGAACAAAAAAAAAATCTCTCCTCTTCTCTTTACAAGAGGTCACACACTTAACCAAACAACTAGGTTAGGCAGAGGGGAAGTATGTTGACTCTCTAAAGAATAGACTATAGTTGGTAAATTAGAAGAGTCAACGATGGAGAGATACGTGTTCCTACCCGCTCCTTGACAAACGTCACAAGAAAGCACCAGGAATTTGGTGCTATATGAGAGAGTGAAAAATTTTAATAGTTAAAAGTCTAAATAAAATGGATGAAGGGGGAAGTGAAGTTCCACCTCTAGTGTATTCGTGTGAGTTCAAAACATATGACATGATGCATAATATCGGTCACTCGGTGAGTAGGTGCTAGCTCGAACTTGATTGAAATGTGATATACCTTATAGATAATATCCAGATTGGAGACCTTCACTATCAAGTTTAATCAAAAGTTTTCTAATATGACACCATTAGCATGTTGGGAAACCTGGACAGAGCATCACATGCATAGCAGAAGAACATAAAATAAAATTTATAAATTTCTCAACAAAAGGTTTCGTCATCGTGTGAAGATTGGTGTGCAAAACCAAAAATGCAAAAACAAAAACATGCATGTCAAAACAGATTTATTATATAGAGAGATTATATATCCTTGTAAAATCCTAGATTTATAAGAGTAGATGAAGAAGGTCAACTGTTCTCCTCTCTAGTGATGATTTACATAGTAGATGCGATAAAAATACTCCTCAAATCACTACATGATCTTCCTCTCCACGCGCACCACATGATCAAGAAGGGCTGACCCTTCTTGCTATCCACATACCCTAAATCTATCGGTTGAGGAGGAGACGGGGAGGGAGGTGGGAGAAATATAGAAGGTGGAAGCCAAAAAGAGTCTAGCATATGCCCCTTTAGTTTCATCTTATTTATAGAGGTCCTTATTAACTTAATCATAATGAATCATGTCCTATTTGGTACTGGATCTCTATCCAATTATCCAAATCTTTTGGATTAATAAATCTCTATCAAATAATCTCTCATTAGCTCTTATTAGATCTTATCCACAAGATCCAATAATTCAGGGGCTTACTGGATTTCTAATAAGATAGAGGATCCAGCGGATACCTTATATTTGAACCTTTACTCGTCACAACACCTACCATATGTGAGTGATCCTTTAGGCCCAATATCGAATTGGCTATGAGTCATACCTGTTAGAACTCCTTTTAGCTCAATAAATTATTATTTTCATAATAATTTACTCAACTCATCGACTATGGACGTACTAAGCCAATATGTCATAGTCCCTAAACAATACAAAGGAATCTAATCCATTAAACCTATCTATCCTCAGTCACTATGTATATATAGTCCGTCATCTAGCTAATATCTCAAAGACTATATACCGGCCATGGTGCTATCAGGCCCATACAAAATTTACTCGAGTCTTGTTCTAATCGAATTCTCCCGAAGAACTCTTTTTTTCTCAATCTAAATGACCATAGCCAGGAATTTGCCTAAGAAGGGACATATAGGATATTTCTCTCATGACACCACTGAGAGCAAATGATCCTATATCAACACTTAATTACTCTTGTAAGATTCGCTACCACTCTCAATGATCGATTACACTAGATCTGAAACTTATATATTTATAAGTCCAGTATCAAAGAGTGGAGCATTCATACAAGACATCTTTGGTATCTCAAGTCTAAGGACTGAATATACAACTGAGATGACGGAATCACTATCTAACAATGAGGTATCATCAACCATCTAGCATTCCGTGAACGGATCAATTAGTAAACTCATTCTCCAATGAGCACCTGCATTGTATCCCTAGTGTCTCCACATGAGTAGCTATGAGATCAACCGCCGCCATCATATAGATATGTACATAGCACACCAGTTTTTCCACTTATCTCAATGTCTCTATTGAGTAACCTATGATCGAGATTATTTATGGTCTATATTTAAAGGTGAATTAACCTTATTAGCATGATCTCATCATGATTCGATTCCTATTGCATAGATCCATGAATATCATAATGTATGCAATAGACAACATAAAGTTATAAAAATGCCAAGAGAGAATAATAAGCAAAAAGACTATCCAGTATGTCACACATGTCATCACTTATGTGATTGACTTATAGGGCACCTATGACTAGCAATTTATTACTTAACCTCCAATTACCTATGTGTCTAATCCTCATTAAACCCTTATGATGCTCCAAGACAATATGAAACAATGATTTTATTAATCGATTTACAATGTTATTTTCAGATGGAACTCTTTACACTGCTACATCTCCTCGGGCCATGATCTCTCTGATTAAGTGGAACGTCCTCAGAACATACTTAGATTTCTGATAAGCCCTAGGTTCCTTCGCTTAAGCAATCACTCCATTGTTATCATAATATAAGGGAATTAACTTCTTATTACCTAGCATGACTCCGAGATTGGTCATGAACTTCTTCATCTAGAGTCTCTCCTTTATTACTTCTATTATAGCAATGTACTCTACATCTGTGGTCGAGTCAGTAGTAGTATCTTGCTTAAAACTTTTCCAGCATGCTGCTCCTCCATTTAGGGTAAACACATACCCTGAGTTGGACTTTCTATTATCTACATCAGATTAGAAACTCGAGTCTGTGTAGCCCTCAACCCTGAGGTTACTTCCTTCATATACTAGTAAATCCTTAATCATTCTTAAGTACTTAAGGATATACTTTATTATCTTCTAGTGTTTCAAACTTTGATCTGCCTGATATCTGCTCGTAACACTTAGAGCATGCACTATATCAAGTTTGATACATAGCATATCATACATGATAGATCCTATTATTGAGGTATAGGGTATCCTATTCATTTTTGCCCTTTCTTTAGAGTCTTTGGGGACAAGCTCCTAGAAAGTGATACTCCATGTCTCATTAGTATGAGTCATCTCTTGAAATTTTTCATACCAAACCTTTTGATAATGGTGTCTATGTATCTAGACTATGACTAGTCAAGCATCCTCTTGGATTTATCTCTATAGATCGGAATCCTTAAGATATAGGATGCTTCCTCGAAGTTCTTTATAGAGAAATATTTAGATAGCCAAGATTTTACTATGGAGAGCATTTTTATATCATTCCCAATTATCATGATGTTATCCACATATAATACCAAAAAGGTAATAGCGCTCTCACTTACCTTTCTATACACACAAGGCTCATCTTCATTCTTAACGAAGTCATAAGATTTGATTGCCTCATTAAATCTTATGTTCTAATTTTGAAAAACTTACTTTAGCCTATGGATGGAGTTAAGCAACCTACACACATTATCTAGACTTTTCTTAGACACGAATCCCTCATGTTGTATCATATGCACCATTATCTAGACTTTTTTTAGACACAAATATCTTAGGTTGTATCATATACACCTCCTCTTCAAGGTTATCATTAAAGAATACGATTTTCACATCCATTTTTCAGATCTCATAATCATAGTGTGTTGTAATAGCTAACAGAATTCGGATGGATTTTAGCATAGTTATGGGTGAGAAGGTTTGGTCATAGTTAATACCTTACCTTTGATGATACCCCTTAGCCACTAGCCTTGATTTATAATTCTCCACATTTCTATCTACTCTGATCTTTTTCTTGAAGATCTAATTGTAACCAGTGGGTACGATACCCTCAGGTGCATCAACTAGGTTTTAAACTTTATTGGGGTACATAGAATCCATCTCGAAATTCATGACTTCTTGCCACTTCCTAGAGTTTATACTCGTAATAGCCTCTTCATAGGTCTAAGGATCAATATCCTCAATATCCTTTCTTTTGATATATCCCACATATCTCTCAAGAGGATAGAAAACTTTGTCAGACCTATGTAAATCAGAACTTGTGTGCTAGGTACCTGAATAGACTCGAAGTGCATAATGGTATTTGAGCTAGGTTCTCCAATCTCAATCAACTCTATCACGCTCCTATTGTCTCCATCAATAATGTGTTCCTTCTCAAGGAACACCGCCCTCTTGTCTATAAAGACCTTTTGGTTTTAAGGGTGACAAAAATAATAGCCACAATTTTTTTTTAGGTATCCCGTGAACTTGCATCATTCTGTCTAGGATTTCAACTTGTCGGAGTTATGTCTCTTAACATGGGTAGGACTGTCCCAAATCTTAACAATCTTAAGATTAGACTTCTTCTCTTTCCATATCTCATATGGTGTAGATACTACTTGCTAGTCATATGTGCCCTGCAAGCCAATCACATGAGTGATGACACTTGTGACTTGATATGTACTTTTTCTGTTTGCTTATTATTAGGTGTTTTATCACTTTATCTTGCATGTTGCATATATTATGATGTCCTTGGATCTGTGCAATGGGAATCGGATTGTGCTGAGATCACGATAATGAGACCGATTCACCTTTAAACATAGACCCTGAATTATCTTGGTCATAGATTACTCGAGAAGGACATCGAAATAACCGGATAGACTGGTGTGTTATATACCCGTCCATATGATAGAGGTAGCTGTTGAATCTCGGATTTTGATGATGAAATCAATTGGTGAAATATTTGTTCTAATCTATATTATTAAAGATAAGTGTGCAGGATTAACTACGATGGGTCAGAAACATAAAGTGATTTGTCGAGGTCAAGTCCGTCGGGTGTTTAAGAGTTCATCGGAAGTCCGAAGGATCGTCGGAAGTGTTGCCGGAACCAACCGAGATCGAATCAAGGATTTACCGAAGTTTTTGGAAGTTCGCTGCAAAGATCGTCGAAGGTTCGCGAAGTTTGCTGAGAAGGTTCGGAAGCTTGTCGAAGACTCATTGAGCATGCCATACAAGTCGGGAGCATGCTGGGAATTCGTCGGAAGAAATCCGAGGGAAGTATCGGAGGACTGCCGAAGTCTCATTGTAAAGCTCACCGGAATAAGACTTGAAGAATGTCAGTTTAAATCACTGTTAATTATGTTTTAATTTCGTAGTTGGCACGTACTTAGGATAAGGATTTCAAATTAATCCTGCTCCAAATTGGTAGGGGCCAACCGAGCCTTTACTGGGCCTTTTGGACTTTGAACAAGGCCCATTCAACTTTCTTTGAATGGGCCAGGCAGAGAACCGCTGCACGTGCGGCAGAGCACCGCTTTGGCACCGTGTGCTGGGTGGTGCTATCGCCTAGCCTGGGGCGGTAGTACCGCCCGGCTACAGTGAACAATGGCGGTAGTACCGCTTGCTCCAGGCGGTAGTATCACCTGTGCACTATCAGTCTGACGACTGACAGGCGGTAGCACGGCCTCTGACAGGCGGTAGCATCGCTAGCACCGGGAACTCCAATTTGATTTCAAATTTGGAGCCCAAGTTTGAATCCATCTTGGATCTATAAATACCCCCCCCTTTCTCAGTTGAAAGGGCACCTTTTGAGAGTTAGAAATTAAGCTAAAGTCTTGCAAAAGTCTTGTTTTCAGTAGTTTGTGTTCACCTCATTCTTTCTCTTTAAAAAATCTGTAAGAGTGTGAACTTCTTGTAAAGGGTTGTAAGAGGGGTGTTGGTCCTTCCCCTTCAAAAAGATTTGCTAGTGGAAGTTGGGAGCCTCATCGGAGAAGGCTTCGGAAGTGGATATAGGTCACTTTGACCGAACCACTATACATCGCTGCGTCTTGAATGTGTGAGTGTTTAAATTTCTGTTTCATCTCTTTACTTAGCTGCAAACCATTCAGTTTGTCATTACTTTTACTCAAGCAACTTCTACTAAGTCATCTTTCATCGGATCGAAGTTTTCATACGAACTAGCCTTTTATCGAAATCGGTTTCAAGTTTACGATTTTAATCCGCTGCACTAATTCACCCCCCCTCTTAGTGATTGTCCGATCCTAACAATTGGTATCAGAGCGGGTTCACTATCATATTTGGTCTAAAACCCAAGAGAGATGGCCTATTCCGGTATGCAAGAGGGTCATTTCATTACACGTCCGCCTATGTTTAATGGGTCGGATTATACGTATTGGAAGACTCGTATGAGGATCTTTCTTATTTCTATGGACTTTGAGCTTTAGAATATCGTTGAGAATGGTTTTCAAAAATCTTTTCTTCCGACAAGCGATTGGAATAAATTGGAGAAGAAGGTTTTTGCTTTAAACGCAAAGGCTATGAATGCCTTGTTTTGTGCACTAGACAAAAACGAATTTAATCGTGTATCAATTTATGAATCAACTTTTGATATTTGGCGTACTCTTGAGATCACTTATGATGGCACTAGCCGAGTGAAAGAGTCCAAAATCAATATTCTTGTGCATTCTTATGAACTTTTCTGAATGAAACTAAGTGAGTCCATTGGAGACATGTACACCCGCTTTACATATGTCATCAATGGACTTAAGGCACTTGGTAAAGGTTTTTCTAATTTTGAACTTGTAACTAAGATTTTAGGATCCCTTCCAATGAGTTGGGATCTAAAGGTTACGGCCATTTAAGAGGCCAAGGACCTTAAGACTTTTCCTCTTGAAGAACTTATTGGGTCTCTAATGACCTACGAAATGACGTGCCAAGCTCATGAAGAGCTCGAGAACCCCATTCTAAAGAACAGGAAGGATATGGCACTAAGAACACAAGAAGACCACTTGAAAGGAACATCAAGTGATGAGGACAGTGACAATGACATCGCACTTTTAACTCAAAAATTTAAAAAGTTCATAAGAAAGAATAAATTTAAAAATGACACAAAAATAAACTTGAACATAAAAAGGACCAAGTTATTTGCTACGAGTGCAAGAAGCCGGGGCACTTCAAATATGAATACCCCCAAGCTAAGAAGAAGCAACCCAAGAAGAAGAAAGCATTGAAGGCTATATGGGATGATTCAAATGACTTCGAGGTTGAAGAAGCAAGCAACAAAGAGGAGGCTAACTTCGCGCTAATGGCCCTTGGAGAAGAGGTTAGTGAGTTATTTAATGAAGAATTATCTTTCGATGAACTTTTATCACTTTTCATGATTAATTTGATGAATGTAGAACTATTAGCAAGAAGTTCAATTTGCTTAAGAAAGAGCATGCTTTATTACAAAATAAGTTCAATAGTCTCCAAACCCCTTCTCTACCCCCATGCTCTAAGTGTGAACACTTAGAAGCAATAAAAATGGAGAACTTGCTACTCAAAGAGACCCTAAATAAGTTTAAGGTCGGTAGTAAGGGCCTGGACATGATCCTTGCTAACAAGGGTCACGTCGGAAATAGATGTGGAGTTGGATTTATGAGTGGATCTCATCAAAATCCCACTACCTTTGTTAAAGGACCCGCATTACATATATCACCCCATTTGAAATATAATTTTTGTGGTAAAACTGGACATGTTTACAAATGTCCATTCAAAAACATTAGTCCATAAAAATTGATATGGGTTCCTAAAGAAACCATAAACAATTAAATGTCGAATTATAAATTAAGTAGATCAATTTGTAAGGCACCCAAAATCAAATGGGTACTTAAAAACCATCCTCTTTTGTAGACAAACTCACAAGCTAGGAGCAAGAAATGGTATCTTGATAGTGGATGCTCAAGGCACATGACCAAAGATCCATCTCATTTCTCTATGCTCACTAGCAAAGAAGAAGGGTATGTCACCTTCAGAGACAACAACAAGGGTAAAATCATTGGCAAGGGAACCATAGGTAATAAATCAAGTTTTTCAATTGATGATGTGTTGCTAGTTGATGGTTTAAAACATAATCTTTTAAGCATTAGTCAATTATGCGATAAAGGTTATGTTGTTAGATTTGAATCTAATGTTTGCATCATTGAAAAACCAAACAATGACATATCCATGATTGCTTTAAAATAAAATAATGTCTACACTATAAATATAGATGAATTAAGTAATAAAATGTGTTTTTCGATTTTGAATGATGATGCTTGGCTTTGGCATAGGAGATTAGGTCATGCAAGAATGAAACTAATATCTAAGATTTCATCTAGAGAGTTAGTAAGAGGAATCCCCAATATGAAGTTTGTCAAGGACAAAGTATGTGATGCATGTCAACTAGAAAAACAAATAAAAACTAGTTTCAAATCAAAAAATCAAATTAGCACCATAAGACCATTGCAATTGATCCATTTGGACTTATTTGGACCAATTGACATAACAAGCCTAGGAGATAGCAAATATGCCTTCGTAATTGTGGATGACTATATTAGATACACTTGGACCTATTTCTTGGCTCACAAAAGTGATTGTTTCAAATGTTTCTCTAAATTTTGTAAACTCACTCAAAATGAGAAAGGTTTTATAATTTCATCAATTCAAAGTGATCACGAAGGTGAATTTCAAAATCATGACTTCCAAAATTTTTATGAAATTAATGGATATAACCATAACTTCTCTACTCCAAGAAATCCTCAACAAAATGGAGTAGTGGAAAGGAAAAATAGAAATTTGCAAGAAATGGCTAGAACCATGTTAAATGAATATAATTTACCAAAATATTTTTGGGCCGAAGCCGTAAACACGGCTTGCTATGTTATGAATAGAGTTCTAATAAGATCATCCCTATCTAAGACTCCATATGAATTATGAAATAATAAAAAACCTAATATTTCTTACTTTAAAGTTTTCGGTTGCAAATGCTTTATTTTAAATGAAAAGGATGTCTTAGGAAAATTCGATGCTAAATCCAATAAAGGTATCTTTCTTGGTTACTCTTCTATTTCTAAAGTTTTTCGGGTTTTCAACAAAAGAACTTTAGTTATAGAAGAATCTATTCATGTGATTTTTAATGAATTTTTTGAATCAAAGAAAAAAGAATTTGATGATGATCTTGGTTTTAATGATTTGAATTTGAATGAACTCTCTCCTCAAAATGACAACTTGGATGCATCTTCTTCCCAAATTTCCTTACCCAAGGAATGGAAGTATGTAGATGCCCATCCCAAGGAGTTAATTATAAGAGATACATCTAAAGGAGTTCAAACTCGTTCTTCATTTAAGAATTTTTGTGCCCATGTCACTTTTCTTTCTCAAGTTGAACCAAAATGCATTGATGATGCTTTGAAAGATGATTCTTGGGTCATCGCAATGCAAGATAAGTTAAATCAGAGGAATGAGATATGGAAGCTTGTTCCTAGACCTAATGATCATTTAGTTATTGGTACTAAATGGGTCTTTAGAAACAAGCAAGATGAATACGGTATAGTGGTTAGAAACAAGGCTAGATTAGTGGCCAAAGGTTTCAACCAAGAAGAAGGTATTGATTATGAAGAGACCTTCGCTCCTGTGATAAGATTAGAAGCCATCAGGATGCTCCTTGCCTATGCTAGTAGTAATGATTTTAAACTATTTTAAATGGATGTCAAAAGTGCCTTTTTAAATGGCTTTATTTTCGAAGAAGTATACGTTGAACAACCACCTGGATTCGAAATTCACTTCTTCCTAATCATGTGTTTAAATTAACTAAGGCTCTCTATGGACTAAAACAAGCTCCTAGAGCTTGGTATGAAAGGCTTAGCTCCTTTCTTATTTCTAATAATTTTACAAAATGCAAGGTTGATACTACATTGTTTATCAAACATTTTGAAAATAATTTTCTTATTGTTCAAATTTATGTTGATGACATTATTTTTGGTTCTTCGGATGAATCACTATGTGAATCTTTTACCAAGTATATGAGTCATGAATTTGAGATGAGTCTAATGGGAGAATTAACCTTCTTTCTTGGATTATAAATTAAACAACTTAGTAATGGCAAATTCCTTAATCAATCCAAATATATATTAGAATTGTTAAAACGATTTAATATGGATAGTTTAAAAGCCATTCATACTCCAATGAGTACTTCCACCAAGTTAGACTTGGATGAAGGTAGAGAAAATTTTGATCAAAAGACATATAGGGGGATGATAGGTAGCTTGCTCTATCTTACTGCAACTAGATCGGATATCATGTTTAGTGTAGGACTTTGTGCGAGATTTCAAGCTAATCCTAAGTTGTCTCACCTTAAAGCCATTAAAAGAATTCTTAGATATCTCAAAGGAACTTCTACTCTAGGATTATGGTATCCAAAATCTGATAACTTTGATTTGAAAGCCTATGCAGATGCGGATTTTGGTGGATGTAGAATAGATAGAAAGAGCACATCTAGAACATGCCAATTTTTAGGACATGCACTTGTTTCTTGGACTTCCAAGAAACAAAATTCGGTTGTACTATCTTCGGCAGAAGCCGAATACATAGCCATAAGTGCATGTTGTGCTCAAGTCATTTGGATGAAAAATACACTAGAAGATTATGGAATTTATTTAAATAACATTCCTATAAAATGCGATAATACAAGTGCTATTTGTCTAACCAAAAATCCTATTCAATACTCTATAACTAAACACATTGACATAAGACATCACTTTATACGAGATCATGTTAACAGTAACAATGTCACTCTTAAATTTATCGATACAAAATATCAATTAGCAGACATCTTTACGAAACCTTTAAATGAAGGACAATTTGACTTCATTAGGAGGGAAATAGGCATGTTAAATTGTTCTTGTGAATGAGAAGCATTATATATAGTTTCTTTCGACTTTCGTGGTTTTTACGAAAACTCGGCTCTTGCGGATTTGCCTCCCTCATTTTAATTCTATATCTCAAGGAGTGATCTATGATTACTTCTCATCTTATTTCAACACTAGTAAACAAATTTTTTAAAAAAATTTATTTTGTGGGGCCAGCGGTAGCACCGCCTGAACCGACGGTAGTACCGCCTGGGTACTTGACTCCTAGGCAGTAGCACCGCCTGGTTGGCGGTAGTACCGTCCGAACACCCCCAAATAAAAGGGGGTGTTAGAGTCAGTGGTAGAACCCACTGAAACCATCCTCCCTTTCCTCCTTCTTCCTCCTAAGCTCCTCTAAGCTTTCTCCTCTCCATTCTTCCTCCTCCTAAAGGGCAATCAAAGGCATTTTTGTGATCCAAGCTCCTCACCTCTCTAGGAAACACAAACAAGGTAATAGCTGAAATTTTCTCTTCTACTCACATTTGCTTGTCTTTTCCTTATCATTTCCTTTTGTTTGTTCATCTTGAATAGATATAGATATGACTCCTAAGAAATCAATAAAAGGCAAAGGGAAGAGATTGGAAGGAGATTTATTTGACCCAACCTTTTTTAGATCTAATGAGGTAGCCTTAAGATACCCAAATTTTGATTGTAAAACCATACATAAGGGTAAACATGTTGATCTAGGTGAACTAGGAAACCTAGAACCTATTAGATGGTTTGCTAATCTAAATGCTCTACGTATCTTGCAAATTAATAAACCAATCTACCCTAGGTTGGTTAAGCTATTTTATGCTAACATGATTATTGAAGATGATGTTTTGTCTACCTATGTGTTAGGAACCACAATTCAGATTTCTGATCGTATCAAATGTGAACTACTTGGAATTGAAGAAAAGAATATAGGATGTTATTTTAGAGGGCAATGGGATATGGATGCAATCGGAGCAACCCACTCCAAAGCCTTAGAAATGATTTTTGCTAATCCTAACCTAGGCATCATCCCTAAAAGCTGCGAGCACTTATTACCTTTTAACTTGAAATTACTTCATCACATTATGATAAGCATTCTACTTCCGAAGTAGTTTCATCCTGATGAAATGAGTATGTTAGAACTGAGTACGATGTATTGGATTATGACTAGACAAAACAACTGTTTTGGTTATTTGATTAGACAACACATGATAGAAATTTTCTCTAGAGACTCGATGTTGTTATATGGTGGGTTGATCACTAGATTCATTTTTGCCCATAACATTTGTGTGTCACTCAACGAGGAAGTAATGAAGGTTGATAAATATAATACAATTAATAGAAGTCTCCTGAAGCGGCATAGATGCACCTTTAGAGATGACATATGGATTAGGCAACCTAGAAGGGTTGATATAGTTCCTCCACCAGTAGAGCAACCTGAAACACCAATTTTTTGGGGAAATGAATCTCATCCGCCTAGTCCCGTTGATCCAAAGACTTTATCCTCGAGCCACTCTGCTCCACTCATCAAGATCCGATCATGCTTGCCTTAAATCAAATCACATCACAACAAGCTAAAATTTTAAAGGAAATGCAACAAATGAATCGTAAAATAGATCACTTGTATAGGCATTTTGGCGTTCCCCCTCCAGAGCAGCTGTTGTTTTATTTTTAAAACACTTGTCATGTTATGCTTATGCCTACTATGGATGATGTTGTGTGTTGTTACTTTCATTTCATCTACTCAGCTTTTGAATGAACTTTTTTTCGGTTCGATCGTAATTTTATGACTTGATACCTTCCTTCTTGTGACTACTATGGATGACACTTTTATATTATTTTATGACTTGATACCTTCCTCGAGTGGTTTCATGCTCTCTCCATGGCTCTCCCTTGCTCTCTCCATGGTTCACTTGATGATAATGAATGGTTTCTCCATCTTCATTATTTTTGTTGATGACAAAGAGGGAGAAAATTTTAAATTGCTATGATGGAGTAATTGTTGCTATGTTAGAATAAAATGCTTAAAGTGAAATATGAATCAATTGTATTGCATTGCACATGCTTAAGAACTCTTATACTTGAGATAAGCTACTTTTTCATTTGATATCATGTCTTGATATTAAAACACTCTTTTGGATATCACTTGATCTTTATCATGTTTAAATTAATATTTCTGGTTATTATAGGTGTAAATACTTTGACATTGTTTAAAATATAGTGTTTTTAGTATTTATGCCTAAGCTTGTTTATTAAGCTTTATGTTGAATGAAATCTATTCGATTTGGCTTGAATTCAAAAGATTGAATTCAAGTGCTTTTTACCTTCTAATGATATGGCATATAGATAGGGGGAGTTGAGTTTAACTTTATCAATTGATTGTCATCATCAAAAAGGGGGAGATTGTTGAATCTCAGATTTTGATGATGAAATCAATTGGTGGAATATTTGTTCTAATCTATATTGTCAAAGATAAGTGTGCAAGATTAACTACGATGGGTCAGAAACATAAAGTGATTTGCCGATGTCAAGTCCGTCGGGTGTTCAAGAGTTCATCGGAAGTCCGAAGGATCGTCGAAAGTGTTACCAGAACCAACCGAGATTGAATCAAGGATTTACCAAAGTTTTCGGAAGTTCGCTGCAAAGATCGTCGAAGGTTCGCGGAGTTTGCCGAGAAGGTGCGAAAGCTTGTCGAAGACTCGTTGAGCGTGCTAGACAAGCTGGGAGCATGCTGGGAATCCACCGGAAGAAATCCGAGGGAAGTATTAGAGGACCGCCGAAGTCTCATCGTAAAGCTCACCGGAATAAGACTTGAAGAATGTCGGTTTAAATCACTATTAATTATGTTTTAATTTCATAGTTGGCACGTACTTAAGGCAAGGATTTTGAATTATAATCTTGCTCTAAATTGGTAGGGGCCAACCGGGCTCTTACTGTGCCTTTTGGGCCTTGAACAAGGCCCATTCAGCTTTGTTGAATGGGCCAGGCGGTAGCACCGCATGGCAGCCGTGTGCTGGGTAGTGCTACCGCCCACTGGGCGATAGTATCGCCTGGCTCATAAAGATGAATAGTGGCGGTAGTATCTTGCAGGCAATCGTAAGTCGACGACCGACAGTGGTAGCACTTGCCTCGACAAGCGGTAGAACCGTCATCACCGGGAACTCCAATTTGATTTCAAATTTGGAGCCCAAATTTGAATCCATTTTGGATCTATAAATGCCCCCCCTTTCTCAACTGAAAGGGCACCTTTTGAGAGTTAGAAATTAAGCTAAAGTCTTGCAAAAGTCTTGTTTTCAGTAGTTTGTGTTCACCTCATTCTTTCTCTTTGAAAAATCTGTAAGAGTATGAACTTCTTGTAAAGGGTTGTAAGAGGGGTGTTGGTCCTTCCCCTTCAAAAAGATTTGCTAGTGGAAGTTGGGAGCCTCATCGGAGAAGGCTTCGGAAGTGGATGTAGGTCACTTTGACCGAACCACTATACATCATTTAAATCTAGAATGTGTGAGTGTTTAAATTTCTGTTTCATCTCTTTACTTGGCTGCAAACCATTCAGTTTGTCATTACTTTTACTCAAGCAACTTCTACCAAGTCATCTTTCGTCGGATCGAAGTTTTCATACGAACTAGCCTTTTACCGAAATCAGTTTCAAGTTTATGATTTTAATCCACTACACTAATTCACCCCCCCCTCTTAGTGCTTGTCCGATCCTAACAGTAGCTGGTCTCATAGCTACTCATGCGGGGACACTAAGAGTACAGTGCAGGTGCTCATTAGGGAATGAGTTTACTGATTGATCTGCCTACGGAATGCTAGATGGTTATTGATACCTCACGTCAGACAGCGATTCTGTAGTCCCAGTAGTATATCTGGTCCTTAGACTTGAGACACCAAGGATGCCCTATATGAGTACTCTACTCTATGATACCGGACTTATAGGTTTGGAAAGTTCCAAATCTAATACAGCCGGTTATTGGGAGTGATAGCCAACCTTACGAGGGTTATTGAGTGTCAATAGAGGATCATCCGCTCTCGGTATCATGAGAGGAATATCCCATATGTTCTTGCTCGAAATCCTTAGCTAAGGTTATTCGAATTGAGAGAGAAAGAGTTCTTTGGGAGAATCTAATAAGAGCAAGACTCGATGAGAGACCGTATGGGTCTGACAGCACTATGCCCGGTATAGGGTCTTTGCGATATTGGATAGATGAGGGACTATAGATACATGGTAACTAGGACAAATAGGTCCAAAGGATTAGATTCTCCTGTATCGTCTGGGGCCGCGGCGTAATGGCCTGGTACATCTACAGTCGATGAGTTGGGTGAATTATTATAGAGATAATAATTCACTAAGTCAGAAGGAGTTCTGACAAGTATGACTCACGGCCAGCTCGATATTGGGCCTAGAGAGTCATACACATATGGTAGGTGTTACGACGAGTTGAGGTTCAGATATTAGATATCCGCTGAACCCCCTATCTTATTGGATATCCATTAAGCATCTGAATTATTGGATCCTGATATGAGATCCAATAATTGCTAATAAGAGATTATTGGGTAGAGACCCACTAATCTAAGAGGCTTGGGTAATTGGATGCAGATCCAATACCCAATAGGGCAAAAGATCCATTAGGATTTTCAAGGGGCCTCTATAAATAGGAGGGAACCAAAGCTCTATAGGTTGAGGGTTTTCTTTTGGTAGCCACCTCCTGTTCTTCTCTCCCCAGAAAGAGAGGTGCATCGTTGTAATCCCTACCGTATGGATACCTCTAGAGAGGAGGACGCTTGACCTCCTTCATCCTCTCCCATAGATATACAGGAATTCAGGGATATACGATCTCCCTAGGTATCTTCTTTTACACGTGTAGTTTTGCGGATTTATTTTTGACGCACCGATCTTCGCACGATAATGAAAACTTTCTATGGGAAATCTAGGGTTTTTTTTTCTGTTCTTTGGCTGCGTATGTGATGTCGCTCCCCTTATGGATTTCCTAATACTACTGACTTAGTTGGTTCTAGTCATAGGTGTCATGCAAGCCAATTACGTGAGTGATGACACGTGTGATATGATACGCATTCTTTTTTTTATTATTTATTTGATATTTTTCTCATTTTATATTGCCTATTGTATGTATTATGATATCTATGGATCTGTGCAATGATAATCGAATCATGATGCGATTATGATAATGACACCAATTCACCTTTAAACACAGACCCTAAATAATCCCAATCATAAGTTGCTCAAGAACGACATCGAGATAACTAGATAGACTAGTGTACTGTATACCCATCCATATGATGGAGGCTGCTGGTCTCATAGCTGCTCATGTGAGGATGCTAGGGATATAGTGTAGGTGCTCATTAGAGAATGAGTTCACTGATTGATCTGCTTACGAAATGCTGGATGGTTGATGATATCTCATTATTAGGCAATGATTTCATAGTCCCAATGGTGTATCTAGTCCTTAGGCCTGAGACACCGAGGATGTTTTGTATGAGTACTCTACCTTTTGATACTAGAGTTATAGGTTTGGAAGTTTTAGATCTAGTATAGCCGATCATTAGGAGTGGTAGTCAATCTTACGAGAGCTATTGAGTATCGATAGAGGATAATCTGCTCTCAATTTCATGAGAGCAATATCCTATGTGTTCTTGCTCAAATAAATCCCTGGCCAGGGTCATTTGGATTGAGAGAGAAAGAGTTCTCCGGGAGACTCTGATTATAGTGAGACTCGAGTAGAAACCATATAGGCTTGATAGTACCATGCCTAAAATATGATCTCTGTGATATTAGATGGATGAGGGACTATAGATACATTATATCTGAGGATAGATAGGTCCAAAAGATTGGATTCCCTTATATCATCTGAGGATTACGGCGTAGTGGCATAGTACATTCATAGTCGATGAGTCGAGTGAATTTTTATAGAGATAATAATTTATTGAGCCAAAAGGAGTTCTAATAGGTATGACTCATAGCCAACTCGATATTGGGTATAGAGGTAGATGCTACGACGAGTAGAGTTCGGATTTGAGATATCCGTTGGAGCCCCTATCTTATTAGATATCCAATAAGCCCCTGAATTATTAGATCCCATGGATGAGATCCAATAAGAGCTAATAAGAGATTATTGGGTAAAGACCTACTAATCTAAGAGGCTTGGGTAATTAGATGGAGATCTAGTACCCAATATGGTAGGATCCATTATGGTTAAGTTAACATGGGGCAATCTATAAATAGGAGGGAACCAAAGGCCCATAGGTTACGGCTCTCTTGGTTGCCACCTCCTATTCTCCTCTCTATTTGAGGAGCATCTTCACATCCCCTATCGTGTGGATCATTGCTAAAGAGGAGGATGCTTGACCTCCTTTATCCTCTCTCACAGATTTGTAGGAATACATGAATATACGATCTCCCTATGTAACAAAATTTGCTTTTATGTGCAGTTTTCGGTTTTGTGAATTTTTGCACACTTATTTTTGCATGACGATGAAACCTTTTTTGTGAAAATTTAGATTTTTCTTTTTAGTTCTTCTACTACGTATGTGATGTTGCACCTAGATTTCCTAACACTCCAACCTCGCTCAACTCTATCAAGCTCCAACTATCTCCACCAAGAATGTGTTCCTTATCAAGAAATACTGCTCTTTTGGCTATAAAGACCTTTTGGTCATTAGGGTGATAGAAATAATATTTACAAGTTTTCTTGGGGTATCCTATGAACTTGCACTATTCAATCCTGGATTCTAACTTGTTGAGGTTATATCTTTTAATATGCGTAGGGCAACCTCAAATCTTAACAATCTTAAGATTGGGCTTCTTCCCATTCTATATCTCATATGGAGTATACACTACCGACTTAGTTAAAATTCTGTTCAAAAGGTAAGCTGCGGACTCTATGGCATATCTCCAGAATGAGACGGGTAGGTCAGTGAAAACTATCATAGATTGCATTATATCTAACAACATGTGATTCATCCTTTTGGATACACCATGGAGCTGGAGCATATAAGGAGGTGTCCATTGGGATAGAATCTCATAGTCCTTAAGGAACTGGGTGAACTCTGTACTCAAGTATTCACCTCCTCGATCTGATCAAAGAGTCTTAATACTCTTTCTAGTTTGGTTCTCTACTTCATTCTTATATTCCTTGAATTTCTTGAAATCCTCAAACTTGTGCTCCATCAAGTATATGTCTATACCTAGAGAAGTCATCAGTGAATGTAATGAAGTAAAAATATCCTCCTATGGCCTGAGTTAATATGAGACCACATACATCACTAAGTATGAGTTCTAGCAACTCAGTGGCCCTCTCTCGAGATCCACTAAATGGAGAGTTGGTCAGTTTTCCATAAAAGCAAGGCTCGCAAGTCGCATATGACTCCTAGTCGAATGGATCTAAGTATTTATCCTTCAGTAATTTTTGAATCCTTCCCTTATGGATATGACCTAGCTGATAATGTCATATGTATGCATTATTCACCTCATCTCATTTCCTCTTGGACACATTTACATTCATGATATATGGAGCAATGTCTAGCATAAGTAAACCATTATGCAATATTCCTCTCGTGATGATTTTATCATATAATAATATTGAACAACCATTATTCTCAAAAACTAATTTATATCCACTAAAAGTTAAACATGAAATGGAAATAATATTTTTAATAATAGAAGGAATAAAGTAACATGCATCCAACACAATAGTAGCCCTACTAGGTAAATGTAGGGTGACCTCGCTAATAATCACTGTAACAACTTTTGCTTTATTACCCATCTTAAGGTCCATCTCACCTCTTATCAATCTCCTAGGTCTTGCTATAACTTGCAACGAATTGTATATGTGATAAGTACTACTAGTATCCAATATCTTTGTGTTATCATATAAGTTTGACAAATGAAAACCAATCATGAATGTACTTGAAGCTTCTCCAAACTTCTGTTTTGTATTCTCTATAAGGTACTTTTTGTAGTTTCTCTTCTAGTGCCCATTTTTACCTCAATGGAAGCACTGACCTATGTCCTTTATCGAGTCAGTCTTTGCAATCTTTGCTTTACCTCGTTTGTCTTTGCCCTTGCTCTTCTTAAGGGATTTCCTAGCTTTCTTTTTCCTTTTGGTCTTACTAATGTAGAGAACTAGTTTCTCTGTCTTGATAGTGCTCTTTATCTCCCTCAACATATTGAGGAGCTTTGGGAGAGTCACCTTAAGCTTGTTCATATTAAAATTCATAATGAACTATAAAAAGAAATTTAGTAGAGACTGAAGCACAAGATCCACATACAGGTTATCCTCTAGGACCATTCTTAGACCTATGAGTTTCTCTATCCACTCAGTCATCTTAAGGACATGGTTCTAAACTGATGTCCCCTCAATCATCCTAGCGGGGAAGCGATTATTAGATATCTTATATCATTGAGTTCTTCCTTGTTCCTTATATAATTTATGGAGATGTAGGAGTATGGATCTGACATCTATCTTTTCATGCTGTCTTTGGAACTCAGAAGTCATGAAGCCCAACATGTAACACTGAGCAAGACTAGAGTCATCTATCTACTTCACATAGCGAGTGATCTCATCGTCGCTTGCCCCTTCGTCAAGCGTAGGTATCATTATATCAAGGACATATATGATTTTCCCTGTCGTGAGAATAATTCTCAGGTTGTGGAGCCAATCCATATAATTTGGACCAGTGTGGTGGTTGACATCAAGTATGCCACATAAAGGATTTGAAAGTGATATTTTCTATAAATAAAGTTGTAGCAGAAATAAATAACATGCAGATTTTAGAAAAATAAATAATAAAGATAAGGACTTCTATCTTAATCTACTCTCATTATTTTCTTGCGAAATATACAACTCCCTCTAGTATGTGAATCGAAGACTCCCGATGGATCTCTAGTGGGGATCGAGATCTAATCGGTGTCTTAACATAATCTCGAAGGACTCGACCAATCACGCTAAGCCTGGAAAGGTAAGCAACTCTTATCGATCACAACTCCTTGTGATTTCTGCCCTGTTTGGTCTCCGAGCCATCATGGTCTTAAGGAACTTGACAAACCATGACATTCAATTAAGTCATCACCATCATTATAAGATGAGTATGATTTAATGATATGCTCTCGAGGGACTCAACTAAGCATACTGCATCCTTAGGTCACCGGTGATATCTCTATGTCGTATAGAAGATATCAAATCATGATATAGGTAGGCCTCTAGGAACTCGAATAACTCAACCTACGTCGGGAATCGATTCTTACCCATAACGATGTAAGGCCACGTGGGTTAATCTAAGTGTCTCACGTTTATCAACTTAATATTATCAAGAGAGGAGATTTTTAATTCAGTCTCCTATGGTGTGTCATACACATACATATTTAATATATATCTACATCGCATGCAAATATATATACATATCTAGTAGGTATATAAGTAATCATATATCACATGAGCAATCACACTAGATGATCATGAACTATAGTATAATATTATTAAGCCCGAGCTAGTAGGGTCAATCACTCACATCAAGATCTATGTGTGCAGCGATACATCTCCATATCCTGTGATCATCCATCTTATCCTCGTTGGTATCTCAATGCATCTCCATGCATCGTGATCATCCGTCTTGACCTCGTGGGTCATGTTATTGCTTTAACGCTCCCGCTATACCTTCTCATATAATTATAATATAATCACAAACATATAAGTCCAATAATAAATGAGATAAAATAAAGACTCGCATGTCTCAATAATAATAATAATGATCATATCATACACATATATCATATTACATGGTCCATGATCATCCGTCCATATCATACATCACATGTACATATCATTATATAAGACTACTAGATAAATAATAATAGTTAATCAAATCTTTTAATTAACTAATATGTTTTAAAAATTCTATATATGCAAGGATATTTTTGAATTGTGAGGGGTATTTATATAATTCAAGTAGAAAAGACAAACATTGAAATTTTTGAAATTCAAATGGGCAAAATGATCCTTTTACCAAAAAATCTAATTCTCCTTTCTATGCTTGCTATGTTGCGGTCGTTGCCACCCTATTGGTGGGGGCCCGTAGATGGCTCGCCCACGAGCAGTGCTCGTCGTCGATCACCTGCACACAAGTGGCGACAAAGGCTGCAAGCAGCTTTTGGCGGCTCTGTGAGGGCGGCAATAGCTGTTGTCTTTTATTACCTTTACATCAATAATTTTGACATCAAAAGTATTTCTAAAACACAACATACGTAGTTTAAAATCTAAACTTCGTACGAACAATCTGGCCCTGATACCACTGTCAGGAAATCTAAATGTAACATTACATGCATAGCGAAAGAATATAAAAGAAAATCTCATATTTCCAAAACAAAGTTTCATCATTATGCCCAGATTGATGTGAAAAAATCAGTGAAACTGAAAACTGTATCTTTTCTTCGCTTTGATTGAACAAAACATTTTCATATCTCATATCTAAAGTTCTTGTTAGAGTTTTGTCCAATAAAACCACTCTAACGCATTGTGCATTTGTAGGCTTTAAAAGTCTGCAAGTCTTGTTTAATAGATTCTTAATGAAAATGTACACAAGAATGTTTGGCATTGTAATGGCAAGTTCCGGTTGGTCCAATATAATGGCAATGTAAGGTGGCGTACGGTGTAGATATGAAAGCTTACGTGGAGATCCATCGCCCTCTCATTGGGCGGCGCAGGGGCAAAACATTGCGACTGTGCTGGTCATTATCTAAAGCATGCTTGATGAGATGACTGCGGACTGTTCGGGGTTGACGTAATCCAAAGAATCTGTGTCATGAAACGATGTGTACATCTCATCATTGGCCATCGGTAATGTGCAGTATATCTACGACTCCGATGCTGTTGATCGATGATCACACGGTAGATGTACGCCCAGGTGGATCACTTTCCGCCTTCGATTTCCCGAGAATTATAACATAACAAAAAATAAAAGTACATCCAAATGTGGCCAATATAACTTAATCGAATGTGATTTTATCCTCTCCATGTAAGATTTTGTTCAAGTCAACTGAATCCACTTCAGATTGAGTTATCAATGCATCGATGTACGGCATAGCACAAGGAAGAAGAAGAAGCTCCATTCAGCCTAGCTTTCCACTAGCTTCTGTTCGCCATGTGTGGATCTGAGATGGAAGATAAAAAGATGACCAAGCACTAACCTGGAAGACGAGGATTTCTCTTACTCCGTCATGATTAAGGTCAATGCTTGGAAGACCCTTGGACGATCGAAGGAACACAGATCTCCAGAGACATCATGTGGGTTTTGACTTCCTTTTCGCTACCATGCCTACTTGGAAAATACCACTAACTGGTCAACTGCATATAGCTTTTGCCGTCCTCTCAGTGAATTGTTTTTATGCAATGCGATCCAATTCATTGAATGCTGGCATGCACACAGTCATCTTGAGCTGAGCAAATCTTCTTTGTCCTCGGCATCGACGAGGATATGTTATGCTAAAGCTGATGTAAGGATAAATATATGGCCGAAATCTTATTATCATCTGGTCGATAAGACACCCTTTGCTCGATACTTCTAATGTCATATTATTAATACTTCAATATCATATGATTGACACTATAATAGTATACGACTAACATCTCAAGACGAGATCAAATCAACTAAAAGTCATTGTATCTCAGTTTCAACATGTCATGATCATGGTTAAGTATGAGGAGGTTGTTGGGCTAAGAGCCCAGTTCAACCCATATGAGCTTTAGCAGCCCATAGCATTCCTCTTATTTCTCCTAAACCCTAATCTAAATCTAATTATATATAAGGGCTAATGGTGATTACGAATTAGGGAGATCAAAAAACATCGCAGTAAAGGGCAGAATCTTCGCAGCGACATTAGGGATTCAAAGAGAGGAGAAAAGGACAGTAAAACAAGAGAAAAAGAAAGGGAAGAAGACAAGGAAAACACAAAAATTGTTCTCACTCATCCAAACAGTTTCTCTTCTCAGGTTAGATTAGATCTTCAGTGAATTCTTCTGTAATTGCTTGAGGAGGTTTTGGATATTGTGCACAGTGACGTGATCCTTGTATCCTAGTTATTCTCTTGTGATTGTTGCTTGGGTTTTGGGCAAGAGATTCGAGAATTGTACATTCATTATTTCTATAATGGATTTTCTCTAGTTTGCCCCGTGGTTTTTACCCTTCACGTTGAAGGGGTTTTCCACGTAAATCTTGGTGTTCTATTTGATTGTGATTTCTGTTTAATTCCGCTGTGTGTTACAGCTTGCTAGTATTTGTTCATATACAAAAGTTATTGTTTGTTGCATATCCTTTTATTTCACCCATCAACTGGTATCAGAGCAAGGTTTTGGTGATTTAATTTTTGTATTTGAACATGGAGACCGGTAATATTTCTCGCATGATTAGTTTGAATGGAAATAATTAGATGATATGGAAACCAAGAATGGAAGATCTCTTGTATTGCAAAGATTTGTATGGACCTTTGTAAGGAGATAGTGAAAAAACCATAACTATGACAGATGATGAGTGGAAAAGATTAGATCGAAAAACGGTTGGATTCATTCGACAGTGGCTCGATGATAGTGTCTTGCATCATATTTCTACTAAAAGTTTTGCATATTCTCTTTGGAAAAAATTGGAAGGTCTCTATGAAAGAAAAACAGCTGGCAACAAAGCTTTTTTGATCAGAAAACTTATGAACCTAAAATATAAAGAGGGTGCTTCTATTGCTGAGCATTTGAATGAAATACAGAGTATTACTAACCAGTTATCTTCTATGAAAATGTCTCTTGATGATGAGTTGCAAGCATTGTTACTTCTCAGTTCATTGCTAGAAAGTTGGGAGACACTGGTGGTTTCCCTTAGTAATTCTGCGCCAGATAGTATTGTTACCATGAGTCAAGTAACAAGCAGTTTGTTGAATGAGGAGTTGAGAAGAAAGAACTCAGCAGCATCTCAAATTAATTCACAAGCACTTATCTCCGAGAACAAAGGAAGGTAAAAATCTAAAGATAGAAGTAGTTTACGCATAGGTAGAAGCAAGTCAAGATCAAGGAAAGATATTGTTTGCTATAACTGTGGTGAGAAAGGACATTATAAGAATCAGTGTAAGCAACCTAAGAAGAGCAAGAAAAAGGGAAAAGAAGTGGAGTCTACAGAGTCAAAAGAAAATACCACAACTACAGTGCAGGTTGGTGATTATTTGATTTTGTCTCCTTCTCATGATATTTTTTCTTGTGTGTGTCAGGATCTCGAGTGGATAATTGACACAGGAGCTTCTTATCATGCTACACCACGGAGGGATTTCTTTGCTATGTACAGGTCTGAAAATTTTGGTGTTGTCAAGATGGGCAACCATGGCACAGCAGACATCATTGGCATGGGTGACATCCACATAAAGACCAATCTTGGATGCAAGTTGGTGCTTAAGGATGTGAGGCATGTGGTTGACTTGAGGCTGAATTTAATCTCAGTTGGAAGACTAGATAATGAAGACTATGATAGCAGGTTTCACAAAGGGCAATGGAAACTCAGTAAGGGTTCTCTTGTTATAGCTAATGGAAAGAAATGTCACACTTTGTACAGGTTGCAGGTCAAAGCTTGTGGTGAATAATTGAATACTACAGAGAAAGACTTCAGCATGGAGTTGTGGCATAGGCGATTGGGACACATGAGCGAGAAAGGACTGCAAGCTCTTTCCAAGAGAGAGATATTGCCTGACCTCAGAGGTATACGTTTGAACCCTTGTATTGATTATTTAGCTGGTAAACAACATAGAGTTTCATTTGCTAGTCCTGCTTTGTCTAGAAAAATACATGCCTTGGACCATGTTTATACAAATGTATATGGTCCTTTGAGGACAAAAACTCATAGTGGTTCTACTAATGTTCTTGGCATCAGTGGTGCACTTTACTTTGTTACTTTTATAGATGACTTTTCTAGGAAAGTTTGAGCTTATGCTTTGAAGACCAAGGATCAGGTTATTGGTGTCTTCAAAGAGTTTCATGCCAGAGTTGAAAGGGAGATAGAAAGACAGTTGAAATGCATAAGATCAGATAATGATGGTGAGTATACAAGATTGTTTGATGATTATTGTAGGTCACATGGCATCCAGCATGAGATGACAGTTCCTGGTACACCTCAACATAATGCAATTGCAGAGAGGATGAATCACACCATCATGGAAAAGATCAGATGTATGCTTTCACAGGCAAAGCTACCCAAAAGGTTTTGGGATGAGGCTTTGAGGACTGTAGTTGATGTGATCAACTTATCTCCCTGTACAACCCTAGATGCTGATGTTGCAGAGCATGTTTGGTCAGGGAAAGATGTTTCCTATAAGCATTTGAGAGTGTTTGGTTGTCGTGCATTTGCACACATTCTAGACAATGAAAGGTCCAAGCTGGATGGTAAGACAAAAGAATGTATTTTTCTTAGCTACTCACATGATCAATTTGGTTACAGACTTTGGGATCTAGAAAAGCAGAAGGTGTTTAGAAGCAGAGATGTGGTCTTCTTTGAGGATCAAACCCTTGAGAATTTGAAGGAGGCACTAGCCAAGGCTTCTGCAGAAGGATTAGCAGATTGTGACCCAGTTATTCCTCTAGTATATCAGGGTGATGGGGGAGATGTGCAGGAAGATGATGTAGAGCCAGATATTAATCTACCTGCGAGAACATGTTGAACAAGAAGAAGTTGAGGAGCACTTCCTCGTAACCTCGATTGAGAAGATCTTCTAGACAACGTCAGCCTTCCAGAAGATACTCTGCAGATGAGTATGTGATGCTTACTGATGTAGGTGAACCAGAGAGTTACCAGGAAGTAGTTGAAAGTGAGCAGAAAAAAATATGGCTAGTTGCTATGCAGGAAGAGATGGATGCTCTACAGAAGAATCATATATATGATTTGGTGCAACTTCCATAGGGAATAAAGGCATTGAAGAACAAGTGGGTTTTCAGGTTGAAGACTCAAGAATATTGTTCTCAACCAAAGTACAAAGCCAGATTGGTTGTGAAAGGCTTTGGTCAAAAGAAAGGTATTGACTTTGAAGAAATTTTTTCTCTTATTGTTAAAATGTCTTCTATTCGTGTTGCTCTAGGTATTGCTGCTAGCTAGGACTTGGAGGTGGAGCAGTTAGATGTGAAGACAGCTTTCCTTCATGGTGATTTAGAGGAGGAAATTTATATGGAGCAACCAGAAGGTTTCAAAGTCAAAGGTAAAGAAAATTTTGTCTGCAAGTTAAGAAAGAGTTTGTATGGATTAAAGCAAGCTCCAAGACAGTGGTATAGAAAGTTTGATTCATTTATGATTGAAAATGGATACAAAAGAACGGCTTCAGATCATTGTGTGTACATCAAACGGTTTGGTGAGGATTTTATTATTCTCTTACTTTATGTTGATGATATGCTTATCCTTGGGAAAGATATGCATACAATTGACAGGTTGAAGAAGGAACTGAGTGAGTCCTTTGCAATAAAGGACATGGGGGCCAGCAAAACAAATACTGGGCATGCAGATTTCTCGTGACAGGAAAAACAAGAAGATTTGGTTATCACAAGAGAAATACATCGAGAATGTATTAGAAAGGTTCAGTATGAGCAATGCAAAGCCAGTTGGTTCTCCTCTTTCAGGTCACTTCAAGTTATGCTCAGAACAGAGTCCGTCAAGTGATGAAGAGAAGGAGAAAATGTAAAAGGTTCCTTATGCTTCAGCAGTTGGAAGTTTAATGTATGCAATGGTATGTACGAGGCCGGACATCGCATATGCAATGGGTGTTACTAGCAGATTTCTTACAAATCCAGGTAAAGAGCATTGGGTAGTAGTGAAGTGGATATTGAGATATCTCAGAGGAAGCTCTAAGGTTTGTTTAAGCTTTTGAGGTGGACCACCTATGCTAACGGGTTACACAGATGCAGATATGACTAGAGATATTGATACAAGAAAATCCACATCAGGTTTTGTACTTACTTTTGTAGGGGGAGCTGTGTCATGGCAATCCAGATTGCAAAGGTGTATTGCTCTCTCCATCATAGAGGCAGAATATATTGCTGGTACAGAGGTTTGCAAAGAAATGTTATGGATAAAAGAATTCTTACAAGAATTATGGTTGAAACAGGAAAAATATGTGGTGTATTGTGATAGCCAGAGTGCCATCCATTTATGTAAAAACCCAGTTTTTTATTCCAAGTCAAAGCATATAGATGTCAGATATCATTAGATTCGAAATGTACTTGAAGAGAAACAGTTGCAACTTCAGAAAATTCATATAGATGATAATGGAGCAGACATGTTGACAAAGACTTTACCAAAAGAGAGGCAGGAGATGTGTCGACAGTTGGTCGGCATGGATTTACACTAAGGAGTCATGGGACAGCCTCCCTTATAGGCTGAAGGGGGAGGTTGTTGGGCTAAGAGCCCAGTTCAGCCCATATGGGCTTTAGCAGCCCATAGCCCTCCTCTTATTTCTCCTAAACCCTAACCTAAACCTAATTATATATAGGGGCTAATGGTGGCTACGAATTAGGGAGATCAAAAACATCGCAGCAAAGGGCAGAATCTTTGCAGCAACATTAGAGATTCAAAGGGAGGAGAAAAGGGTAGAAAAATAAGAGAAAAAGAAAGGGAAGAAGACAAGGAAAACACAAAAATTGTTCTCACTCATCCAAACAGTTTCTCATCTCAGGTTAGATCAGATCTTCAGTGAATTCTTCTGTGATTGCTTGAGGAGGTTTTGGATATTGTGCATAGTGACGTGATCCTTGTATCCCAGTTATTCTCTTGTAATTGTTGCTTGGGTTTTGGGTAAGAGATTCGAGAATTGTACATTCATTATTTCTATAGTGGATTTTCTCTGATTTGCCCCGTGGTTTTTACCCTTCACGTTGAAGGGGTTTTCCACGTAAATCTTGGTGTTCTATTTGATTGTGATTTCTGTTTAATTTTGCTGTGTATTACAACTTGCTAGTATTTGTTCATATACAAAAATTATTGTTTGTTGTCTATCCTTTTATTTCACCCATCAGAGGTATGCTACTTTTCCATAATTGGTATCGATCATGGAAGTAATAATACTAAAATTTTACTATAAAGGAGTTTTCTAGATACATTTTGGGAGCATCTTTTTATCTTGTTGAATATAACATAAAACATAAGTCAAATCCTTCGAATCTATAATAACTTAGGTATCAAACGAGATATTTTGGGAATGATCTTGAATAGTTTTGCATGTTTTGATATTACCATAGTCGGGCAAGTTCGATGTCTGTGAAATCAACCTAAGACTAGTGTGAAAGAAGAAGAATCTTAGTTTTGTGTTAGAATTACCTTCCATCTCGAGCAACTAATGACTAACTTAACACATGTCGAAGCTATTCATTCTCAAATTATGTAATTGAAATTAGCTACGAACTCAAACTGAAACATATGCCTAATTAACTTTGCTATTGCGTACAACACTTTTTTTTCGACAAAAGATAAATGATAAAGGGGAGAACTTATCATATTTGCAATTCGCTGCAGGTTCTGGCAGGACCTAACAGATTAAACAGAGACGAGATGGACCTTAAGATGGGTAATGGAGCAAAGGTTGCTGTAATGGCTATTGGCAAGATCACTTTACATCTGCTTGGTGGAGCTATTATTGCATTAGATACATGCTGTTATGTTCCTTTTATTATCAAAAACATTATTTCTATTTCATGCTTGATAGTTAGTGGATATAAATTAGTTTTTGAGAATAATGGTTGTTCAATAATATTAGATGATCAGATCATCACTAGAGGAACATTTCATAATGGTTTATTTATGCTAGATACAGCTTCACATATCATGAGTGTGAGTCTAAGAGGAAACGAGAAGAGGTGAACAATGCATATCTTTGGCATTGTAGGCTAGGTCACATCCACGAGAGAAGGATTCAAAAGTTACTAAAAGATGGATATCTAGATTCATTTGACTATGAGTCATATGCAACATGTGAACCTTGCCTTCGGGGAAAGATGACCAACTCTCCATTTAGTGGAACTGGAGAGAGAGCCACTAAGTTACTAGAACTCATACATAGTGATGTATGCGGTCCCATATCGACTCATGTCATATATGGTTACTCCTACTTCATTACTTTCACTGATAATTTCTCAAGATACGGACATGTGTACTTGATGAAGTACAAGTAGGAAGCTTTTGAGAAATTCAGGGAATATAAAAATGAAATGGAGAACCAAACAGGAAAGAGTATTAAAATCCTTCGATCAGATCGAGGAGGTGAGTACTTAAGTACAGAGTTCACCCAGTTCCTTAAAGGCTATGGGATCTTATCCCAATAGATACCTCCTTATACACCACAGCTTAATGGTATATCAGAAAGGAGGGATCGCACATTGTTAGACATGGTGTGTTCCATGATGTGTTTTCCCGACCTACCCATCTCATTCTGGGGATATGCCCTAGAGACCACAGTTTACCTTCTGAATAGAATTCCAACCAAGTCAGTGATGTTTACTCCATATGAGATATAAAATGGGAAGATGCCTGATCTTAAGATTGTTAAGATTTGGGGTTGCCCTGCCCACGTTAAGAGACACAACCCTGATAAGTTGGAATCCAGAACGGAACGGTGTAAGTTCATGGGATATCCCAAGGAAACTTGTGGGTATTATTTCTATCACCCTGAGGACCAAAAGGTCTTTGTAGCCAAGAGAGCAGTATTCCTTGAGAAGGAACACATTCTTGGTGAAGACAGTGGGAGCATGATAGAATTGAGTCGGGTTGGAGAACCTAGCTCAAGCACCATTCTAGAAACTATTCAGATACCGAACACACAAGTTCCAACTTTACATAGGTCCAATAGAGTATCCCATCCTCCTGAGAGATATGTGGGACATATCAGAAGAGAGAATGTTGAGGATATTGATCCTTGGACCTACAAGGAGGCTATTATGAGCATAGACTCCGGGAAATGGTAAGAAGCCATGAATTCAGAAATGGATTCTATGTACTCCAACAAAGTTTAAAACCTAGTTAATGCATCCGAGGGTATTGTACCCATTGGCTGCAAGTGGATCTTCAAAAAGAAGATTGGAGTAGATGACAAGGTAGAGACCTATAAAGCAAGGCTAGTGGCTAAGGGGTATCGTCAAAAGCAATGTGTTGACTATGATGAAACTTTCTCACCTGTAGCCATGCTAAAATCCATTCGAATTCTATTAGCTATTGCAGCACACTATGATTATGAGATCTGGCAGATGGATGTCAAAACCATATTCTTCAATGGTAACCTCGAGGAGAAGGTGTGTATGATACAACCTGAGGGATTCATGTCTAGGGATAACCCAGATAAGGTATACAAGTTACTTAGGTCCATTTATGGATTGAAGCAAGCTTCCTAAAGTTGAAACATAAGATTTGATGAGGCGATCAGATCTTATGACTTCGTTAAGAATGAAGATGCGCCTTGTGTGTACAGGAAAGTAAGTGGGAGCACTATCACCTATTTGGTATTATATGTGGATGATATCCTGATCATTGGGAATGATGTAGGAATGCTCTCCACAGTAAAGACTTGGTTATCTAGGCACTTCTCCATGAAGGACTTAGGGGAAGCATCCTACATATTGGGGATACGGATCTATAGAGATAGATCCAAGAGGATGCTTGGCTTGTCCCAGTCCAAGTACATAGACACCATTGTCAAAAGGTTTGGCATAGAAAATTTCAAGAGAGGCCTTATACTAATGAGACATGAAAAATCACTTTTTAGGAGTATGTCCCCAAAGACTCCTAAAGAAAGGGCACACATGGATATGATACCATATGCATCAGCGATAGGATCTATCATGTATGTTATGCTATGTACCAGGCCTGATATAGCGTATGCTCTGAGTGTCACGAGCAGATATCAGGCAGATCTAGGCTTGAAGCACTGGAAAGCAATAAAAAGTATCCTTAAGTACTTAAGAAGGACTAAGGATCTTTTATTGGTATATGGAGGTAGTAGCCTCAGGGTTGAGGGCTACACGGACTCGAGCTTTCAGTCCGTTATCGATGATAGCAAGTTTAATTCAGGGTATGTGTTCACCCTGAATGGAGGAGCAGTATGCTGGAAGAGTTCCAAGCAAGACACTACTGCTGATTCGACTACAGAGGCGGAATACATTGCTGTGGCAGAGGCAGCAAAGAAGGGAGTTTGGATGAAGAAGTTTATCACAGATTTGAGAGTCATATCGAGCAACGAAAAGCTAATTCCCTTATATTGCGACAACTACAAGGTGATTACTCAGATAAGGGAACTCGGGTCTCATCAGAAGTGTTCTGAGGAGGTTCCAGCTTATTAGAGAGATCGTGGCTCAAAAAGATGTAGCAATGAAAAGAGTTCCATCCGAAGATAATATTGCAGATCCACTGACAAAGCCATTGACTCAGATTGTCTTTGAGCGTCACAGAGGTCTGATGGGAATCAGATATGTTAGTGATTGGCTTTAGGTCAAGTGGGAGATTGCTAGTCATATGTGCCCTGCAAACCAATCACATGAGTGATGACACTTGTGACTTGATATGCACTTTTTTTCTTTGCTTATTATTAGGTATTTTATCACTTTATCTTGCGTGTTGAATATATTATGATGTCCTTGGATTTGTGCAATGGGAATCGGATCGTGATGAGATCACGATAATGAGATCGATTCACCTTTAAACACAGACCCTAAATTATCCTAGTTATAGGTTAGTCGAGAAGGACATCGAAATAACCGGATATACTGGTATGCTGTATACCTGTCCATATGATGGAGGTAGTTGGTCTCATAGCTACTCGTGTAGGGATACTAATGGTACAGTGCGGGTGTTCATTAGGGAATGAGTTCACCGATTGATCCGCCTACGGAATGCTGGATGGTTATTGATACCTTATGTCAGACAACGATTTCGTAGTCCTAATAGTGTATCTGGTCCTTAGACTTGAGACACCAAGGATGTCCTGTATGAGTACTCTACTCTTTGATATCATACTTATAGGTTTAGAAAGTTCCAAATCTAATACAGCCGGTTATTGGGAGTGGTAGCCAACCTTACGAAGGTTATTGAGTGTCAATAGAGGATTATCCACTCTTGGTATCATGAGAGGAATATCTCATGTGTTCTTGCTCGAAATCCTTAGCTAAGGTTATTCGGATTGAGAGAGAAAGAGTTCTCTGGGAGAATCCGACAAGAGCAAGACTCGAGGAGAGACCGTATGGGCCTGACAGCACCATGCCCGGTATAGGATCTCTAGGATATTGGATGGATGAGGGACTATAGATACATGGTAATTGAGGACAGATAGGTCCAAATGATTGGATTCCCTTGTATCGTCTTGGGGCCGCGGCGTAGTGGCCTGGTACGCCCGCAGTCGATGAGTTGGGTGAATTATTATAGAGATAATAATTCACTAAGTCAGAAGGAGTTCTGACAAGTATGACTCACGGCCAGCTCGATATTGGGCCTAGAGGGTTATACACATATGGTAGGTGTTGCGACGAGTAGAGGTTCCGATATGAGATATCCATTGAACCCCCTATCTTATTGGATATTCATTAAGCCCCTGAATTATTGGATCTTGAGATGAGATCCAATAATTGCTAATAAGAGATTATTGGGTAAAGACCCACTAATCCAAGAGGCTTGGGTAATTGGATGGAGAACCAATACCCAATAGGGCAAAAGATCTATTATGGTTTTCAAGGGGCCTCTATAAATAAGAGGGAACCAAAGCTCTATAGGTTGAGGGTTTTCTTTTAGTAGCCACCTCCTGTTATCCTCTCCTTAGAGAGAGATGCATCGTTGCAATCCCTGCCGTGTGGATACCGCTAGAGAGGATGCTTGACCTCCTTCATCATCTCCCACAGATCTGCAGGAATTCAGAGATATATGATCTCCCTAGATATCTTCTTTTACACGTGCAGTTTTGCGGATTTGTTTTTGACACACAGATCTTCGTACGACGACGGAAACTTTCTACGAAAAATCTAGGGTTTTGTTTTCTGTTCTTCCGCTGCGCATGTGATATCTCTCCCCTTGTGGATTTCCCAACACTACTGACTTAGTTGGTTCTAGTCATAGGTGTCATGCAAGCCAATTACGTGAGTGATGACACGTGTGATATGATACGTATTCTTTTTGTTTATTATTTTTTTGATACTTTTTTTATTTTATATTGCCTATTGCATGTATTATGATATCTATGGATCTGTGCAATAGTAATCGGATCATGATGAGATTATGATAATAACACCAATTCACCTTTAAACATAGATCCTAAATAATCCCAATCATAAGTTGCTCGATAAGGATATCGAGATAACTAGATAGACTAGTGTACTATATACTCATCCATATAATGGAGGCTGCTGGTCTCATAGCTTCTCATGTGATGATGCTAGGGATATAGTGTAGGTGCTCATTAGAGAATGAGTTCACTGATTGATCTGCTTACGAAATGCTGGATGGTTGATGATATCTCATTATTAGGCAATGATTCCGTAGTCCCAATGGTGTATCTAGTCCTTAGGCTTGGACACCAAGGATATCTTGTATGAGTACTCTACCTTTTGATACCAGAGTTATAGGTTTCGAAGTTTTTAATCTAGTATAGCCAGTCATTAGGAGTGGTAGTCAATCTTACGAGGGTTATTGAATATCGATAGAGGATAATCCGCTCTCAATTTCATGAGAGCAATATCCTATATGTTCTTGCTCAAACAAATCCCTGGCCAAGGTCATTTGGATTGAGAGAGAAAGAGTTCTCCGAGAGACTCTGATTATAGTGAGACTCGAGTAGAAACCGTATGGGCTTGATAGTACCATGCCCAGAATATGATCTCTGTGATATTAAATGGATGAAGGACTATAGATAGGTCCAAAGGATTGGATTCCCCTATATCATCTGAAGATTACAGCGTAGTGGCATAGTACATTCGTAGTCGATGAGTCGAGTGAATTATTATAGAGATAATAATTTATTGAGCAAGGAGTTCTAATAGGTATGACTCACAGCCAACTCGATATTGGGCATAGAGGTAGATGCTACGATGAGTAGAGTTCAGATTTGAGATATCTGTTAGAGCCCCTATCTTATTAGATATCCAATAAGCCCCTGAATTATTAGATCCCACAGATGAGATCCAATAAGAGCTAATAAAAGATTATTGGGTAAAGACCTACTAATCTAAGAGGCTTGGGTAATTAGATAGAGATCTAGTACCCAATATGGTATGATCCATTATGGTTAAGTTAACAGGGGGCAATCTATAAATAGGAGGGAACCAAAGGCCCATAGGCTACGTGTTAGAACCCTTGCAGATTCTAAGCTTGGGGTTGATCTCTATAGGGGATCGGCCTCCTTGGAACTCTATAGTGGTTCCTTCCTCCAAGTTGCTGCTCGAAGGCTGCTAAAAGATTGATTTATTCATTGATGAAAAGAGAATGAATACATGGCTATTTATAGGGCTTCTAAGCCCCAACTCCTAATAGGAATCTTACTTACGACTCCTACTTCTAACCAACTCCTAATTAGGACTCCTTCTATAATAGGACTCCTACTTCTAATAAGACTCTTTCTCTAATAGAACTCCTTCTTCTAATAGGACTTCTTCTCTAGCAGGACTCCTACTTCTAATAAGACTCTTTCTCTAATAGGACTCCTTCTAATAGGACTTCTTCTCTAGTAGGACTCCTACTTCTAATAGAACTCTTTTTCTAATAAGACTCATATTTCTAATAGGACTCCTTTTCTAATAAGTAACCTAACCTTATCCTAGCTGGCCTCTTCACCTCTTTAATAGGGATCGACTGGATAAGATTTACATGAATGCCCTTATCAATAAAACTAAATTAGGACTCTCCTAACTAGAGTCCCAACAGATTAGGACTCTCCTAGCTAGAGTCCTAACACTACGGCTCTCTTGGTTGCCACCTACTATTCTCCTCTCTATTTGAGGAGCATCTTCGCATTCCCTGTCGTGTGGATCATCGCTAGAGAGGAGGATGTTTGACCTCCTTTATCCTCTCTCATAGATTTGTAGAAATACATGAATATACGATCTCCATATGTAATAAAATTTTCTTCTATATGCAGTTTTCGATTTTACGAATTTTTGCGCACTTATTTTTGTACGACGATGAAACTTTTTTTGTGAAAATTTAGATTTTTCTTTTTAGTTCTTCTGCCACGTATGTGATGTCGCACCTAGATTTCCTAACACTCCAACCTCGCTCAAATCTATCAGGCTCCAACTATCTCCACCAAGAATGTGTTCCTTTTCAAGGAATACTGCTCTTTTGGCTACAAGGACCTTTTGTCATCAGGGTGATAGAAATAATATTTATAAGTTTTCTTGGGGTATCTCATGAACTTACACTGTTCAATCCTGGATTCTAACTTGTCAAGGTTGTATCTTTTAATATGGGTAGGGCAACCCCAAATCTTAACAATCTTAAGATTAAGCTTCTTCCCATTCTATATCTCATATGGAGTATACACTACTGACTTAATTGGAATTCTGTTCAGAAGGTAAGCTGCGGACTCTAGGGCATATCCCTAGAATGAGATGGGTAGGTTGGTGAAAACTATCATAGACTATATTATATCTAACAGCATGTGATTCCTCCTTTTGGATATACCGTTGAGCTGGAGCATATAAGGAGGTGTCCATTGCGATGGAATCTCAAAGTCCTTAAGAAATTGGGTGAACTCTATACTCAAGTGTTCACCTCCTCGATCCGATCAAAGAGTCTTAATACTCTTTCTAGTTTAGTTCTTTACTTTATTCTTATATTCCTTGAATTTCTTGAAATCCTCAAACTTGTGCTCCATCAAGTACATGTCTAAACCTAGAGAAGTCATCAGTGAATGTAATGAAGTAAGAATATCCTCTTATGGCCAGAAACAATATGAGACCACATACATCACTATGTATGAGTTCTAGCAACTCAGTGGCTCTCTCTCTAGATTCACTAAATGGAGAGTTGGTCAGTTTTCCATAAAAGCAAGGCTCGCAAGTCGTATATGACAAATAGTCGAATAGATCTAAGTATTTATCCTTTAGCAATTTTTGAATCCTTCCCTTATGAATATGACCTAGCCTACAATGTCACAGGTATGCATTATTCACCTCATCTCGTTTCCACTTGGACACACTTACATTCATGATATATGGAGCAATGTCTAGCATAAGTAAACCATTATACAATATTCCTCTCGTGATAATTTTATCATCTAATAATATTGAACAATCATTATTCTCAAAAACTAATTTATATCCACTAAACGTTAAACATGAAATGAAAATAATATTTTTGATAATAGAAGGAATAAAGTAACATGCATCCAACACAATAGTAGCTCCACTAGGTAAATGTAGGGTGACCTCGCTAATAATCAGTGTAACAACTTTTGCTTTTTTGCCCATCTTAAGGTCCATCTCACCGCTCATCAATCTCCTAGGTCTTGCTAGAACCTGCAACAAATTACAAATGTGATAAGTACTGTTGGTATTCAATACCTATGTGTTATCATATAAGTCTGACAAATGAAGACCGATCATGAATGTACTTGAAGCTTCTCCAAACTTCTGTTTTGCCTTCTCTGCAAGGTACTTTTGTAGTTTCTCTTCTAGTACCCATTTTTACCTCAATGGAAGCACTGACCTTTGTCCTTTATCGAGTCAGTCTTTGCAATCTTTGCTTTACCTTGTTTGTCTTTGCCCTTGCTCTTCTTAAGGGATTTCCTAGCTTTCTTTTTCCTTTTGGTCTTACTAATGTAGAGAACTAGTTTCTCTTTCTTGATGATGCTCTTTATCTCCCTCAACATATTGAGGAGCTTTGGGAGAGTCACCTTAAGCTTGTTCATATTGAAATTCATAATGAACTATAAAAAGAAATTTAGTAGAGACTGAAGCACAAGATCCACATACAGGTTATCCTCTAGGACCATTCTTAGACCTATGAGTTTCTCTATCCACTCAGTCATCTTAAGGACATGGTTCTAAACCGATGTCCCCTCAATCATCCTAGCGGGGAAGCGATTATTAGATATCTTATATCATTGAGTTCTTCCTTGTTCCTTATATAATTTATGGAGATGTAGGAGTATGGATCTGACATCTATCTTTTCATGCAGTCTTTGGAACTCAGAAGTCATGAAGCCCAACATGTAACACTGAGCAAGACTGGAGTCATCTATCTACTTCACATAGCGAGTGATCTCATCCTCGCTTACCCCTTCGTCAAGCGTAGGTATCATTATATCAAGGACATATATGATTTTCTCCGTCGTGAGAATAATTCTCAGGTTGTGGAGCTAATCCATATAATTTGGACCAGTGTGGTGGTTGACATCAAGTATGCCACATAAGGGATTTGAAAGTGATATTTTCTATAAATAAAGTTGTAGCATAAATAAATAACATGCAGATTTTAGAAAAATAAATAATAAAGATAAGGACTTCTATCTTAATCTACTCTCACTATTTTCTTGCGAAATATACAACTCCCTCTAGTATGTGAATCGAAGACTCCCGATGGATCTCAAGTGGGGATTGAGATCTAATCAATGTCTTAGCATAACCTCGAAAGACTCGACCAATCACGCTAAGCCTGGAAAGGTAGGCAACTCTTATCGATCACAACTCCTTGTGATTTCTACCCTGTTTGGTCTCCGAGCCATCATGGTCTTAAGGAACTTGACAAACCATGACATTCAGTTAAGTCATCATCATCATTATAAGATGAGTATGATTTGATGATATGCTCTCGAGGGACTCAACTAAGTATACTGCATCCTTAGGTCACCGGTGATATCTCTATGTCGCATAGAAGATATCAAATCATGATATAGGTAGGCCTCTAGGAACTCGAATAACTCAACCTACGTCGGGAATCGATTCTTACCCATAACGATATAAGGCCACGTGGGTCAATCTAATTGTCTCACGTTTATCGACTTAATATTATCAAGAGAGGAGATTTTTAATTCAGTCTCCTATGGTGTGTCATACACATACATATTTAATATATATCTACATCGCATGCAAATATATATACATATCTAGTAGGTATATAAGTAATCATATATCACATGAGCAATCACACTAGATGATCATGAACTATAGTATAATATTATTAAGCCCGAGCTAGTAGGCCCAATCACTCACATCAAGATCTATGTGTGCAGCGATACATCTCCATATCCTGTGATCATCCATCTTATCCTCGTTGGTATCTCAATGCATCTCCATGCATCGTGATCATCCATCTTGACCTCGTGGGTCATGTTATTGCTTTAACGCTCCCGCTATACCTTCTCATATAATTACAATATAATCACAAACATATAAGTCCAATAATAAATGAGATAAAATAAAGACTCGCATGTCTCAATAATAATAATAATGATCATATCACACACATATATCACATTATATGGTCTATGATCATCCGTCCATATCATACATCACATGTACATATCATTATATAAGACTACTAGATAAATAATAATAGTTAATCAAATCTTTTAATTAACTAATATTTTTTAAAAATTCTATATATGCAAGGATATTTTTGAATTGTGAGGGGTATTCATATAATTCAAGTAGAAAAGACAAACATTGAAATTTTTGAAATTCAAATGGGCAAAATGATCCTTTTACCAAAAAATCTAATTCTCCTTTCTATGCTTGCTATGTTATGTCGTTGCCACCCTATTGGTGGGGGCTAGATGGCTCGCCCCACGAGCAAAGGCTCGTCGTCATCACCTGCACACAAGTGGCGACAAAGGCCGCAAGCGCCTTTTAGCGACTCTGTGAGGGCGGCAATAGTCGTTTGTCTTTATTACCTTTACATCAATAATTTTGACATCAAAAGTATTTCTAAAACACAACATACGTAGTTTAAAATCTAAACTTCGATTTAACAACTCGACCCTCGATACCACCGTCAGAAATCTAAATGTAACATTACATGCATAGCGAAAGAATATAAAAGAAAATCTCATATTTCCAAAACAAAGTTTCATCATTATGCCCAGATTGATGTGAAAAATCAGTGAAACTGAAAACTGTATCTTTTCTTCGCTTTGATTGAACAAAACATTTTCATATCTCATATCTAAAGTTCTTGTTAGAGTTTTGTCCAATAAAACCACTCTAACGCATTGTGCATTTGTAGGCTTTAAAAGTCTGCAAGTCTTGTTTAATAGATTCTTAATGAAAATGTACACAAGAATGTTTGGCATTGTAATGGCAAGTTCCGGTTGGTCCAATATAATGGCAATGTAAGGTGGCGTACGGTGTAGATATGAAAGCTTACGTGGAGATCCATCGCCCTCTCATTGGGCGGCGCAGGGGCAAAACATTGCGACTGTGCTGGTCATTATCTAAAGCATGCTTGATGAGATGACTGCGGACTGTTCGGGGTTGACGTAATCCAAAGAATCTGTGTCATGAAACGATGTGTACATCTCATCATTGGCCATCGGTAATGTGCAGTATATCTACGACTCCGATGCTGTTGATCGATGATCACACGGTAGATGTACGCCCAGGTGGATCACTTTCCGCCTTCGATTTCCCGAGAATTATAACATAACAAAAATAAAAGTACATCCAAATGTGGCCAATATAACTTAATCGAATGTGATTTTATCCTCTCCATGTAAGATTTTGTTCAAGTCAACTGAATCCACTTCAGATTGAGTTATCAATGCATCGATGTACGGCATAGCACAAGGAAGAAGAAGAAGCTCCATTCAGCCTAGCTTTCCACTAGCTTCTGTTCGCCATGTGTGGATCTGAGATGGAAGATAAAAAGATGACCAAGCACTAACCTGGAAGACGAGGATTTCTCTTACTCCGTCATGATTAAGGTCAATGCTTGGAAGACCCTTGGACGATCGAAGGAACACAGATCTCCAGAGACATCATGTGGGTTTTGACTTCCTTTTCGCTACCATGCCTACTTGGAAAATACCACTAACTGGTCAACTGCATATAGCTTTTGCCGTCCTCTCAGTGAATTGTTTTTATGCAATGCGATCCAATTCAATGAATGCTGGCATGCACACAGTCATCTTGAGCTGAGCAAATCTTCTTTGTCCTCGGCATCGACGAGGATATGTTATGCTAAAGCTGATGTAAGGATAAATATATGGCCGAAATCTTATTATCATCTGGTCGATAAGACACCCTTTGCTCGATACTTCTAATGTCATATTATTAATACTTCAATATCATATGATTGACACTATAGTATTATATGACTAACATCTCAATACGAGATCAAATCAACTAAAAGTCATTGTATCTCAGTTTCAACATGTCATGATCATGGTTAAGTATGAGGAGGTATGCTACTTTTCCATAATTGGTATCGATCATGGAAGTAATAATACTAAAATTTTACTGTAAAAGAGTTTTCTAGATACATTTTGGGAGCATCTTTTTATCTTGTTGAATATAACATAAAGCATAAGTCAAATCCTTCGAATCTATAATATCTTAGGTATCAAACGAGATATTTTGGGAATGATCTTGAATAGTTTTGCATGTTTTGATATTACCATAGTCGGGCAAGTTCGATGTCCGTGAAATCAACCGAAGACTAGTGTGAAAGAAGAAGAATCTTAGTTTTGTGTTAGAATTACCTTCCATCTCGAGCAACTAATGGCTAACTTAACACATGTCGAAGCTATTCATTTTCAAATTGTGCAATTGAAATTAGCTACGAACTCAAACTGAAACATATGCCTAATTAACTTTGCTATTGATCGATCCTAAAACTTAGGATAAATTGTTAAGATTTTTATTAATTAAATTAACCAACATATTTAAAAATATATCAAATAAAATTTTAAATCCTCTGATATAGCATATTTTGGCATCCACCTCACGCGACACATCAACTGTCAAAGTAGACTCGACGTTGCATCCCTAAGCCGATATGTTGTGTCGAGCTAACTCAACACCATGAGCTCGATGCCAACCAGCTTGATGCTATCCCTTTGCACCCACTCCACTCGAGGATGTCCAGGGTGGTGTGACTATCTACCGGGCAACACAGGAGGCGGGAAGCAGCGTCGAATGAGACTGAATCGAGCAAATCAGACCACCTGCATACAACGCACGAGTCGACTTCCAACGACATCAGTGGGCATTTAACACCCATATACGATGATGACCAGGGATCGTTAAAACTATTATGTACAACAGCATGCAGGAATGGATATAAAAGCCACCCCTAAGAACAACACTGAGTCAAACCTTATAGACACACTCACACTCCAATTCTTCTATCTTCAACTTTTGCTAACTTAAGCGAGAGATCAAGTAGAAAATCTCTATTTTCTGTTCTAACCTATGTGCAGGCACCTCACGAACAAAAAAAGAAGTGTTCTTCAGCCTCCACTTGGGAGAATGAGGCCTACGCCACCTCAATCAGATCTTGGCTTAACCTGCTCTAGCTTAGAGGCTTCGTTGATAATCTTGCACAATCGGGATAGGGTAAGCCGTGCTGACACTCCAGCATGATAAAAGAGTGTGATACTACCTGTTATTACACATACGCCTACAATACATTTATTCTTTCCCTACAAAAGTCCTACGCTGCTCACTTGATATCTAAGTTCTACGTAAGGGAATGCATGCCCTGCAAACCCTGCAGACGAGAAGAAAGCACATTGTTGGCTCCCAACTCGTAGGTGAGTCTAATGGCGGGAAAGGTCAGTTGTGGGTGTATCGGGCTCGTCATATATCTCCGCCCCGTCGTCCTCCGGATCGGGCGGGTCTGCCGTGGGATCGTGCTGCTTGATCACCAAAACCGACGTTGCCGTCGAGAACTCGGACGATGCCAGATAGCTTCCCACGGGCCCCAACTCGGGACTGTCGGCCTTCTCAGAGAGGACCATGGTAGGAGGCGCCTGACCCACCAGGAAGAGATTGCACCGCCCGATTGACTTGATGGCGGCGATGATCTCTGCCCTGCTTCCCACCACCTTGTCGTCGTACCTGATGGATTCGTTGGACGCTAACACCTTGTCCCGGAACTCGGTGATGCAGGCATCGTCGGCGGAGATCTCGTTGGCATCTACGATTATGGTCACGCTCCCTCCTCCGTCGCGGCTCCCCTCGAGAAACAAGTTGCCTGTTTGAGGAGGAATGAACCGTACCACGATGAGTTGGATTCCTGGGTGCTCCGCCATTCGAGCCGCGTAGGCGAGGGCCTCCCGGTCATCCCTTCCGCCGAAGAAGAGGGTCGCCACGGTATAGGACACTTCGCTGGCCACAACCTGCGCCGTGCCACCTAGTCCGCGGTCCACGAGGATGCCGACGGAGCACGGGGCACGGCGGAGGACGCGCCGGTTGATGAGATGATAGGCGTGGCCTATCGACTCCATGGAGCCATCGATCTGCTGGAGCTTGTGGAAAGGGAGGAGGATGAATGCAGCTCGCTTCTGGTCGGCGCTGGTTATGATGTCCTCGTGCATGGTTTCGAGGTCGGAAATGGCGATCATTGGGCGGACGGAGACGTTGCTGAGCTGCTGGTAGGCCTGGAAGGCGATCACAAGATGGTCTGCGCCGTTATCGGAGTCCCCCTTCCTGTTCCAGAAGGGAAGGCCGTTCAGGCGGGCCTTGTGGACCATGAAGACGGCGGAAGACCGCTCCGACAGCTCCATGAGGTGCATGGCGTAGACAGTGATGCCGCGTCGCCGGATGCCACGAGAGGACTCGATCAGGTTGATCATGGTGGGGATGTTCCGGCTGCCGTGGAAGCAGGCCAGCACGCGGAGTTCGCTGTCGGTGTCATTGCGCTGAATGGTGCGGTGCTTGCAGGGCGCGGACCGCCGCGCGGGCTTGTAGATGGCCATCACTATGGGCGTCGTGAGGAAGGTGGTGACGAGAGCCATGAGTACCAGGATGGCGAACGTTTCGTCGTTGAGCACCTGTCGATCGTTCATGCAGTGCATTCACGTAAACGCCTCGAAACGACAAGAGTACTGCCACGGTAAGTGAGAGAGTGCGGAGGAAGAAACCCATTTCGTACCTTGCGGTCCTTGCCAATGTTGAGAACAATGAGCTCGACGAGCCCTTTGGTGTTCATGAGGAAGCCCAGCGCGATGGCCTCCCGCGCCGGGACCTTGACAAGGAGCGAGACGATGACGGTGCCACAGATCTTGCCGAGGCATGCGGTGCAAATGACGAGGGCAAGGAGAGCCCAGGACTCTCCGCCGCTTATGGTGGCCACGTTCGTCTTGAGGCCACTGGAGACGAAATAGAGCGGGAGGAAGAGCCCCGAGATGAGGTCCTCGAGCTTCTCGATGAGGACCCCGGCGAAGGGCCCCTCCTTGGGCACGACGACGCCAACGATGAAGGCGCCGAAGAGTGCGTGGATGCCAATGGTATCGGTGACGAAGCCTGCGGCGAGGACGGTGGCGAGGGTGGCGCAGATGAACATCTCATTGACGGGCTCGCCCTCCGGGGAGCGGCGGGCCATCCAGTCGAGGACGGGGCGGACGAATATGACAACGAAGGCGACGAAGCCGACGCCGCTGAGGAGGACCCAGAGGGAGACAAGGGGGGAGCCGGAGCCAGAAAGAGCGATGGCAAGGGCGAGGAGGATCCAGGCGGCGACGTCGTTAACGGCGGCGGCAGACATGGCCATCCGGCCGAGGTCGGTGGTGAGGAGCTTAAGCTCCGCGAGGATGCGAGCGAGGACGGGGAAGGCGGTGATGGAGAGGGCGACGCCCATGAAGACGAGGAAGGGGGCCTCAGGGACGCCCTTGGCGACGGTGTGGCGGAGGATGACGGAGGTGCCGATGCCCATGACGAAGGGAAGGGAGATGCCGGCGATGGCGATGGCCAGGGCGCGCTGTCCCGTGCGGCGGATGGCGCGGAGGTCAAGCTCCATCCCCACCAGGAAGAGGAAGAAGATGAGCCCGACGCTGGCGAGCGTGTCGAGCACCGTCAAGCTCTGCTTCGGGAACACCGTCTTGAGGAACCGCTCGCTGCGGCCTATCGCCGACGGGCCCAGCAAAACACCTCCCTTCAACAGACGACAGACGACAAATCTAATCATCAGTACTTCATTAGATTAATACTAGATTAATGCATGCAGCTGTTAGATAATGTGACCATATTTAATTAGATAAAATATATTAAAGATATGATTGGATTCTGATTATGGTTATTGGCTAATAGAAAGAAAGTCCAATCAAAATGAGATTCTTTAGAAGAGGCCCTTGATGGGAGGAAATCTTCTAATATCTTATCCTAGACCCTCTGCTCTCGCCTATAAATAGACAGGATCTCAGGGGACTTAGTGTGTCGTGTCGTGTGTGAGAAGCAACACAGAAGCATCTAAGAGTTGCGTAAAGATTAGTAACACAGATGCATCTAAGAGTTGCGTAAAAGAAATATTTCACAGACACCGATTGGGAAATATTACGGTTTTCCTTCTCAATCTCCCTGAGCCATCAATTACAGTGGTCCTGTGAAAGGATAGGAAGAGAGGAGAAGGAGTCTAGTTCTCCTTGCAGATTGGCGGAGGCGTTGGATCTAATAAAGGTATTCAGATCTTTTCTCCTTTCTTTGCGGATGGCATAAAGGTACGCATCGTAAACACAGATCTATTCATGTTTCGATTTCGATCCTAGCATTAAAGTTTTTCCACAATTATAGAAGCATGATTAAAGTTATTTTATGCTTACAATTGGTATCAGAGCCAAGTTCTTGAAATCAAAATTTTAGATCTGTTGTTTTCTGATTTACGATGTTTGATCCGAATTCTGTCAAATCTGTATTCCTATCGATTTTGGTTTATTGTCGTGGTTTATCGTCTGCTTGTCGGCGATATTAAGGAAACAACGACGATCTGTCGACCTCGCTGCGTCAGACGTAAGGGCCGTCGGCGTCGCCTGATCGCGATTTAGCGCCGAGGGCGGCAACCCCGTCGCGACGCGGCGCATCCGGCGCGCACCGCGAGCATGCGCCGCCATGAGAACAGCCGCAAAGCGGCAATCAGCGCAAAACAACAGCCGCGCGAGCGCAGCGCGACAGCGGCAACCCACAGCGAAGCGCGGCCAGCCGCCGCACCGGCGGCAATGCGAGCTGAAACCTGAACCGCACCGATCGCGCGACGGCACCACACACACACACAAGCCGCCACGCACTGCACCGTGGGAGGCCATTCATGCGGAAATGCTGCCAAGCACCCGCCATGAGCGGTTGTTCGCAGGCGGCGCTGCCAGCGTCGCGCACACCTTGGCAGCGGCGAGGAAGCCGCAACCGCCACCGGCCGGTTTAAGCGGCAGATTGCGTAGCGCAGCAGCAGTGCGAGGAAGGGTTTGGCAAAATTACGCTTTGCCCTTTGGGTTAGGTTTTGCCAAATTACGCTTTGCCCTTCTGTATTTTATTAATACTTTTAGTATTTTGATAGTTTTGCCCTTCATGAAAATGAAAATTACAGTTTAACTGTTAATATATTTACGCTTTGTCCTTATGAAATTGAGAATTTTTATTTATATCCTCAATTATTAAAATTGATCGAAAATAATTAAATTTGATCATGATTGTATTTTGAATTTGATTTTGATCAAATTTAGAAAGGATTAAAATTTTTGATCAATATTTGATTTTGATCGACTAGTTTAATTGGGCTAATAGTTAACCCAATTATGGGCTTACCCAATTAAACTAGATTGATTGGCATAATAGTTCTTTTATAATTTTCTCATATGAATTATTGATTGTATTTTATAAATAAAATCTAATTATTGTTCTTGGATATTTATTTAGTTATTCATATGTATTTATTTGAAATTGTGAAATGACAGTTATCTTTCACATAAAAGTTTTCATGATTTATGTGTTATCATGATTATGATTTTTTCTTATACTGATCAATATATATGAATTATTGATTGTAAGTTATAAATAATATCCAATTATTGTTCTTGGATATTTGGTTGATTATTCATATGTATATATATTTGAAATTGTGAAATGATAGTTAATTTTCACGTAAAGGCTTTTCATGATTTATGTGTTATCATGATTATAGTTGTCATATAAATTTTATTTATGCTCATTAATATTCAATAATCATTATGGTTGTTGTATTATTGAATTGTTTAGCATAAATTGAATTAAAGAAATTTAGTGAATGTTATTTGTAATTCATCTTCCTAAGTTTTATCTAACCAGTAGCTGCCAAAGTGGCCTGGGATGATAAACTTATGGGATATGAATTACAATAAAAGTCTTGTCATTTATAGGATATTTTAGATTGTATTTTATATTTTGGTATTGGTCTTGCAGCCACCAAAGTGACCTAGACCAATAATTTATAAAATACATTATGGAATTGATCCTAAATGATATTAAAGAAATTTGATAAGTATTTATAATTTATTTTCTTAAGTTTTATCTGATCAGTAGCTGCCAAAGTAGCCTGGGATGATAGACTTATGGGATATAAATTACATTAAAGTCTTATCATTCATAGGATATTTTTGTATTTTATATTTTTGTATTGGTCTTGCAGTCACCAAAGTGACCTAGACCAATAATCTATAAAATACATTATGGGATTGGTCCTAAATGACATTAAAGAAAAATAATATTCACAATGGCACACATAATTAGGAGATTTAGATAATCCCAAAGGAGAATCTATTTTGAATAATTATGTGATGGGGTTGGATGATACTGTTTTGGATATTCTTGACGTTTAGTGTTTTTATACCCAAAGGTATTAACACTATTCCACAAGGATGGTATCAGTCCTCCATAATGATTATATGTGTGAACAATAGATATATTAATATTGAAAGTAAAATATTGATGATATCAATAGTTCAACATAAAACTCAAAGCATTGATGTTATATTATTACAGTGGTACTTCCTTCATTATATTTTTATAAATGTCCCTATATTTTCTAGAATAAATGGCTTGAGCATATATAAGTTATATTGAATGAGTGAGACCTTGATCAGATTATCTAAAGGAACACAGACTTATTTACTAAAAGTTCTGTGGAATAAATAATTAAGGTTACTGATCAGGAAAGGTCTGAAAAACTCAAATTAATGATACTTAGACTTCAGTACAGTAGCGCATGAGAATATTTAAGGATCAATATAAATTTTCTGATAAGTCATGAGTTGACACATCAATGAAAGAACTGACTAAAAATGAAAGTATTTGAGAAATTAAAGATTATCTCCTCAATATAATTGACAAAGTTGTAAGCTCAAGACTTAAAATATTTGAGTTCTACTCAAGGAGTGGGTAACAATAAAATAAGGATGAAGCATAAGCCACCTGAGTTTATAATTATTATATAAACTCATAAAAGAATTTCTTAATAATAAAGTGTTACTTGTGTAACAATGAAAGTTATATGAAGAAGAATTATAAGATTTGATTTGAAATGAAAAGTTATGTGATTCAAATCAAATATTATAGAAATTATTGGTGGATTAATTTGATGCTTCAATGTATGTTACCAATAATAGAGATTTATTTTAATATTTAAAAAGAAAAGGAATAAAAATCAAAGGAGATTGAAATATTCATCATTACAGGGAATCATCTTAAAGTGAAAGCGATAGCAGTTTGTATTTATCGCCTACGCCTAAAGATGATTTATTTGATGAATCTTGAGGATTTGTGTTATATTCTTATAATTCTAGGAATTTGGATTCTTTACCTAGAATTGTTAGAATATTATTTCTCCTTTGATAGTTGTGAACTCAATATGATTCAATAAAAGTTAACATTTGGATTATGTATAATGGTATATACAGAATTAATATGAATCTTGAGTTTATAACAATCCTATAATTAAATATTAAAATAAAATATAAGTTCATAAACTCCTTGAGATTATACTTACATCTGCGAATCATTCTATATTTTTGTCTCATTAAATAGAGATATTTTATCATCATATAGATAACCTATTGAGATATGATTTTATATATCTAATTCATGTAAAGTCTTTTAAAGTATGCATAAAAGAGGTCGAGAGACAATTAGATAGAAAAGTTAAAATCATCATATCTGATAGGGGTGATGGATTTTATGGTATTCATGATTTACCAGATGTGTCGTAGCAAAACATAATTGCTGAAAGGTATAATCGTATATTTATAAATATGATTAGGAGCATGATGTATTATTCTTTTATACCCAAATTCATGTGAGAAGAAGCTCTAAGGACAAATATGTATATCTTAAATGAGGTTTCTAGGGAACCTAACTTAAGATATTTACATATTTCGGATTGTCCTGTAGAGATAAGGATCTTCAACTCACATAAAAGAAAATTAAAGTTAATAACTATTTCTGAATATTTTGTTATTTATTCAGAAAAGTTTAAAAAAGGGTATATGTCTTATTGCTCTAATCATAGTACGAGGATGGTTAAATCTGGTAATATAAGGTTCCTATAAAATAGCGAATCAGTGGGAGTAAAAATCTCAAAATTTAATTTTGATATAGAGGAGATACATGTTGATACTCCTTTATTATTTGAGAGATTGTTGTTACTCAAATTATTAAATAATTTGATAAAGGTGAACAACAAAATAATATTACCAAACTCTCACATTATATTGATATCACGATAATGGTCTTATAGAATAATCACATTTGATAGCATTGAAAATTTTTCAATGGGAAAGGAATCCTGTCATTTATGATTATGTGGTATATCTATAAGAATTATATTTTGATATAGGAATCAGAATAGATCCCTTATTGTTTTCATAGGTCATGAAAGGTAACGATTCTGAAAAGTAATATGATACAATGTAAGAAGAGTTAAAATCAATAACCAGAATGGTGTCTGATGAATTCGTTGAATTATCCTATAATTATAAAAGAGTCTATTATATAAATATGACTCAAAGGACAATGTCGCACGATATAATAGTCAGACTTTTAATTTTTATATGGTTATCGATTTTTACTCATAAAGAATGTATCATAACGGGACATTTAATTTTTTAAATGAACTCGTTAAGAATCGTCATGACATTAGTGACTCATTATGAATTTGAGTTATATCATAATGATATGAAAATAAATTTTTGATTAAGGATCTAGTTTTCCATAAGTTATTCTGAATGACTCGCAGAGAAAATGAAAGAAATATATAATTTGGTATGCAAATTCAGGAATCTATTTATGATCTTAAACAAGCTTCTAGACAATGATATATAAAGTTTCTTAATATCATTGATTTCTTCAGATTTAAGAAAAATACTATTAATCAGTATTTATATCTGAGGATTAGTGGGAGTAAGTTTATTATATTGATCATATATATGGATAATATTTTGTATTGCCAATAGTGACTTGGTTTATTATACTAAACCAAGAAATTATCACTAAGAATTTAAGATGGTTGATATGAATGAGACATCTTATATTATTAGTATTGAGATACTCAGGGATATATCTCAATGATTATTAAGACTGTCTCAGAAAGGATATATTAATTGAGTCTTGAGATGATATACAACTTTGTTCAACAAATCATAAAAGTAAAATTTTAGTCAAAATTGAGTGCTTTAAAATGACTTGAAAAGAATCAGATAAAGGAAATATTCTTTATATATGCGCAGTTGAAAGTCTATGCTCAAGCCTATGTCAGAACAGATATCAATTTTTGCAGTTAAAATACTGGATAGATATTTGAGTTATCCAGAAGTGAAAAATATTAAAGGACTGCAAAGAAAAGTTATAAGATATCTGGTAGGGATGAAGGATTATATGCTCACATGTATGAAATTATATCAGCTTGAAATGATCGTTTTTCAAATGCTGATTTTATAAATTGCCTCAATAATAGGAAGTCCACCTTATGGTTAATATCTATATCAATTAGAGAGGCAATTTATTATAAAAGTTGATTTTGTGGTGTGCTTTGAGGCCACTAATCAAATTTTATAACTGCGAAATTTTATCTCAGGACTTGGTGTGGTCAGACTCAATTGTCAAGTCGCTGAAGATATTTTGTGATATCGCAGTAGTTTTCTTCTCTAAGAATGACAAGTACTATTGCATTTTTATGCATTATGGTAGAAAGTACTTGATGGTTAGAGAAGACGAGTCCAGAAACATCTAATGTCAATTAATTACTTGAGTTCCACTGTATTGATTGCTGATCCATTTACTTAGGACTTACAGCCTAAGGTGTTTTGAAAGAACATGTTCTTATGATTGGGTTTGTGAGCAACCCATAAAGGATATGGTGATGCATATTTGAGTGGACACTGTAATTGACATTTTTACTTACGTACTTAAAGTTATTTGTTTCTGTTATCCTGTTCACAGTTATGTATGTACATATTATGGTTGGATGTGATGATAGGATTGTCTTGACAAGACAAATTACAGGGGTCATTATGGACTGCATTAGGAAAGGCTAATAGTGTTGTAGTACATAGAAGGAAGTGTGGCATTGATGACATACAACCGCTATGACTCGCATTACTAGTCAGACTTAATGTAGTATTATTATATTCATTGGACTTATTAGCCTGTTTTTTAAATTCGTGCGTGTATAAATAGTTTTCAAAATTTCAGAATCCAATTATGCAAAATTGTTTTCAAATAAATTTTGTTTATTTATTTTGATTTTGAATATCTTTTGTATCTTATCAATTAATGGGCCAAGTGGGAGAATGTTAGATAATGTGGTCATATTTAATTAGATAAGATATATTAAAGATATGATTGGATTCTGATTATGGTTATTGGCTAATAGAAAGGAAGTCCAATCAAAGTGGGATTCTTTAGAAGATGCTCTTGATGGGAGGAAATCTTCTAATATCTTATCCTAGACCCTCTGCTCTCGCCTATAAATAGACAGGATCTCAGGGGACTTAGTGTGTCGTGTCGTGTGTGAGAAGCAACACAGAAGCATCTAAGAGTTGCGTAAAGATTAGCAACACAGATGCATCTAAGAGTTGCGTAAAAGAAATATTTCACAGACACCGATTGGGAAAGATTACAGTTTTCCTTCTCAATCTCCCTGAGCCATCAATTACAGTGGTCCTGTGAAAGGATAGGAAGAGAGGAGAAGGAGTGATTGGCGGAGGCGTTGGATCTAATAAAGGTATTCAGATCTTTTCTCCTTTCTTTGCGGATGGCATAAAGGTACATATCTTAAACACAGATCTATTCATGTTTTGATTTCGATCCTAGCATTAAAGTTTTTCCGCAATTATAGAAGCATGATTAAAGTTATTTTATGCTTCGGGAACACCGTCTTGAGGAACCGCTCGCTGCGGGCTATCGTCGACGGGCCCAGCAAAACACCTCCCTTCAACATACGACGGACGACAAATCTAATCATCAGTACTTCATTAGATTAATACTAGATTAATGCATGCAGCAGCAGCATAGTAAACTACTGTCGTCTCAAACAAACACCAGTCAAAGCGTTCCATGACGAAGAAAGAAGGTTTAGGAGGAGGTCTCAATGTTGGATTGCTTCTGGGCGAGTGGAGGCCTCGCTCTCGACCACGCGGCTCGGGCCATAAATGGGCTCGCCACGCGTCTAAGTTCTCGGCCGAAGAAGCCGGTCGCGGTAAAACAAAGCTCACATACCAAGGTCGAGTTTCAAGCACGTAAAGCTTACGTAAAGATAGAGCAGCGGTAAAGGAGACAGGGCATGATAGAAAGAGCAGCAGGGGATTGGTTCGAGGACATACGATGATCTCGGCAACGACACGCGGCTGACGGAGAGGGCGCAGGACGAAGGCCAGGAACCTGGTGAGGGCGATCACCAGGCAGATCTGGAGGATGGCGAGCGGCAGCGCGGAGCCCAGCGGGTTGTCGCCCTGCCACGACCCGTTCGACGTCGCCCCCATCGGCTCCGGACACGTCGTCCCGGCCGCCGCCATAGCCATCTCTCCCTCTCGCTCTTTCTCCTTGCCTCTCTCGCGCTACCTGTTGTCAAGTCACAATCAGAAGAACAACGGCGCCGTGAAATCAAAGCAGAAGACTCGACGGTGAAACACTTCTCTACATGCCCATCTATTACTCTGTTCTTCAGATGAAACATGCGCCGGGGGGGGTTTGTGGGGAGGGAGATGGGGGAAGAGAGAGAGAGTGGTGGAGACTGAACAGAGACGGGGAGAGATCCGAGGAAGGATTTCGTGAATGATAGACTCGTATTATTACCTCTCTCTCTCTCTCTTTCTCTATATATGGCGAGATAGAGAGTGCGGTGGTGAGTATTTGTTGGAGAGAGATCAGAAAGGAAGGACCGGCACGATGCAGGGCACACCAGGATTAGCATATGCCCAAAACCAAAGCCAAAGCCGAAGCTGAAGTAGAGCGGGGTGGAGAAAAGGGAGTGCGAAGGCGAGGGTGCGGCGTCGAGTCCTGATGGGCTTCTCCTCCTACCTGGCTCTGTAAAATAGACCACCACGCACGCCATGGCAGCCACTAACGTTGCTCTTTTCTTTTCTTACGTGCACTTTCTTCCGGGATAACACCTTTTCTTCTCGGCACTAACGCTGCTCCTTTCTAAAGCCTTAAAAAAAAAATCAATAATAAAAAAATATACTAAAAAATCAAACAAAACTAACTTGGTTCGTTAATCACATCTATATGATATGACATCAATTACAAAATCCTTGAATTTTCCTCACATATGATTTTTTTTATTTACCTCTTACGTAAACCTAAAAAACTCTTTCAAACTTCTACAAAAATTCTAAAAATCACTCTTAACAACACTCAAGGTGTCTTATATAACGGAATAAATGATAATTTATTTAAAAATTTTATTTAATTAAAACGTTATTAATTAATCTAAATATAATTAAAAATCTTTAAAATACTTAATCATCCTAACTAATAACACCTTTTTCTTCCATCCACTAACGTTGCTCCTGCGGCGCTAAGATAAAGATGTTCTCAGTCGAAGCATAAATATCGTCTTACCTTACCTTACTCCTCACATGAGGCGTGCATGCAAGAAGGGCCAAGTCGTGCCAGTTACAGAGATCAATAATGCAACAAGCTGTGTGGATGAAGAAGGTGCACCAGTGGTCTTCTCTCCCACTATGTACCAGAGGACACTGTTCATTTTCTTGGATAGAAGCCACATTTGTTGGATTCGGACGAGTCTGAGTACACTGTGATAGAGATTCGATGTTAGAGAATGCTGCATTCCTACAAGCACTATGGAACAAATTTTGGGTTTTTGGTGGAGTTAAGTCAGCAGCTTCCGAACATATTAATACAGACAGTTTTCCTAAAACCCGGAATGATATAAGGTCACAATTTTATAGAAGTTTTTTTTATATAAGAATATAAGATCAAAACATGAACAAATAATTTTTTAAATTTTTTATTATATAATTTAATCAATAATCAATTCATTAGTAGGATATTTAATAGATTTAATAATTCTTTAAAGATTCACAATATTTCAATCTAAATAATATATCTGTAAAATAATCTTAATAATTATATAATTCAACCAATGATCGTTTCACTACACTTATGCTCTACAACTATAAAGAATTAAGAGATAATCATATGAGCAAATCATAACTCAATAAATATTATGACTATCATGCTAGTCAAAATTTATCATAAATAAATATTTTACTTAAAACACATAAATATTTTATGCTCATATGATTCATAAAAAAAGAAATTTTATATGTATTTCAAAATCATAATTTATTAACATAAAATACTTGAATACTAAATTATTCACCATATTTTAGAGTTTTGTTATGGTAAAAGTGACATGGTTAATATGTTAGCACTATATGCTATCATAATCATTCTAGCCCGATATCTCATCGCCACATGGTCGAGTAAGCCAGCTAACACATAGAAGCTATTTTAGTGACCTTCTACCAATACATCAACCTTACATACTTGTACCTCATAAATGCTAGTTGTAAAACAAGTATGAACAAACTTTGTTCACCCATTATTGCACAAACATCATGGCAAATGGGTGTAACAGCCTAGCACAAGTTGATAATGGGTTTAATTGGCATAACAAACAAGTATAATGACTCAATATCGATGAAGAATGGTTATAGTTGATTCTAATATTTCTGTTACCATACTAATAACGTAACGATCCTCTCAATCACCTACTATAAAAAGGATCATTCAAGTATGCTTAACAGATATAGAATGATCTAAATCTGATACTAGATTATTAACTTAAGTAATAGAGGAACATTGTCGGGAATGCCTTTGATATAATTTTGTAGGGTTTAGATATCCAACTCGGTGAGCTCCATCTTGATATAGGCTCAAAAAAGGATCTGGTTGGATCCGAGTCAGCTTTCTGCTTGAACAGCCAAAATCTACTCTAATAGCTTAGTGTTATAAGGAAGGTCCACTAGTATATCTCAAGAAAATCTCATAGGTTTATTTTGGATAAATCTTAAGGATCCAAATCCCATGAACCTCAACAGACCAATTTGATAGCCTCGAATGCTCCTGTACCAAATCCTTCGATTTTCATGATCCCAAATCAAGGATAACTAGGGGTGTTGATAGGTTTGAATCCTTTTTCCATGCTAAACACCAATCCTTTTTTGATGACTTTTTCAAGACTCAAGCTTTACCCAATTACCTTCTCCAACTGTTGCTCCCTACCTTCCCTAACTCACCCAACTTGCTCATCAAACCCCACCTTATTCTCTCTAGTGATGTTGGCTCCTACTCTACCACTAATTCATATTCCTAATCTATCCATTGAGTGTTGCCCAGCTCAAGCTCAAGTACCACCAAAAGTACATTCCTCATCGTTAGCCCAAAATCTAATCCCTCCATCGGAATTGAAACTCTTGATAAGTCGATTGCATAATTGGTTGATCTCTCAATCAAGATCCAAAACCACTATAACAAAGTGGATTAGCAATTGAAAGATATTCAAAAAGAAATAAAGTAGGTGAAGTAGCCAGAGATAGACTCAAACCTATTATCTCCTTTTATGAAAAATATAAGTAAAGAAATAATCCCTCAAGCTTTCAGATTTCCCATGCTCAATATCTATGATAGAAAATCCAACCCCTTAGAACATATTATGGTATTTACCTCACAGATGACCCTTTATATGATTATAAACTTCCTTATATGTCAGGCTTTTCCTACGATCCTGAGAAGAGCAACACGTGAGTGGTTTACCAAGCTTCCCCCAGAGTCTATCTCCTTCAGATAATTAACTAAAGAATTTGAGCTTAATTTTATCAGTTATAGATTCCCAAATAAGCCCACCACTTCTTTCTTAGCCATATTCCAAGAGGAAATAGAATCTTTAGAGAGTTACATAAGGAGATTTAATGATAAAGTTCGATCACATATCTAACTCCTCTATTCTCATCAATGCATACATCAATGGTCTCCAACCTTCAAGATTTTTCTACAAAGTTCTTGCAAGAGGCCAATTGTAATATCATCACATAATTGATAATTGCTAGGAAGAAAAAGGGTAAACTTAAGAAAATGACAAAAGAAGAAAAGGTTCAGCATCCAAGCCCCATAGAGAAACCATGAAATGATAAATCGAGAAGTGACTGGGTTCCCCTCGACAAGATTTCATGCCACTTAATACTTTCCACATTGAGGTCTTCATGCAAATCCAAGAGAATGGACTCTTACATATGCCTGTCTCTTAAGAGCTTTGCTACCTAAAAGAGATATGACTAAGCACTACTATTTACACCAAGACTATAGGCACGATATTAAGAATTGTTATAACCTAAAGGAACAAATTGAAAATCTAATTTGGAGGGGACACCTTGATAAGTTCCTCCATCAGACCTATGAAATATCGTTAAGACCTAGAGGCCCGATTGAGTGATAAGTTGATTTAATTATTGGTGGACCAATAATAGGGACCAACAACTTCTCTGCACAAAAATTATATGGAAGAGAACTACAACCAAAAAAGGTTCTATCCTAATATTAATTAACCTATCTGTTTAGAAAAAAGGAAGTCAAGCACCTAGATTCTAAACATGATGATGTGATTATACTCTCCCTCAAGATTATAAATGTCTAAGTAAAGAGGATCATGATTGATATGAGAATCTTCGTAAACATGCTATGTTATGATGCCTTTCAGAAAATCAATTTATTAGTTAAGGATTTGTAGCCTATCTCCTCCATCCTCACTAGTTTATGAGAGACTCAATTCTAACTAGCTCAGGAGTGGAGAGATAAAAAGTAACCCTAAGGAATTGAGATAATTTTATTTGATATTGGTCACCTTATTAAAGAAATTGATGCTCTCGGTTCAGCAAATGAATCCATGAGAGCCATTGTTGATCATCCGACACCTAGAAGTTATAGAACCTTTGGAGAAAATCCTTTTGAATTATGAACAACTAGATTGCATAGTTAAAGTGGGGTTGGCATTAACTCAAGCAAGCAAGAAAGAATTAATCAACTTATTATGCCTAAATTCAGAAGTATTCCAACGATATTCCCAAGATCAATCAAGGCATAGTACAATATTGGCTCAATATCAATCCAGAACATAGGAGTCCATCAAAAGCCCTAAAGATTCATTTTGGATCGATAGGCTATGATTGAGAAGGAAATTAACAAGCTTTTGTATGTTAAATTTATCCGTGAGTTTCAGTATGCAAAGTAGCTCACTAATATAGTCATTGTCAAGAAAAATAATGGAAAGTGAAGAATGTGTGTTGATTACACCAACCTTAACAAAGCCTATTTGAAAGACAACTTCCTCTTTCCTAAATTGATCAATTGGTCGATTCAATTTACAATAATGAGTTGTTGACTTTCATGGATGCTTTCTCTGGGTATAATTAAATAAAAATAGCATAAGAAAATAAAGAACATACCACATTCATTATTAAAAAAAGGCTTATACTATTATAAAGTCATATCTTTCAAACTCAAAAATGTTGAGGCGATATTCCAAAGGATAGTCAATAAGATGTTTTAGCATTAGGTTGAATGGAACATAGAGATATATATAAATGATATGTTGGTAAAGAGCTCCACCATAAACACACATCTATCTAACCTGGGAGAAATGTTTGCCACTATCATAAAATTTCAGATGCTATTAAATCCAGTTAAGTGTGAGTTTTACATAAGTTCAGAAATATTTCTAGATTTTATGATCCATCAACTGATAGACTGAATCACACTTAGTCAATTCTAACCCCATACTAGCGATCAATGCTTCTTATTCTTCAATATTCTAAAATATCTAAATGATTTCTAGTGGACTGAGCAATGTCAAATGACATTTGATCAGCTCAAGTGCTACCTAGCAACTTCACCCTAACTTTCCAACCCCCTCTTAGGAGAAACCTTATCTCTATCTATCTATAACACCAATAGCTATGAGCTCAATACTAATTTAGGAGGAAGATAAAATCCAAATGTTGATATATTACACCAGCCATATACTTCAAGATGCGAAAACTCGATATCCTAACTTTGAAAGGCTAACATATGGGCTAATTTTAGTAGCAAAAGAGTTGCACTCATACTTCTAAGCTCATCATATCATTGTCATGATAGACCAACCGAGGCACCAAATTCTTTCCGAGCTTGATGCCATTGAAAGGCTTCTTAAATGGGCGATACAGCTTAGTGAATTTGATATCTCTTATAAGTCAAGGATCATTATCAAGGCTTAGACCCTTGCCAACTTTGTGGTAGAGATTACTCTTGTTGAGGGTATATTGGAAGAGACTTAGTATTGGACTCTTTACATTGATAGATCTTTAACATTAACAAATGGGGGAGTAGGTCTCGCTCTGTAAAGTCCAGTAGGAGAAATTTACAAGTATGTATTTTATTTCAATTTCAAGGTCACAGACAATAAGGCATAATATAAAGCTCTGTTAATGAGACTTAAGGTTAGTAGAGGCATAGAAATACAAAATCTAAAGGTTTATAATAATTTCTAACTAGTCATAAATCATATCAACAACACATATGAGACTTATGATCTTTCTATGATCTCGTATTTTGTGAAGGCAAAGCAAATGATAGCCAACATCCTAACATTTAGCATCGAGCATATTTTCAAGAAGGATAACATAGTAGTTGATGTCCTTTCTAAATCAACTATAAGGTTTTGTTCACAATCAAAAAGAGATATCATCACAAGGATTTTGACTCAAAGGAGCATTCACAAGGGTCAAGTAATAACCACATCCATATAAAATAACATGGATGGGGAACATTCTATAGTATCTCAAGACTGGAACTCTCCCAAACGATCTGGTTAAAGCAAGAATGGTGTATAGGCAACATGCATGGCACTATCTTAGATGGAGTCCTTGACATGAGATCCTTGTCACATTGCCATCTTCACTACCTCCATCATGTTGAAGCCACTCGTGTATTATCTGAGGTCCATGAGAGAACTTATGGAGAACACAATAGGGCAAGATCTTTGGCATTCAAGATCGTATAGTAGGGTTATTACTAGTTAATCCTTAAGCAAAATGCCAAAGAGTACATCCAATATTACAACAAATGTTAATGGAATGCTCAAGTCTTGTTGGGTCCAGCCCATATGTGGGCTTGGACCAGATAATTGGGCCTAAGCCCAATTCAATTGATTAAATAGAAACCAAGGGTTTCCATTGTGGTTACTGTGCAATTGAGAAAAGGTGTGCGTAGTGTGTAGGAAAAAGAAAAAAGAGCGAGCGGCGTGTCGTGCGGCGTCAAATGAGAAAGAAAGAAAGAGAGAGAGAGAAAACTAGGTTTTCTGAGTTTCTTTCGCTTGACGATCGGTGACCAAACTTCGTCGGTTTTGGCCCAGATTTGACGTGGAGAATCCTTGCAGTAAACTCTACAATCCTAACGGTACTGATCTACGGTTTATCCTTTCTAAGGTGCTTTCCTGCTAAGTTTACTTGGTGAGATCTAAATCCTTTCTTAGAAGAGATCTATCTCTAAGATGATGATTCAGCCAAGATATCTGATCTTGATGTTATTGTGATCCTCTTGTTATTTGAGAGAAGAACAGATTGTAAACCTGTTATCATTATTGGTGATAGTGGAAGTTTGAAGTGTACTACGGTCCCGTGGTTTTTCCCGCATTGGGTTTTCCACGTTAAAGTTCGGTCTCACCTGTGATTGATCAATTGTTCTGCTATTGATATTGTTCTGGTTGTTACTTGCTTTTAATATCAAGTTGGTATTTTTAATGAGGAACCTATTTTGATACACAAAGAGGGAAAAGTATTATTCCGCATTTATAGGTTTTTTCCCAACAAGTGGTATCAGAGCAGCAGGTTGTTATTTGCTACTAGTGTTTTCTTGTGTGATTAAAATGGAAGAATCAGATGGTATGATTAAATTGAACTCATCAAATTATTCCACTTGGAGGCGTATGATAGAAGACTTGCTCTATTGCAAAGATTTGTATAAGCCCATCAAAGTTAAAGAAAAACCTTCTACTATGGATGAGGAAGAATGGGAAGTCCAAAGACAGAAAGCTATTGCTTATATTAGAAGATGGATGGATATAAATCTGCATGAGCATATTTCTGATGAAACCAGAGCTGATATTGTTTGGCAAAGGCTAGAAAATCTGTTTGTGAAAAAGACAGTGGGAAATAGAATTTCTCTCCTTAGAAGGCTTGTTAATTTGAAGTATAAAGATGGTGGCAACATTGTTGAGCACATAAGCCTATTTCAGAGTCTTGCAAACAAGTTGGTTGCTATGAAAATGAATATTGATCATGAAATGCAGGGATTGCTACTTCTCAGCTCTTTACCAGAAAGTTGAGAAACGTATGTGGTGACAGTTTGTAACTCCACGCTAGAGGGAACTCTAACTATAGACATGGTTAAAGACAGTTTACTGAATGAGGATGCCAGAAGGAAAGAACAGGGAGAATCTTCTTCTAGTGCACTTGTTACTGAAGAGCAGGAAAGACGTGGAAGAAGTCACAGTAGAAATTCACAAGGTTACAGAGGAAGATCCAAGTCTAGAAGAGATATCAGGTGTTTTCACTACAACAGGCCAGGTCATATGAAGAAAGAGTGTAGGTTTTGGAAGCGAGAACAGAATGAAAGGAAGAAAAATGAGAAAGAGACCAATACAGTTGCTGCTAAATGTGATATCATTACTGTTTGTGATGATGGATGTATTAGTCTTGCAACGGGACAAAGAATCGGGTAATTGACTCGGTGCTTCATTCCATGTTACTTCTCATGATGATTTATTCGATCCTACACTCAGCTTTGGTGATTTTGGCAATGTTAGAATGGGAAACAATGGTACATCCAAGATTATGGGTATTGGAGATATTTGCTTAGAGACCAAGATCTTGGAGCAAATTGATACTCGAGAGATGTCGACATGTTCCGGATATTCGTGCAATTTGATATCTACAGCAGACTTGATGATGATGAGGATTTACACATTATTTTGGTGAAGGCAAATGGAAGCTCACTAAAGGTTCTCTAGTTGTGGCGAGAGGAAAGAAGTTGAACTCTTTTTATATTATGGAAGCTAAGCTACACAAAGGAGAGATTAATGCAATTCAAAAGGGTGAAAGCATAGATCTTTGGCATAAGAGGCTTGATCATATCAGCGAGAAGGGACTTCAAACTCTTGCTAGAAAGCAGTTCTTACCAGAGTTGCACGGTACATCTCTTAAATCTTGTGATCATTGCTTAGTTGAAAAAACACATAGAGTTACATTTTATACTTATCCGCTATTTAGAAGATCAAATATTATTGATTTAGTTCATACTGATGTCTGTACTATGCAAACTAGAACTCTTGGAGGAGCTCTTTATTTTGTTACTTTTATTGATGATCATTCTAGAAAAGTTTGGGCTTTTGGTTTGAAATCTAAAGACCAGGTACTTGATGTCTTCAAAGAATTTCATGTCAGTGTTGAAAGAGAAACTGGCAGAAAGCTGAAGAGTGTTCGAGCATATAATGGTGGCGAGTACAGGGGTCCTTTTGAGAATTATTGTAGGTTTCATGGTATCAGGCTTGAGAAAACAGTTCCAAAAACTCCTTAGCAAAACGGTGTGGCAGAAAGGATGAACAGAACAATTGAAGAAAGGATTAGGTGTATGCTCTCCCACACTAAGTTATCTAAGTCATTTTGGGGAGAGGCTATGAGAACTACAATTGACTTGATAAATCTTTCTCCATCAGTTCCTCTGCAAGGTGATGTTCCAGAGAGAGTATGGAAAGGGAAAGATGTCTCTTATGATCATTTGAGAGTCTTTGGGTGTAAAGCATTTGTACATATTCCCAAAGATGAGAGATCTAAGCTTGATAATAAGGCAAAGGCATGTATTTTCTTGGGATATGGTCATGAAGAGTTTGGGTACAGATTATGGGATCCAGTGAACAAGAAGATTGTTAGAAGCAGGGATTTTGTGTTCCTTGAAGACCAATTGTTGAATAATGGTGAACTTGTTGAGAAGCAGAAACCTCTGTTTATATTCCTTGGAGTTCGGGTCCAGTTCCTCCACCTATAGTTCATGATGATCATGGGGGAGATGATAATGAAGATGAATGTGGTGAGAATGTTAGTGATGATACTCCTACAGTTGATAAAGTTGAACCAACTGAGCAAGCACCTCCACCACCAGTTGAGATTCTATTAAGAAGATCCACAAGAGAGCGACAACCTTCTACAAGATATCCTCCACATGAGTATGTTATGCTTACTGATAGGGGAGAGCTAGAAACTTACTAGGAAGCTATTCTGTATGAGTACAAGAATGAGTGGGTTAAAGCCATGCAAAAAGAGATGAAATCCTTGCTTGAGAACCACACCTATAACTTGGTAAAGTTACTTAAGGAGAAGCTTGAAGCTTGTAGGCGAAGAGCGGGCTTAGTACAGCCCACCATATGAGCTGGAGGGGGAGAATTGTTGGGTCCAAATTTCATATGTGGGCTTGGACTGATAATTGGGCCTAAGCCCAATTCAATTGATTAAATAGAAACCATGGGTTTCCATTGTGGTTCTTGTGCAATTGAGAAAAGGTGTGCGCGGTGTGCGGGAAAAGAAAAAGGAGCGAGCGGCGGCGTCACGGCGGCGGCGTGCAAATGAGAAAGAAAGAAAGAAGAGAGAAAAACTAGGTTTTCTGAGTTTACTGCTTGACGATCGGTGACCAAACTTCGTCGGTTTTGGCCCAGATTTGACGTGGAGAATCCTTGCAGTAAACTCTATAATCCTAACGGTACTGATCTACGGTTTATCCTTTCTAAGGTGCTTTCCTACTAAGTTTACTTAGTGAGATCTAAATCCTTTCTTAGAAGAGATCTATCTCTAAGATGATGATTCACCCAAGATATATGATCTTGATGTTATTGTGATCCTCTTGTTATTTGAGAGAAGAACAGATTGTAAACCTGTTATCATTATTAGTGATAGTGGAAGTTTGAAGTGGACTACGGTCCCGTGGTTTTTCCCGCATTGGGTTTTCCACGTTAAAGTTCGGTCTCACCTGTGATTGATCAATTGTTCTGCTATTGATATTGTTCTGATTGTTACTTGCTTTTAATATCAAGTTGGTATTTTTGATGAGGAACCTATTTTGATACACAAAGAGGGAAAAGTATTATTCCGCATTTACAGGTTTTTTCCCAACAAGTCTAAAGGTTATTAATAATGGAGTCAACTCCAATTGATATAGCCTAACCATTTGCACAGTGGAGACATGACATTTTCCACCTACTTCGGACCAAAAAAATTATCTAATAGTTAGAGTAGACTACATCATCAAATGGGTTGAGACTGAGTTATTGACATTAATTATAGAAAGACAAGTTAAAGGGTTCATTTGAAGAATAATCATTTCTCGATTCAGAGTTTTATAGATGTTGATCACTAATAATGGAACATATTTCAACAACACTATATTCAAAGAATTCTATGACTCCCTTAAAATTCACTTAATATTTAACTCAGTAGCTCACTTATAGACTAATAGCTTGACCAAGGTCATCAACCGAGCTATATTTAAGGGGTTAATGAAAAGAATTTCTGGAGCCAAAGGCATATAGGTGAACAAACTCTCTAGTATCTTGTGGAGCTATCGAAGTATGCCAAAAGCTTTCACTATAGGTCACCATTCTGTTTAGTCTATGGGACCAAGGTTGTGCTCCCTATCGAATTGATATTGTCCATTGCCCGGGCTTCGCACTTTACGAGGAAAAATCAAAGGTCGGGCTCAAAGCAAATATGAATTTAATTGATGAAGTTGGGGCTTGAGCGAACCTCAAAAACCTAGCTTATAATAGGACGATTGTTAAGATCTTCAATGCTTAAGTTCATCCTAGTTGACTAAAAGAAGGAGCCTTAGTCATAAGGAAACCTGAAATTAACAACCCAACTCACATAAGAATAAGTTAACGTTAACTTGGGAAGGATTATATCATATAACAAAAGAAGTCTGACCTAAGACCTATTGACTTTGGACTCGATGAGTCAGACATTCCTAAAACTTGACATATTTCACACCTCAAGAAATACCATCCCTAAATTTATAATTCTTCTAATAATCATTTATAGAAACATGTTTGACTTGAAAAAGAAGTTTTTATTTATAAAAAAAATATTTACATTATCTTCGAGAGTTTTTACATTCCAAAATGGACTTCCCGATCATTAAAAAAACCAAAAGTGAGAAAATACAAAAACAAATAGAGGACAAGCTAACTCGATCACCCTTCTAAGATTTTGATGGGAACTAAGTCGAAAGTCGGAGTGTCAACTAGTTGGATAGACTCCTCGATGGTCAATACCCTAGTTGCCTCCAGAGTCGGCTCCTCAACTTTGAGTGGAGCCCCTTTCGTAGATCCTTGAAATGTCAATGCCCCCTCGACCTCATCACCAGCCTCGAGCTCCCCTCCCTCAGCATAGATGTTCATCTTTTTTCGATTATCGATGTCATCTAACCTAATCATGATGACCTTGCAATCAATGGGATGATCGACAATGGAGTCTTCTAGAAGGGCTAATGCGGGGTGGTCATACCTAGCTTGGGAGATTACTAGTTCATAACCAAAGGCAAAGGAATTATATCATAGCCTAATTAATCCCTTTTTAAACCCTTGGGAGGCCTTTTAGTTGGCCACACCATGCGCCTCTGCCTCTATCTCACACTCCTTTGCCTCCTCCTATTGTTGGAGTAGCATTTCATTGGTGTGTCGAAGGTTGTTAGCCTTCATCTTTGGAGCTGATTGCTCAATCCTGAGGTGGATGGTGTTAGCCTTAACTTCAAGGGCCCCTTAGTAATCTTGGTCTTTTTCCACCTTCGCCACTTTGATTGACCCTCTCAAGGACTCGATTTACCTTTAGAGCACTATCATAATTTCCATTGCCGCTGTTATCACTCTCTCTAACTCATTGACCTAGACCTAGAGCCTGACTAACCTATTCTCCTACTAAGATTTTTTGACAATCAGATCATCTCACTTCTTTTTCAAAGCTTCAACCTCTTGGAGGAGATGACCAACGGTAACTGAAGAGTCTTGAGCTCAATCAAAAATCGAGAAAATAAGCTATTGGTGCTACAAAATAAGACCACAAGTTAGAAAATTTTCAAAACTTAAAGATTCTTAAAAGTAAGAAAATCTAATACTTACCATGACCAAATGCTTATGCACATCAAATAAAAGATCCTTTGTGCACCTCAAATAAAGGCCCTTAGCTAGGATAGGGTGTAAGAGGCATTAGTTCTAAGAGGTGATTGCTCTTAGAACCTCTCATGGCCGGTTAGAACCAATCAAGTTCTAGTTGGGAACGTAGATGTCCCCTTCCCCCAATGTCTTCATTGTCACTAATTTACAGTGATAAGAATTCTGCCAGATTAATAGAATCCTCATCAGCAACAAAGATAGTGGGCCATGTGGAACAACTGAGGGTTCCACCCTTGAAGTGTCTAAAAGACGAGGGGCGAGATGCTATTATTGCTTAGGTTGGTGGATCTCGATCCATTCCACTTCTACTCGTTGATCCCCTAAGCGAGGGGAATCAAACCTCCTTGAAGGACCAACTGATGAGGCAACCTCCTCCCAACGCCTTCGTTGGGGGCCTGTCAACTCCCTCCCTTTAGTGATAGGTTGACAATGTTCCTTGTCGATCTCTTCTTCGTGTTATGCCTTTGTTGACCTAGGCCGAGAAATAATACTTATGTCCATCCATCTCAACGATGGGCATTATATTCGAGAATACTCCTATGAAGATTCATGTCTGCAAAAGAAAAGTTAAAAGTTAGACAATTAAAATGAATCCTAAAAAAAAGAGCTCCAACTTCTTACCCCAAGGAGCTAGGCCTAGGCTCGCGTTAACGAGCCATTGCTTGCTCGTTTGAAGGATGGCAATGAACTTAGATAGGGCTAAAGATAGTCTACAAAATTATTCTTTTTTCATTCTGTGCAACTTCGAGACAGCATTGAAAAGCTTCTAGTTGAACCAATCAAAATTGATCAACCAACCATTCATCGAAGAAACAAAAAAGTATCTCCTTTTCCAACCCTTATAAGAGATTGGAATGCCCTTAGCCCAAGAATTGAGTCAGATAGAGAGGAAATACACTAACCCCCTAAAGTACAAACTATAGCAAGCTAATAGGAAGGTCAACATCAAGGAGATCTAAGTTCTCATACATTCCATGATGAACACTGCAAGAAAGAACCAAGAATTTGGTATCTTCTGGGTAGGCGAGAACTTCTAATAATTGAAAGTCTTGATGGAAAAATGAGTGGAGGAAGCAAAACTCCACCTCTAGTACATTAGTGATTATGCAAAACATATGACTTGACACATAAGGTCGGTCATTCGATCAAGTAGGTACTAGCTCAAACTTGATTAGTATGTGGTACACCCTCAGGAGGATCTCTAGGTCGAAAGCTGACACTAATGAATCTAAGTTGAAGGACTCTGCCATAGGTGGCAGAGCCACACCATAGAATAGATTCACCTCCACAGCGGGGGTAGCCTCTATCGGTGCAACTGACTTGGCTCCTTCTAAGATTGAAGCTTAATCTACAAACATTGAGAATGGTAACAAGATCAGTAACCTATCCAAGTCTAAAGTATTGGAAAATGAAGTTGAGGACAACATTGCAAACCTTTTACTATCAGAGTAGCTCCGAGTATTGGATCGGTGACCTATCGACGCAACTGACTTGGCTCCTTCTAAGGTTGAAGCTTTCGTAATTGACACTAAGAGTGGTAATGGGATTGGTGACATATTCAAGTTCAATATATTGAAAGATGAAGCTGAAGATGACATTGCAAACCTTTTATTATGCGAGTATCTCCAAGTGTATTATTTGCAAATGTTCAAGTTGCAAGATGAGATGAAGAGCAACTATCGCAGCTAACTACTATTTATAGAGGCTAAAGGTGGTACTTCCTTTGCCCAACCACCTGTTCAGCTCCTGAACACCTCGAAGGGAATTGGGCATGTGGCGTCATTCAATGCACCCCAGGAAACATGGCATAATTCTAATGATGAAATGGTCACTCAGATCATCGAGAAGATCACGTCGAATTCATCACGATCTACATAGTGGCTATGCGGTGGATGACAATTGCACTATATCCCCCTTCGCCACAAGTGGGTATAGTGCATGATCAGTTGTCAAATCACATCTAGATCCACCTGGATTCTTCAACCCACCAAGAAAGGCATTCTTGGCACATGCCCATAGTTGGCCTTTGCACCACCATGCATTGGTCTTACTGGCCCTTTACACTACTATGCATCGACCCCACTGAACCTCTATGCCACCACACACTAGCCTTGTTGGCTCTTTATGCCGTTAGGCACCAGCCCCACTAGCCCTATGTGCTACCACACACCAACCCTACTTGCCCTTTACATGTCACTATACTCGACCTCCTAGCCCTTTGTGTGTCATCAGGATTGGTCATGTTAGGATCGAGTCAGCACTAAGAGGGGGGGTGGGGGTGAATTAGTACAGTGATAAAAACGTCGTCGATTCAAGAAACTTCAGTTCGATAGAAGCCGTATTGGAAATCGTTTAACTTCGAATACATTCATAAAGCAAGACAATATGCAGTATAATTAAATAGTAAAAAGGAGAAGAAGAGAGTGCCCACCAAATTTATAGTGGTTCAGTTATCCGACCTACGTCCACTCTCGATTCCTCCTTCGTCGAGGCCATCAGCATCTACTAATCGATCTTCTTTCAATGAATAAAGATTAACTATCCTTTACATCTCTCTTCTTCTTTTCTCAGGTTTAGGAGACAACTTTTACAATCACTCACTCCTCTCTAAATAAAATTCTAAACTAGAACAAGAGAAGGGGATTTCTCAAGTGATTACAATAGCATTTTCCCATTATTTTGTTCTCAATGCTTCTGTATACTAATCAGGGATGAGAGAGGTATTTATAGGCTCCAAATAGATTCAAACTTGGAGCTAAAATTTCAAACACCCTAAGATTTCGGGGTACTAGCGGTACCACCGCCAGTGTTGGGCGGTACGACTGCCTAGTCTGCTTTGACACTACGTGGTACCACTATCCAGTCTAGTGATACCATTGCTTGACACTAGGCAGTACCACCAACTAACATAGCCTTAGAGACTATATCTCAGAGACTAAGCCATCGGTGGTTCCACCACTTGTTCTGGCGATGCCACCGCTTGATCAACCTTTTGGGTCATTGTTTGGGTCTTTCACTTGGCCCAACACAATCCAAACTTGGGCCTAATTGGTCCCTAATTGAGTTGGCCTAATTCCAACCCAATTACAATTTAAACTTACTTCGATCTAGATAATTATTATAAAGCTTGAATCAATTGTTGTCCGACATGTCATTGGGTCATCAGCACTTCGTGCGATTCTTTGGCGTATTGTCCTCTCTTGTGGCCTATTGCCCAATTGGCTAGTTGACCTCCACAACTCTGATCTCCTTGGAGCAAAATTTGCTCTTCTTAAAATTTGAGATTCAATAATCTTTCCCTTTTATGATAATAACTAGTTGATGATAGAATTTAAACAAACTCCCCTAATCAATATGTTATATTGATAGATCCTTTAAATCAAAAAATTATATAATATTTCAAAACATAAAATTACATCAAGTTATGATGATTCAAATCATCATAACTTCTCCCCTTTGTCATCAACAAAAAGAAGAAGTGCATCTAGGAAGTTTTTAAGATATACAAATTTTACAACATATAAGCTAGTAATTTATCATGCAAGCATAGCAAGTTTTAAAGATGTGCAAGTTTGCTTCTTGAGATATGCAAGTTTGCACTTTTGCTTCTTTTGAGATAACAACTCTTTGCTTCTCTTTGCATTGTTCAAGCTAGCAACTTTTGTTTCTTTTCTTTTGAGAAATACAAGCAAGTTTTGCCTTTCTTTATAAGTTAGCAATGCTTGGCAATGTACAAGATAGCAAGTTCTTTCTTCTCTTTTGAGAAGTGCAAGCTAGCAAATTTTATTCCTTTGCAATAATCGAGCTAGTAATTTTTCTCTAATAAAATGTGCAAGCTAGCAAACTTTGCGATATGCAAACTAGTAAATCCTTGATAATGTGAAGTTTAGCAAAATTTTTGCTTCTCTTTATAATATGCATACTAGCAAACTTTACTTTCATTTGTAATGCACAAACTAGCAAACCTTTCTCCCCCTTTGTCATTATAAAAAAGAATGGAAGAATATAAATTTTCTTTTATATCAATGCTCTAATCATGACAAAAATAATAAATCATATCATGAGGTATATAAATCACAAATGTAAAAAATATTGAAACATAGGAGAAAAATAAATTTATGCATACAATGTTTCAACCATCAAAGCATATCATTTCAATTGTGAGTATTTAAAAAGAAACAAGAAAATATTATAATTCATTTGGGTAAATTTTCTTTTTAATAATGAGAGAATCATATGAAAATAAGGAGTAAGGGATCTTAATTCATATAAAGAAAATATCAAGTTATCAAGATGATTCGATACATAAATTGCAAGTATATAATTTCAAGAAATCAAGATCATGATTTTAATAAAACTTTTTTATAGCAAAATGAAACATTTGAAAACTTGATTCATGCATTATATATCTCAATTCAGCATGATTCATAAACAAAGATTTCAAACATCAAGTGTAAGATTCAGATAAAACTCATTCAAATTCAAATCATCAAATCATCAAAATCACTTTCTAAAGATTCAAAATAACATAAATAGATTTGGATAAAACTCATCATCAAATCAACAAAATCACTTTCATAAATCAAGAGATTCACAAAAGATAATATACATGGATTCATTAATCTTTTATTGAAAAATTTAAAAGCTTTAAAGATAGTGAAATTTTTAAGAAAAATACTTTCTTCTTTTTAGTTTCAATTCATGTGATTGATTTCATATAGACATACTCAAGTTTTTCATATGAAAGCCAAGCATCATGTTTAAAATCGAAAAGGAAATTTCATCATAAATATCATCAAGACCAAAAATATAACACATAAGGTATCTTGAAACAAAAGATATAATTTATCATTTTAATTACAATGATAATATATTTTCATTATGAAGTGAGTCTAACACTTTATATTTAGTGCAAGGAATTAATATGCAATAGTTATTTTTTAAATTTTGCTAACTAAATTAAAATTATCAAGCAACTCATGAAAAGTATCAAGTAATTTCATAGTAAGGTAAAAAAGATTTGATTGAGTCACTTAACTTATTGTCGAAAGTCGTCAAAGCACAATTTGTAGCCTCGTCTTCGAATGTACTCGATTTATCCCAAATCGTCTTCTTCTTATTCTTCACTTTTATACACTTATCTTTAGAGTACCCCAGCTTCTTGCGTTCATAACAAGTGGTTATGTCTGGATAGAGTTCATTTTTATACTTTAATTCTTGTTTTATAAATTTTTTAAATTTTATTATGAGTTCAAAGTCATCATCACTTGAGCTTTTGCTCGAGTGGTCTTCTTCCGTTCTAAGTACAATTACTTTTCTATTCTTTGGAAGGTTGTTCTTATATTCATCATGTGTAACATAAGTCATTTCATAGGTCATCAAGGACCCGATAAGTTCTTCAATAGGATAGCGGTTCAAGTCCTTTGTTTCTTGAATAGCGATTACTTTTGGATTCCAACTTTTTGGAAAGGATCTTAGAATCTTGTTAAGAAGTTCAAGATTAGAAAAATATTTACTAAGACTTTTTAAACTATTGACGACATCCGTAAAATAGGTATTCATATCACCAATAGTTTCGCTTGGTTCCATTCGAAACAATTTAAAATCATGTATCAAAAGATTAATTTTTGATTCTTTAACTCTGCCTTCATGTGTGATTTCAAGAGTGTGCCAAATGTCATATACAGTTTCACAAGTTGAAATACGATTAAATTTATTTTTATCCAAGGTACAAAACAAAGCGTTCATCGCTTTGGCATTCAAAGAATATGATTTTTTCTCAAAATCATTCCATTAATTTATAGGTTTAGAGGGTTGTTGAAAATTATATTTAATAATATTTCATAAATCAAAATTCAAAGAAAGCAAGAAAACTCATATTCAAGTTTTTCAATATGTGTAATTCATCCCATTGAACATAGGAGGACGAATGATAGAGTGACTCTCTTGAAAGTCGAAAAAAATCATTTCTTTTGAGTGTTAAATCAAACGAGAAATACATATAGCTCTAATACTAACTATTAGAATCGAGTCAGCACTAAGAGGGTGGAGGGTGATGAATTAGTGCAGCGATAAAAATGTCATTGATTCAAGAAACTTTGGTTCAATGGAAGCTGTATCAAAAATTGTTTAACTTTAAAAATATTCATAAAGCAAGTAAGGAAATATGCAGTATAATTAAATAGCAAAGAGGAGAAGAAGAGAGTACGTACCAAATTTATAGTGGTTCAGTCATCCGACCTATGTCCACTCTCGATTCTTCCTTCGTTGAGGCCACTAGCATCCACTAACCAATCTTCTTTTAATGGGTGAAGATCAACTATCATTTGCAGCCCTCTTCTCCTTTTCTCAGGTTTAGAAGATAACCTTTATAAGCACTCACTCCTCTCTAAATAGAATTATAAACTACAACAAGAGGAGGGGATCTCTCAAGTAATTACAACAGCATTTTCTTATTATTATGTTCTCAGTGCTTCTATATGCTAACCAGGAGTGAGAGGAGTATTTATAGGCTCCAAATGGATTCAAACATAGAGCCAAAATTTTAAACACTCCGAGATTTCAGGGTACTGGCAGTACCACCGTTAGTGTTGAGCGATACCACCACTCAGTTCGGTGGTACCATCATTTGATACTAGGCGGTACCACCATCTAATCTAGCGATACCACCAACTGACACAATCTTGGAGACTGTATCTCAGAGACTGACCGTCTGTTCTGGCAGTTCCACCACCTATTCTAACGGTGCCACCCCTTGACCCACCTTTTGGGTTACTGTTTGAGCCTTTCACTTGACCCAACATAGTCCAAACTTGAGCCCAATTGACCGATAATTGAGTTGGACTAATTTTAATCTAATTATAATTTAAACCCACTTCGATCTAGATAATTATTACAAAACCTGAATCAATTGTTGTCTGGCATATCATTGGTTCATCGGTTCTTCGTCCGATTCTTTGGTGCATCATCCTCTTTTGCGGCCTATTGCCCAATCAGCCAGTTGATCTCTACAACTCTGATCTTCTTGGCATAATTTCTGCTCTTCTTGGCTCGATGCCCGAACCCATAGCATGAAGTCTTTTGTCGATAGGTCGACCAATCCTCGGTTGGGCGTCCAATCTTCTGAAATGTTTCACTCCGACCTAACTTTTGGTTCATTCTACTTTAATTATCTCTTCCTAATCAAAGTTAGTCCTACGTCATTCAAAACACAAATCAGATTATAAATACTATCAATTAGTTTTATCATCAAAATCTGAGATTTAACAGGTTACACTAACCCTTTGCATGCCACCGCACTTGGCCTCTCAGACTTTTGTGCACCACTACACTTAGACCCATTACTCGTCGTTACACCCCATATGTTAGGCCCTTTATACACCTCCATGCTTAACTTTGTCGGTCCTAGCGTTGTCATACTCGAAGGTAGTAACCCAGCATACTATCATGCTTGGATTCATCATTCTATTATGCATCATCATTACGTCACCATATCCAATCGTACTATCCCATCATGTCATTGTATCTAGCTATATCATTCCCCTATCTATTGTGTGTAGCCAAGGTACTGACCACTGATATACCACATTGGCATAATTGAGTTGAGCATTCTATCATCTCTTACATCAACAATGCATGTCAACCGAACAATACTTCTCGTTCTGTTATCCGCTATGCTCCTCAGCTCGAGAAGTGAGGGGGCATGTGTTATGGTAAAACTGATATGGTTGATCTATCAACACCATACAGTATATTATTTTGGACCTGGCACCTCATCTCCACATGGCGGAGCCAACATGTGGAAGTCATTTCAATGACCTTCTACCGTTGTTTCAACCTCACATTACTATGCCTCGTAAATACCAACTATAAAACAAAGATGAGCAAACTTTGTACACCTATTATCGCACAAAGAGCATAACAAATTAATATAACAATACAATCATAACGGCCCAACACTAGTTGATAACTGGTCAAACTAGCATAATTGACGAGTGTAATAGTTTAATATCGATGAAGGGTGGTTAGCGTTGGCTCTTATATTATGTTATCATACTAATAGTGTAACGACTCTCCCAAACATTTATTATAAAAGAGATCACTAAGGTACACTCAACAGACAAAGAATAATCAAAGTCCAATTAGATTAATGATTTAAGCGTTGGAGGGGCATCATCAAAAATGCATCTGACATAGTTTTGTAGTGTTCGAACGTCTAATTCGATGAGCTCCATCTTGAGATAGGCTCAAAAAAGGATTAGTTGAATCTCAGTCAACTTCCAGCCTTAACAATCAAAATATGCTCTGACAAGTTTACAAAACATGAGTTCCATATGGATTTCAAATTATGGCTTGTTGATAATACTTTTCAAAGCAAGATACATTTAAATATATATTTATAATAAAATAATAAATATAGCTAATATCACATGTAAGAACATAAAACATTATAGTATAAAAGTTACCATTCATATAAATATAGCTAAAGGTTCATAAGCATATAGGTAAGGTGTATATGTTAGAACAGAATCTTATTAGTATTAATAGCTACGATCGCATTATATCTTCGTGACAAAATAAAAAATCATGTTTAACTAACACATACCTTCTTATATTAGGGCTCAAATGAAACTAACATATTTCAATATATAACCCTCACTGATAGGATCCAGACCATAACCATATTGATTAAACGACTATTATATTACTAAAAATAATATATCAATGACTTTCTTACCAACATAAGAGCTTTAACAAATTTTTTTGCATATCATTTCAAAACTGATACACTACTATATTATTTAAAACTAATAATAATCAAATACTTTTCAATCATTTTCAACTTTAATACTAGACAGATATTTATATATAAATTCTAATAACTTAAAAATATTTATACTGTATACTTTTCAAATTATCAACATCTAAATTATTTTGTAATACTTTAAATAATAAAAATTTATAAAATTTTGAAAATTATATGCATTTATTAATTTCAAACACATGCATTGATGCTTTCAAAAGTAAATTAAATAAAAATATACATCAATACTTATTCTGATCGTATCTCGTCCATACATCTTTCCTTTCCTTTACAATATAATTATTTTTCTCCTTTTATTTCTTCCCAACATAAATATCTAATGATATAAGAATATCAAAATCAATTAATTTATGATCATATACACTAATCTAATTAATAGAAAACAAAAAAAAAACTCAAAATCATACCTAACATAATTTTTTTAATATCAAACCGAGGCCCCCGTGAATTTTCTCCTTTTTTTTGTTCCTTCCTCAGTTTCTTCTTTCCTCTGTTGCAGATCACTTGCACTAGCCCTTCTTTTTGTGTCCCCATGAAGTAAAATAAGGATTGAAATCTCACTGAAGATAATTTAAGAAACATGCTAATTCATTCCCGGCTATGCTTGAAAAGCTTGCTTTTTTTCCACGATAATCACAACAACTACAACTTGCTACACAGTCCAGAATCAAACTATTTCTTCAGTGCAAAAAGCAGCCAACAGCTTATAGCTCAATATGATCAGAGAGGGAACTTCGTATGGAGACTCTGAATGAGATGGATCATCACCCTCTATGTCATACCTTATTGATGAAGGCATAGGATGTGAAAGCAGATACACCAGCAATTTAAGCATCTTAAAGAAAATTCGACACAGTGATAGCAAACGAACGAGATGGAATTCCAAGAAGTTGCACAAACACACAGCTCAAAGTTGGAAAGAAAGACAGCAAAGCAGCTTGAAACAAAGGCAGCTCATTAACTATCAAAGGTTAAAACGTGGACTTTATCTTCCGGGCATCAATCACTCATCACCCATGGCAAGCTCCAATGCATAATCATCTCTTTCCTGTCATTCATGCAATAACAGATCATCAAGTAGTAAGACTCAACCGCAAAATGAGAAAATTGAAGTTACACTAGTCATGCAATACAAAAAGAATACCACATATGGCATTCACATTTATTCCAGAGGCACCTAATTCATGCCTAGAAATAGGTTGATGGGTTTCAGGAATCAAATCAACATGCAGTTGGTTGGATTAATTCCTAAAATGAACTCTTACGATAATGCTAATCCTTCATCCTGTGAACACTAAGACAAGACAACTGAGTTTTCCTATTTATTTTACTGTCTGTTGAGGCTAAAAAACTTACAATTGGTCCTCGTGCAAAATACCGTCCAAATTGGAGCCAGTAAACCTGAAAAGTAGACTACTAGTCAATAGATGCGATTTGTACCATTATCTTCTCAAAAGAAAGGAAGGCAAAAATACACAATCTAATAGTGATTTGCAATTTCCAGGTATCAACAGAAATGTAATAATACCTCATCCTCATCTTGAGTTTCAACTTCAATGTCAGAAGATGGAAAACCCACACACAATAATGCGTAACCCTGAAAAGAGTAGTACCAAATTCAGTGGTCTTCAAAACATCCTCAAGATATTTGATTGCGACAAATATGATTTCAATTATCGAACTACAGTATCTACCACTACAATAAGAACAAATGACAATGCACTTGAAGCTTTAATCTCCAACGTGTAATTTAAGCCATTAAGATTATATTAGTTTGGAAACTAATATTTTATCTTGTAGTAGGACAATTTCGAGCACCAAACTGGTAGCACAGTTTCACTAGCTCAATACTGGAGTCGGATGAAACAACTAGCAATATCTGTAACTCAATTTAAACAGTACTCAATTATCACATGCAACAAGGAATTACCACTCAGTACGATATAGCCATAATACAAACATAAAAGGCAACCAACCTTAGCTTTCAACTCCGCAGATATTCCAAGAGCCTCTGGTTGTCTAATTTGACCAGATCTCACTCGAACTGCACAGCTGGTGCAGCAACCTGAACAGTAAATTCCACTTAGGATCATTTGCTTCTGCTTAATTTGGAAGAAATCTTAGCTGATGACACTACATGTATGGATTCTGCAATCCCCATCAACATCCTATAGTGTATTTGTGATAGCTGAACCTTTGGTAAAATTATAGCAACTCATGCAGAACTCAACCAGCCGAAAAGGTAGCCAATCATTTTCTCAAACAGGTAGAAGGTGAGAAAAAAGGCATGAAGATGCCGACATCCTCCCATGCTGTTCACACAATAAAGCACTAAAATTGAGGAGCGGGAAGGCCATAAGATAGCATACCGTGCCTGCAAGCAAAGGGCAGGGATATGTTCTGGGACTCTGCAGTGTGCAGGATGTACTGGTCCTGCATCAAATGAAGTAACAGCTAATTGACATGGGGAATAGGAAGCAGAGGGTCTTTGCAGAAGCTCAGGCAGGTGCTTCGACAATGGCTTAAGGAAATGCCGACTACCTCCGGAACGACGAACTCGTGGACGATACCCCGCTGCCGGTCATGAACAGTGACCCGGTGAGTCGCGATAGAAGAAGAAGAGGACGACGTGGCCATCGCGGCCGACGTAGGATTCGTGGTCTGCAGCTCCGCTCGGACCGTCATCGATGACCGCTCGCTGCTCGAATAGCGACGGCGTTGTAAAGGACGTACTTGCTCCGGGAGGATGATCGTGGAGGAAGACGATGTGAGGAAGGAGGGACGGCAGTAGTTGTTCGAAGGGATCGGAAGATGCATCACGACCGCCGCTTGCATCATAAGAGCATAGTGTTTGCTTTGTTTCGCTACTCCGCCTCCTATCTCCTTCGCGTCTCGCTCGTTCTCAGCCGCTCACTCTCGGCTAACAGCGAGCACGGATAAGACAGCTTGTGAAACAACTCGACGAGGTTAATCGCTCATCACGCACACGGTCCACTAGTCATGCGCCACATAAGCACGCCGGGTCGAGCGCACTACAAACGTGGCCGATGAGTCCGTTGAATCATGCAAAGACCGCTGATGTGGAGTTCTTATGGCCTTTACGTCAAAGCTACAGCTTCTTGAAGCATTTGGACTCGTCTGATTCACCTCAGGTTGGTTTCAATTTGCCATTGCCTTCTGCAACCATGTTTATTATGTCTATTGCTTCTGGTTGAATTATTTCAGCAAGAGAGTAGGAAAGGGCATTGAATTATTAGGCTTTGATTGGGAGCTACAATTGCAGTCTTTATTACACTCCCTCAAATCTCATTAAGAATTAGAAGCAGCAACTTCATACAAACCATGAATCATAGTGGCCGAGTCCAAGAAATGAGAAGTCTCACTTCTTGGGCTGGAGGCGGCTCTTGATCTTCTCGACTTCCTTGGTCCCGATCTGGAAGGCCTTGGTGAGGACGTGGTCGGGAACCGAAGGGGTGGCGGCGAAGAGGGTAGCGGCCAAGGACTGTGTGCCTGGGAGCTGGCTGTTGAAGGCGGCGAGGGCGGCGGCGGGGACGTCGGCGTTGTTCTTCTGGAAGTGGACGAGTCCGCGAGGGAAGACGAAGACGTCGCCCTTGGTGATGGTCTTGGCGATCAGCTTGTTGGCGGTGGTGATGAAGCCCACGTCGAGAGTGCCCTCGAGCACGAAGACGATCTCGGTGGCGCGGGGGTGGGTGTGCGGCGGGTTCAGCCCGCCGGGGGCGTAGTCGACGCGGGACATGGACACGCCCAGGGTGTTGAGCCCGGGGATCTTCTCCACGTTGGCGGCGGTGACCAGGGAGCCCATGGTGGTGTTGGTGGCCGCGCCCGGCTTCGCCAGCCCCTGGAAGAAGAAGTCCGCCTCCGTCACGGTCGCTGCCGGCTTGCACGCAAAGCCATTCACCCTCACGCCTGCCGAGGACGGTCGTGAACATGACGAAGAGAAACATCAGATCAAGCAACGAAACCAAGAAGAGCTCAAGAAGGCGGGTTACCAGCGTTGAGATCCGCGACGCAGATATCCTGGAGCATGTCAGAATCCGCAGCAAGGTTGGAAGAAACGAGGAAGAGGAATGACAAGATGGTGACGAGGGAAGACGCGGCCATGGCTTTTGCAGGTTGCTGCTGAACTATCTTGGTCTGAAAGAGAGATTGATGGATTTGCAGGACAAGGTGAAAGAGGTGATGCTATTTGTAAAGGATAACTTGGAGTAGGGTTTGGGCAATGCAGGGGTGAATGACCTTTCGAACCAAGAAAAATTAAGGCAGATGAAGCAGCAAGTCTCAGTTGATGGATATAGCAATAGCTTAGTAGAACTATCTGAACTTAATATAATCGAAGAGATTAAACCAATATATTATCCTTCCAACTAAACTGGAATCTTGTGGACTGAGAAAACATGGAAGAATACATGGAGAAGAAGACCCAGTCTTGAGGGGAGAAGAAGTATGAACCTTACGGTCAATGGTCCCCTTCAAATGGCGTAACAATGCAGCGGCCAACCAACAGCAGGCTTTGCTGACCAAGTTGGGACGCATTTAATGAAGGCTCTGTTAATTCATTGATTAGCAACCAGCATATGAAATTATGTAAGATTCTGAAGAGATCAGAGTTCATAATAGAACAAAGATGAAGACAAGACTGGTAAAGCTGCAGTTTAGCACACAGTCTAGTGAGATTATGCCGTGCTCAGTGCTGATTGATCAAAGCATGAACTGCGCTGAGCTCCGGACGCTGTCATGGGCTCCTCCAACTTGCAGCAGATTGGGACAGATGAGACATGGAGTCTATACTTAACTACAGCTTTAACTTTCAGTGTAAGCCTGAAAGGTGACATTGACACCAAAGCATTGCTGGCAAGCAAAGTGGGCGAGAGAAGACTTCTTCAGCTGGGAAAAGATCATCCAGATTCTTCGGTCATGACAGGTTCCTTGAACCTTCTTTCTTCACAACTTGTTCTCCCTTGTGCTTCTATAGTGGGCTGACTCAAGTTTGAAAAATCTCTCTTCTCACAGGCAGGAGAGGTCCAAAAGCATCAGCCAAAGTTATTATCAAATATACACCCCATTATGGAAGTTCCTAAAACATGTTTAGCTAGAAAGAATTTTTCATAAGACCTCTCAATGGTTTCTGTTACAAAGATTGGTTGGAAGCCAATGCTAAACTTGTATCTTCTCCTGATTAGCTTTAGGAGATGCACCTTGTATGATAGCAGGTAGCAGCTTTTTGCATCACATCTGCAATATCAAACATCCAGCATAAGTTGAACATGGCTACTGCATGTTCCATCCCACATAAAAAGAAAAAGATCATTACATGCTTAAAAGGGAACTGCAGTCCTGCTGCCTGTGCAGTAGATAACAAGAGAGGCTCCCAACAAAGTGACCTACTTTATTACTGGTCATATTCCTATAACAGGGTCTCGTTCAAACAACCAGGTCCATGTCATCTTCCTTGTTCCAGCTAGAATATAAACCATTAAAAAAAGTTTCATGTTTAATTTGAGGCAATAAAAAAGAAAGGAAAAACACAAAGAAGATACACAGAAAGAGGATTTGAGGCAAAGAGTTATAAACGAAAAATTGAAGCAAGGAGTAATTTCCAGCAATCAGCAATGACCATAGACCTTCTATTCTGATAAAAAAGGATAAACACAAAGAAGATCCTAGCCTTCAATCAAAATAAAAGTCACAATTACTTAAAACTTGTTAAACAGTTCACTGAAAGATGATATGCCATTTTTGTTTATTGTTTGAAATGAAAATTTTTGACCAAACTTCACATCCAATCACAGTATCACACCTTTTTGCAAATTAAGAGATCTCTTTAGAAAAAATCTGTCACATTTCAACCTGATAAGAGGCAGTCTGTGGCTTTGGAGCAAGAAAGTACAAATTGGCCCCCAATTCATTTTCTTTATGCAGCAACCAGTTACAGTTATAGGAAAACATCAACTTGGCTGTTTAAACAAGATATGCATAGTTTCATGGCCCCCAAATAATGGTTAGATGATGGTATGATACATGACATTTGGCATGGGATACATGTCAACAAATATCGACTCCATGCCAGCCTAGTATTCTGTCGGCATACACTTAGCATGACAAAATTGCCAGTAGTATTCCACTTGGCATGTGAAACAACCAAGCACAAAAGGCCAGTATATATATAGAAACAATAACCACAGTAAATATGCAATAACTAAAACATAGAAAAGATTATAATATGATTTGGGACATGGATCTGCATCAACCCCAAAGTGTAACTTACTTTTCTTTCTCGGCACAAGGTTCTTGTGATTTGTCACAATATGACATCATAACAATAACCATAGTGGTGGGTGGCATAATTTGAGATATATGGTACATCTTGGGAACCTTCAATTTATCCACAAAAAAAAAACAAAGCAACAACTACTTGCGAGATATTTTCCATAGATTATACCAAATCTGCAAGTGTATTATGGCAGGAAAAGTCAAACATCATTGCAAGTCCACAATGCAAAAGTTTAATAAATTAGATTATAAGTCAATGCTATTTTTATTATTTCCACTTCACTGTTTTCTTATCAATACTGGAATAACAATTCACATGAACCATCAACCATCACCCTGTCAAATGAAAGACATTACTGCAATGTATGTCTGCCCATTTTATAAGGAGATAGTGCAATTTCTCATTTATCCATGCACATTGTGCTATTGACAGAACCATGCATCCTCTAAAATTTGATCACTCTTTACTGTTTACATGGCAGAGTACCACATACCAACCAATCAGCACAAGTTAACCACTTGTTTCAAGTGTCGAAAGATCTGCACCCCTGCATCTATTTACAAATATTTAAGGGGATGGAACAAAGGATTAAGGATGGTGCAAAAATGTGACAGGGCTGTCACGTCTTAGGTAGATAGTTCATGAATTCTTAATGATATAGAAAAGCTAACAAAAATGTCAAAGGATTTAACTCTCGGAATTGTGCTATCCTAATAATTTATGAGATGATGCAGCACGAACTCCATCCCCTAAGAGCAATTTTCATGCATTATTTTGGTGAAAATGTCCATGTAACTTTTCTTTTTGGACTATAATAGGAACCATAATGATGTTAACAGATGGATGAACCATATATTAGCAACCATGAAAGAACACCTGAAAATACTCGATATGCCCATAGGTGCATACATGCCATATTCTTCAACATTTATTCAAAACAAGTGTGTTGTCCACACCTTTTTCTGAAAATAAACACAAAATATGTAAGACATTTCAAGACATGTCATTGCTAATAATACATACAATGGACATTTTAATTTACTATGTATGTGAAAGTCTCCTTATATATTTGTAAATGTATTTTAATAACTACAGCATGTTAATCATTTAAACAGCTAGTATGCTTGTAATTTTATGGATACAACTTGCACATAATGCATCTTTGTTAGTAAAATTATACCAATAAATAGAAAATAAATATTAACTCTTGTGTCAATTCCATGCACAACCTACTGTTTTTTTTTATAATTTTACCAATATATATCAGTACCTCATCATGTTTGTGTTCCAAGTTCACTGAGCTTTAAAATCTGCAGAACAAAAACATATCAATGTAAAATAGGACTTGACTAACAGAATAACAAATAAGATTATAAGGGCTTCCACAGAATGAAAGATGTTTCTTGAATTTGTAACACATTTTTCTTGTCATTGTTGCTTTTGTAGCAAATTAACAAAGAGATGCAACTAGCTAATATTTTCAACAAAATGCCGCAACGATATTTTGACCAACCTTTAGATTTGGTTCCTATTCATACTCAGCTTAACAAATATCTCCTAGTTTGCAGATCAAGTTTTCCTGAACTTGAAATCTTAAAATGTCATTACATGCATGAGAACAATGGCGAATTACCAGATGTCAAGCATTTCGCCTTTCAGTCTTTGGATTCTTTGAGCTTCTTCTCGAACACATAAAAGATTAGTTTTGACTTCCCTGCAAAGTCTCCCTTCAATGAGGCGGACAGGTAACCAAAGCTTTGGCACCAACTCCACAACATAGGACAGTGTCGTCTGGAATTCTTTCCCCACCAGAATCTTCTCATCTTCGTCAACATCATATTCGATCTAGATAGAAAACTGAAATTAGGGTTTCAGTTCAACAACTTAGATTGAAATTATAGAAGTCATCACACACCTCACACACTGAGTGCAACTAATCAGAGACACATGAATGCTATGTGACAAGTTCTATATTGTGAAGCGGAATCCCATTCCAATCTTCCAGTTTCTATGGAAAGTCAAAGGTCATGCTTTCCTAACTTTTGCTAAAAAAAATTAACTATAAATCCCAAGGGCTAACGTTAGATATCCCGTGGAGGGTGCATAATTCAATTACAGATGACTTGCCCTAAATTCACATTAAGAAGCATTATTTGGAACGGCTGACTTCACGAAAAAAGATGCAAACAAGAACAAGGAGACCTCCACCTGTTCAATCGACCACTTCCCTTCAAATATATGGAAATCACCTTCGACCATCATGAAATCGATATCCCTCCTCCGACCACGAGACGTTACCTGGAGATCTCTCTCGTAACAATCTAGGACACCCTTTGCATCAAACTTGAGACCGAACGCCAGGTTTTGCTGACCAACCTGTTTAAGAAGACAAACCCTTTATGATACTCATTTTAACGTCCGCTTCGGTGACTAGAATTTACGATTGCTCAAATTCAATCATAATGTCTTCCCCAAATCGAATAAAAATCGCAACTTCAAATGTGGCAGCACGGAGAGGATCCATCACCTGATAAAGCCGCGCGAACTTGTCCTTCTTTTCGAGCAGCTGGCTGACGGCCAAGCTGGGGATGAAGTCGGCGAGGCCTTCGTAGTCCGTTAAGACGCTCCACACCGACTCCAAGTCGGCGTTCACACGGACCCGGGACTGTATCCTCCGCCTATTCTTCTGCTCCCCGACCTTCTCGACCTCGATTTCGAACCCGTCCTCCCCTTCGCTGTTTCTGGAGGCCGAATCGAGCACCGGAAGCACCTCGTCGCCACCGTCGTCGTCGGGACCATCGCGGGGAAAATTGGAGGCGGAATTGGCGAGGAGAGGGTGTCTCGTGGGACGATTAAGAGAGAGGGATTTGCCGTGAGACGAGGACGACGAGGAGCAGAAATATAGAGGAGGATTGGAGGAGAAGGGTGAGAACAAAGAATGGGGATGGGGGCGAACGGGAAGAGGAGAATAGACCGCGCGGTGAACAGCTACTACACCCAACATCCCTTCTTCTGCTCAGCTCTTTTCATTTCTCTCTTTATAGCTATTATTGTTATTATTGTTGTTATTATTATTATTATTATTATTATTATTATTATTATTATTATTATTATTATTATTATTGTTATTATTATTATTATTATTATTATTATTATTATTATTATTATTATTATTATTATTGTTATTATTATTATTATTATTATTATTATTATTATTATTATTATTATTATTATTATTATTATTATTATTATTATTATTATTATTATTATTATTATTATTATTATTATTATTATTATTATTATTATTATTATTATTATTATTATTATTATTATTATTATTATTATTATTATTATTATTATTATTATTATTATTATTATTATTATTATTATTATTATTATTATTATTATTATTATTGTTGTTGTTATTATTATTATTATTATTATATTTCTCATATTTTAATGCAAAATTGTAGTTTGCAAATTATTTTTCTCTCTTTATATTTTTTTCTCATTATCTTTTTCATATAACCTTCCAAATTAAATAATTTCGTAGTCGTCTCTCTAAATTTTAGTTTAGCATGTCATATATATGTGCCCTTATAATTAACCTTCATTGAAATAGATAGATTGCAGTTTTATTTAACTTTAGCTATTTTAAATTTGTACTTTTAACTTAATTAATTAGTGTTGTTAATGAGGAAAAGTGATTAATTCCAGTATCTTGGATATATGAAGACTCTTAATTTTTGAGCAAAAATATATGCTATCTAATATTTGCAGGGAAAATAGATCATTCCAAAATTGTAAGAGTAGATAAGTAAAAATGCTTTTACTAAAAGAAATTATTCGTGTATAATATATTAATATCCATGTATTTAGATTGTTAACCATTTGGGAAATGAGGGTAGTATTCGAAAAAAAAAAATAAAACATAAGTTTTTTTTCCCGAAAAATTATCTATAGATATAATATTGCAATCAACGAAACCGGCACAATTGGTAAAGGGGATAAATCACTGATTTAAAACCTACCTCATACAAAATTTGATGTTATTTGGATTCCATCTTATAATATGAATTCAATTTACTTGTTCATGAACGACTCACTACATTGTGACACACCTTGTGTCGTTCCAACTCCTCGTACGATGTCGCCCTGCTTGAATCTTGAGATAGGGTGCCACCTGTTGGCTTCCCCGTGCCGTGTTCCCGGAAATAAAGGCTCTCTCGGTAACGTGATCTGCTACTCCACGCAGGTGCTGCGACATCAATCACGCCATGTGTCGAGGAATAAAGACGACTCGGAATGGCAGACCCACCACGCTGTGATCCGCCCAGGCCACATACATGTACCCCGAATCGACTCTTGTCCCTGACAAGAGTCAACCAAACATGAGAGAGTCGTCCTCTCTCCATGTGCATGCATCTGCCTTCAAGATTATTCATTGATCATCGTTCTTGGAAGAGAGAGAGAGAGAGAGAGACACACACACACACACACACAATAATTTACTCCCAACAAGAGGTCATGGATCCTGCAGAAACATGTATGAAATGCGTGCTCATCGGTGAATCCACACCACATCGCTGTCATTGTGTGCGGCCAACCCATATGATGCGATCTCTGTGGCCGTCTGGCCTGCATCATCGCTGTACTTGGGAGCACCAATCTGCTTCCTTATCCTGGCAAAGGCGTCGCTTTATGTGCTGTTCCCTGTAACTATCAGTCTCTCTCAAATGGCTGTGATCAAGGAGTCGAGAGATGGGAGGGAGCTAAAGATGAACACATAATGCCTATTGCCTTTTAGAGCTCCATCTTGCTACCATGGTTATGAGAAGAGTAGCTGCATTGCAGAGAGCCGTTCACGGTGCAGAATTGAATGCACCACAGACTGGCGACTGCAAAGAGGTTCACGCTACTCACGCTGGTTTCATGATACTGCAATGCTGCCCCACAGGAATCCATCTTTTCCTGCCCTACTAATACCCAGTCAGCTAATTTCTAGTCATGTGGCCGTCTTTGATTCTTGTTGTTGGTAAATTCGAAGAGTACAGATTCTCTCGAACGAGCATCATCTCACAGATCATGGCAGCTGCTTTTTTAGCTTTTCATGGTGAGTTGGGTTGACTTGGTCGGTCCTTACAGCAGATCTCATATCCTTGCGGAATGGTGAATGGAAGCAGTTCGACGAAATCGCAAGAAATCCGCAGTTATTCTCTCTTTGAACCCAATCAAACTGAGTCAGAAGCTAAAGGTGAGGAGCCGAGAGTGGAAGGAATCCTATAAAGCATTTGCATTTGCATTTGTTCGGCAGCACAGAAGCGGAAGCGAAGTCTTCTTTTGCTTACTGCAGAGAAGGAACAAAAGCCTCCAACTCAGCACGTTAAACCAAAGCACTTGTCGTTAAGCTCTCGTCTTAGTGCGGAATCACTCGGTTTACTCCGCTGGTAATTAAACCCACAGCTATGTTTCTTGTTTGCACATGAAACTTTCTCCTCTATATATGGCTTGTGGCCGCAGCAGCGGACTTCACTGTGCTGCTGTTCCAGATCTGCTGCGGCAATCTATCTCCCCTCTCTCTTCTTCTGCGAGGAAAGGGCCGGAGGAAGAGGAGGAGGAGGAAGCCTATGAGGGTTTTCTGGTTTGCTGGGCTGCTTTTCCTGGCAAGATGGGCTCATGGGAGCGAGTACTGGAATGCGACCGAGTTGGAGGCTGCCTACTATGGGGCTGGGGGCGGCACTCCCCCTCTGCTTGTGGGTCTGACCCTCATCCAATCTGCGGCAGCTAAGGGTGCTGGTAATACCCATCTCCTCTCCGCATTCCTCCTCCTGTTTCTTGCAATGTCTGATCTCTGCACACTGTTTGGGTTTCTGCGGTTATCTTTTCATCTCAGAGCTGGAAACTAGTGCGATGCAATCTGTGGCATTGTTTATGGGATGATCACCCATCTCCTTCATCATTGTTTGTTGTATGTTTGATTGGGCTTACTGTCCATGTTGAATCTCCAAAAAAGCCATTTTGGTTAAGTCTGCTTTCCTCTGCAACTCATTGCATTTTCTTTTATGAGTCAATATAATGATTGCACATTACAGCTTTGTATATCTTTTTGTCCCTCTTTTTCTTTTTTATGCTTTCCCAAATGAAAGATAGATGCTTGCCGGGTGAGATTACTAGAGGAAGAATCTTCAATCTATTTGGACAGTTTCAATAACATGATTTTTCTTTTCAGATCTAAATAAAAAGAGAGCCTGGTGAATGATGATGTGCAGCAAGAAAACTTTTAGTTTGTATCCAAGATATTGACATTTGTGGATCCATTTGAATGCCCTTAATGTTCTGGGGATCATTATGTTTGTCATCCATTAAAAACTGTAATTTCTCATGATACCGATCATTTATTGCAGTATCCCTGTTTCCACTATGTTGTTTGTCCTTCCATTGTTCCGACATTAGGAATTGGTTCATCATAATGGATCAAACTCATAATTATATAAAGAAACTCATCTGATTTATGTCGACCATCTTACATCTAAAGTAACATTATAACATGCCTTTTCCAGTTGAATGAGGATCATAAGTAACTCTTCTTACCTTAACAAATACATAGTCTTGGCAGCCGATACTTCTGGCAGAGAACTGAGAATACCCATTTGTTATCTTAAGTTTTGTTGAATCACCTCTCTTAGAGAATCATAACTTGACTCATCAATTTTAGTTTCACAATATTTTTGCAACTCTGAATCCCCTTATCACCTTGTAAATGGAAGGCATTTTTTTCTCCACTTATTTATTACTTAGTTCTAAGTTTTTGTTAAATAAACTTATCGACCAAAACAGCCATTATCATCCTACAACAATATCCTTTTAAAAAAAATTATAGTTTTGGTTAAGAGAACAAACCAAAAACATATGAATTGCGTTAAACATCTATGCATTTTATAATGAGATCTATTAATACTATCAAGCTATTTGAAGGGAAACTGATCAGTCATTTTGATCTTCATGAATCCAGTATGTTTGGATGGGAGCTTACCTGCTTACCACCTGCATCGTGGCTATGGATCTGGAGCAAATAGTTGGGTTGTCAATTTAGAGGTGATTAGCCAAATCTACAAATTGGAAATTATTAATTCTGAATTTGCTTCAGAAAATCTGGTCTTGTAACATATTATTGGGAATTGTTGATACATAAAATAATTCAGAACTTAACATATTAATTGTGGTCTATGCAACATCACACTTCTGTCCAATATTGTTACTGATGTGATTCAAACTTGATACAACTCAGGGAGGAGGCTGGTGCAATGACATCAAATCATGTGTTTACCGAAAGAGAAGTCACCATGGTTCATCCTACTTCATGGAGAAGCAGTTACAATTTACTGGAATACTCAGTGACAAACCTGATGAAAATCCTGGTTTTCCTCATACCAGCACTTATATTTTCATAAATAGACAGTTTAGCATTTTGGTATATTCATATTTACAGAACGAGCATGTTCCATAATTTACTTGACATATAAAATTCCACCTCTTGCAGATTTCTATAACTGGAACAGAGTCAAGATTCGTTATTGTGATGGTGCATCATTTCTAGGTGAAGGATATAACAAGGTTGGTTTAATGCCTCTTCCACTAGGTTATTGACAAAAAAATAGTGATTTGAATGCCTTGAGTCATCATGGCTACAATTGTTATCTCAGGCGTAGGATAGTGTGCATTATCAGTTTGCAGATTCTCTCATTATGTAGATAAGAACCATAGCAGATGTCCATCCCGATGGATTTGTAACCTAAGGAATTTAGTGTGTATACAATAATATTATGCTCAAAACTTTCGGGAGCAAAAGAAAATACCAGAAAGATAAATTACACATCTAAATAATGCTTACAAGGTGGGCCTCAGGTCCCTTTCCCCTCCTTTTCTTTTTGAGGAGTTCAGTTTCTTGGTATTTAGAATATGATGGACTAAAATTATCCTTGACTCTGTTGTACATAGACTTTCTTAGTTGTCTTTATCATGGGACATCGTAATGCAACAATCTATTTAAGATCAAGAAGGTAGACCCTGCCTTATGCAGGATCTGGTGTCATGTTTTTGAAGTGCATCTAATTTTGCAACAAATATGAAAATTATAGCTGAGTTCTAGGTAAAGGTTTTGGCTGTTTCTGTGGTGTTTAAAATGTCTATTTGATATTTTAGGCTGCAGGCCTTTATTTTCGAGGGCAGCGTATTTGGCTGGCTGCTATGGAAGAACTGATGTCAAATGGAATGCATTATGCCAACCAGGTTTCTTTTGCACTAATCTAACATAGCTTTGCACATGTCTATAATTTTAATGTTTACCATATTCCAGGCTCTCCTTTCTGGATGTTCTGCTGGTGGTCTGGCGACCATACTACACTGTGATGAATTTCGAGCATTATTTCCAAGAAATACAAAAGTCAAGTGCCTTGCTGATGCTGGCATGTTTCTTGATGTGTAAGACTCAATGTTTGTCAACTTAATAATGATATTTACTATATCTGAATAAGCTTGATATTTCTTTTGTAAACATAATTTTTTGCTAAATCATCATAGTGTGTTTACATATGATTTATGTAAACAATGTAGTCTTGATGTAGCTGGTGGTCACACCATGAGATCCTTCTTCGGAGGTGTAGTAAGCTTGCAGGTAAATGATCACTTCCTCTGCATTTCTGGGACCATCTCATGTTAAATAAATCTAGTTATTTAAATTTATTGGTGCAACTATGATGCATGAGGATTGCACTTAAAGGATGATTATTTCCCTTGTAATTTTTTGCTTGTTTTAATCATGGATATGTTACCATTCTTATTATAAAAATCTGTCAATTCAAGGGTGCCTGGAGGAACTTGCCAAGGACATGTACTTCCCACATGGATGCAACATCGGTAATGTTTCTTGTGACACAGAGTATATGACAAAGATAATGGGTACCAATTTCCTATGCTCAAGCTTTCTTGACCTTCCTCTGCAGTGCTTCTTCCCACAGAATGTGATTGGCAATATCCAGACTCCACTTTTTTTGGTTAACACAGCATATGATGTATGGCAGGTATATACTACATCTTGAGGATGTTTAAGTTGTTTCACTTGTTTTTGAACATGAAAAACCTTGGATTGTGTTCATAGATCTATGCCAATCTCCATATAGTGAGCTTTTTAATGCTGTTTACTGGATTTCTAGTTGCAACAAAGCTTAGCTCCCAAAACAGCTGATCCTCATGATTACTGGGGAGGATGCAAAATGAACCATGCAAATTGCAATGGAGATCAACTCCAGATTTTGCTAGGTTTTCCTTCCTGTCTTCTCACTTTCTCTTGATAACAGATGCATGAGATTCAGCATATTATAATTCATGCATATGGATCTTCCAAACATGCAGGGTTTAGAAACCAAATGCTTAGTGCAGTCAGAGGCTTCTCCTTGTCCAGGAAAAATGGGTTGTTTATAAATTCATGTTTTGCTCATTGTCAAAGTGAGAGGCAGGACACATGGTTCGCGAATAATTCTCCACAACTCGGGTATAAGGTATGGTTCATCAAACTGCTCTTGTTCAGTGCAAGTAACTTACATGCAAATATATTTGAGAAAGTTACTAATAACTCCAGTTATGCATATTAAATGTTGTTTGACAAGATATGCCACCTCATGGATATAGATTCATGCTCAATAAGATGACATGCCGAAGAAAAAATTAGACAAATATAACAACAAAGGCCTAAAAGCTTTTTCACTTTTCCAGTAAGACCAACTGTTAAGACAGATGAACTAAAGCTAGCATTTCTTTTTTCATTTGATTCATCTCCTGTAGCTGGTCCACTATGCAATAAAAGTTTGGTGACAGCTAAACTCATACATCTTAGCCTCCTATGTTAAACATATTTAATCAGACTTCCCAAAAATTGCTCAAGGCTTTACACCACAACCCATAATCTTCACCAATATCTTTCTTTTTTCTTCTCAATCAATCAATTGCTTTAGATACTAAGATGTGTTCCATATAAAATTTTCATTTGGACTTTATTTTTGTGTATATGTGTATATCTTCAAAATTTTGCTTGTTCATGCAGATGGCTTCAAAAATTCTTCCTATCTTAATAGTCCATGTAACTCAAACAGTCAAGAAACAAGAGAAATATGTTCAGGAAAGCTAAGAGCGAAAACCAATCGGATTATATTGTTTAGGGTACGAAAAGAAGAAAAAGAGAATTTGTCTTCTTGCCACAAGAACAAAATCTGGAAAAGCATGTTTGACTGGGGAATATGGGACACAACTTCTTGTTGGCCATGTTCCTGTGGGATCAGGATGGTACAATATGTTTCCCTGGACTAATTATTTTGGGATGTGGTTCCAGTTAATCTTTATTAGTTTGCCATTCTCTTTTGCTTTCTCTCCGTAATCAAAGTCAGTAAACTCTCTGTTTCTATCTCGTGTACATTTATGAGAATCTAAAATAGCAGAAGTGTTGGCAATGCAGAAAATAGCAACGGATGTTGGCGACTGGTTCTTCGATCGGAGCAAAGTAAATGCAGTAGACTGCGCATACCCCTGCGATAACACCTGCCATCACATCGTCTTCAGGGGAAGATACTGAATTTTTTCTTCAATTTCTTTTCCTATTCATCCACCAATTCTCACACAATGTCATCGCCAGCCAGCATAGAAGAAGAAGAAGAAGAATAACAACAACAAGGACTACACCACCAAGTGATATAAAGATGCGTTAGATTTGGAGTTTAGAACACACCAATTTCCCTGTCAAATTTTTCATGCATTCCTCCGGACAATAATTACATTGATTAGAACGATCGCTATTGTTAAGATCTACAATCATTGTTTCCTACAGATTTGTTATCTGACTCGCTCTCGCGTGCAAGAGAAGATGCTATTTGCTGCGATGATGGCAGGCGTAGGAGAGCGCCACCGCTTGAACCCATACTTTGATCCTCTCCTTCATCTTCACGGGGTCTTCTTCTGTTCCACGGTTACTATCAGATCAATTGTGTTCTTCTTCGATCCATGCAAGTAGGGTTCATACCTGGACTGTTGATCTTCCAGTCGACGAGGGGGGAGTCGCCGGCCACAGTGTTCACCTGCATGTCCGAGAACCCTGGTGGAAGCCCCACCGCCAGATCCTCGAACGGCAACTCGAGCCTGAGTTCGTGACACGCCCTCAACTCATCCAAGTTCAAGCTGATCGACCTAGACCCGCCCGGCTGCCGAACCAGGACACGGCACTCCGCCGCCGCCCGGTTACTCTTTGCATTCTTCTCTTGCTTCGCCACCTCTCTCTCATCGTCGTCTCCGCCTTCAGACTCCATGGAACGGTGCGATATGTCGGCCTTCGCCACCTCTGTTTTCTCCTCCAACTCTGCACAGCCGTCGTGGCCTTCAGACTCCACGCTAAGGAGCGACATCGCAGTGGTGAATATGATGAGATTGATCTGTCTTTACAGTCGGCGATTGATTTGGCAGCGTTGAGAAAACTGATGTACGTATATAGGAAACCTCACTTCTCACGTTTGATATTAAAGTTTGATATTGATTGAAACGGATTAGGAGAGAAGATTTATACTGGGAAAATTCTCTTTCATATTTATGATCCCACTTTAGAAGGTGGAGTTTCCTATTTATAACTCATCTCTTGCTATTTATAATCTTATTTTTTTTAATTATTTTAAATATTTTTAAATTATTCTTTTCAAATGAACTAAAATACTCTCTTTTCCTCTTTTTCTTCCATTCCTTGAATTATAGTACACAAATTTGACACCCACAACTATGTCATTTCCATCGTCAAGTTATGCTTCTCCCTCTTCGTCGTTTTCGATCATGAGAATGACATCTCTAATCTCTTCTCCAAAGATAATTATTTTTTCTGTTTTAAATATATCAATTGCACTATTCGAATATTGTTGTTATCGTTGAGGGTGATAAGAAATTTGAGGTAGAAGTGATGATCGACGACTACGGGATAATCGTAATGACAAGGTGCATTGACGATGATCGTAGAGGCTGTGGGGAAGGGGAAAAAAAAGATAAAATTAAAATTAGAGGGATTATAAATAATAAAATATTATTATATTATTTTGAAAGATTATAAATAATAAAAAGTAATCTAAATAGTAAACATCTTTTTAGAACATTTAATATTCCTAATACACCCCTATATAAATATAAATGGGTATAAATGTCCTTAATTTATCACTTAATTCTAAACTTTTTTTAACTCCTTCCTACCACCTTTTCCTTCCCCCTTTTCCCCTCTATTCTTCTTCTTCTTTTGCTCCTAATCGCTAGAGATGATCGTAAGAAATGCTAATTGACTGACCGACTGATGAAATGGATTATATTAAAAAAAAGGCAATTAAGGAGTTGTACTTAGTAAAATTATATTTTTTTTATTATTTTATTACATGATTATGTGGAGTAAGGAGATTGTCCATAATAAAAATATGATTGTCAATAGCAATCTCCTTGGGAATTGGGAATGTTGGTTGAGTTTATGACAATGAATCAAACTATATTTCGAATGGTAATCAAACAGAATCCCGAAACACACGGAAGAACTTGGAGATATTAATCATTTTTCATGCACGTTACGTGTTCGATCGTTTGTTGGCTTCGGAATCGGACTACACTGCGCTTTTAAGCCCAACGTCTCAAATCGGGCCACGGATCAAACCGACGCCCCGCCGGCACGTAGCGTTAATCTCGCGTGGGCCTGTTCTTGGGCCGCCCATGTCACAGCCCTAAATCCATGCAACAGCATTACTAACCTGTCGCTGATTGGTTAAAGCAATGAGGCCCCACGTGGGGCCCGGGATGAAGACGGCGCATACCAAACGCAGGAAGCGTTCGAAGTATGTGATGGAAATGGGAGACACTCGGCGGCTCTTCCGCTTCGTCCATCCCTCCATTTTTCCTTCTGCAGCAGCTCCTGTGACAGCCCAACGAGACTGATGGAAGTGTGCACAAGCGTCAAACTGGTGCATCGATTACATCGCCCTCAGGGTTTCCAGCGAGCCCACAAGAATCCGTAGTAGATTAGGAGATGAAAGGATAGACGTGGGACATTACCATCCATGCTACAGGATTTGTCTGCTCGCTCGACGGTGAGTCATCCTCATCCTCGCACAATCATGCTGTGTTTGCGCCAGTGATCAGTCATTCTAACGTGACCGTCGTATGTGAACGGCTAACGCCATTATTGATTCCTTTTGTCTGCTAATGATCGGAATCGATGCACAGGTCTCTTCTCCTCCATGTAGCATCATACTCAAAGCGATACACGACAGGGGAACCTTCTTATACGTGCTCTACTATCCACATCATGGTACCATGTATGGGATTGACGATGGGATTCTGGTCCTAAGAAAGGGAAAGGAAAGGAATAGCAGATCAATCATTCCTCTTTCTTATATTCCTTCTCTTCCTCATGTGAGTAGAGAGAGAGAGAGAAAGAGTGCATACATGACAAAAAAAGTGAGAGAGAAAAAGAAAGGTATCCATGCTTTTTCCCATCTCCACAACAAAGTGATCAGCATTGGGGATGAGTCGCTCTAAAGCGAGTCCCACTCACAGATAAGTGCCAGATGATGGCCCCCTACTAACATAGGAAAAGGTCGAGCAATATTCGAGGTTTTCAGCCCTTAACGATGAGTCCAAGTCACCATCCCTACCAAATTCTCCGTGCCATCACACGGCACCACCACATGTGTTTCATGCCATCCCTCGATTCGCCGATCTTCGGTTTTGCGAACCTTTCGAGATAGTGCCGCGAGGTAAAGATGGCTGGGTGACATGCCTTATGGTCAAGATCATCTCCTTCTTCGCATCGGATTTAACTGTGTTGATATCCTTATTGTTGTTTCGGATGATTCGCTTTCTTCCTCACATCAGTTTCATCACCTCCGGAATATAAAAGGTGTGGTAGCTATCATATGAATAATCAAAGAATGGACAGCAAAAATCGTGTCTTCAGGGGCATATGCAGTATGCGGAAGCTTTCGTGGATGTCCATGTTGACTTGCACCTCTGAGAGCTGCTGGCTTCATTTCATGACTGCGTTAATTTGAGGCAAAAACTTGAAAGCAAATATATAGCAGAATAAGATGAAAAGGCAAGGCTCAAACTAGCACAGTTTTTGGTCTACAGTTGGCGTGACACTCTGCACAAGATATACACGGATGAACAGCTGACAAATAATTCCCTATATCATCAGTCCTACATATATCACTGAGAAAAATGTATACGGCCCGCACACCTGTATGAGTTTGGAGGAATTTATTGCTCAAGCTTTACAGATTGAGATTTCTGTCGAAGAGCGTAATTCTTGTGGTTCTTCTTGTCTGCGATCTATATTTGCTCGAATCCCATAGACACAGAATGGAAATCCTTGGCATATATATCTGAGGCATGTGACTGCTGCTGTAATTGCGGGTTCTGGTGCCAAGTGCTCAAACCATTGATAGCGAATTGGCCGCCTCTCTTGACGTCGAGATACAGAGGTTGGCACTGGGCTTGCATGGCTGATGTCGCCGGGAATGCGCCGTGAAGGTACTCTGACCATTTGAGGTCCTGGTTATCTTCCCCGAGCTGGACTTGCACATCTTTGTCCGGTGTCAGGTCCGACCAGGCGGAGATGCCGCTGTCAAAGGAGCAGCTGCTCTGCAGCGCCATGCTTGTGCCGTCGTTTACCATGCTCCGACGACTGGTATCGCAGTTACCAGCATACCAGTTGGAGATGGTGTCGTCTCCTGCACAGCTCGGTGGGAGAACCATTGAAGTCGAGAGAATTGTGGTTGAGAGTGATGGCGCGTCGGTGGCTATCGCGATATTGCAGTTCAGCTCAGGATTCACGTCGTACTGCGTTGCAGTCTGATTGAGCCAGAGGAGTGGATTCGAGTTGATCGGTAGAGCGGCCAGAGTTGTGGGATTGTTGCAGAAGTCAGGAGCAAGGCTTAATTGCGGAAGGGGGAAACAGCCCATGGAGATGGAGGAGCGGCGCGACAATGTGCTCTCATGGTTCGCGAGAAGCTGGTCCAGGAACAATTCTTTGGTTGGAGTCGACGAACCCTTTGGGGTCGCGCTCTCATCCAAGGGCTTATCCACCGCCGACGTCGAAGGAGTCAGCTCTTTCGCGGCGAGCTTTGCATTCGCCGGACCGGCAGGGAATTGGAGGTCGCTGGAGCTAGAATTCTTTCCACCGTTGCTGGGGGCCTTATCGTCGCCGCCTTCGACCTCGGCGAGCGGCTTGTGGGTGCTGGGGTCAATGCCTCTCTGTCTCAGCTTCTTCTTGATGCAGGAGTTCCAGAGGTTCTTGATCTCGTTGTCTGTCCTTCCCGGCAAGTGCGCTGCAATCTTCGACCACCTGGTGGTGTCAATCGGCAACCAGAAAAGAGGCATCAGAGGAGCTCAGACCGGGAGAAGGGCAAAGGGGCTTCTACCTGTTCCCGAGGACGGCATGGAGTTCGATTATGAGGTCTTCTTCCTGCTGTGAGAATGTGCCTCTCTTGAGGTCAGGCCTGAGGTAGTTGATCCACCTCAACCTGCAACTCTTTCCACACCTTTGAAGACCTGAAATTTGATGCGAGTGAGAGGTGACGATCACCATCATTTCAGCAATCGGTGAGGCCGAATTGACCGGTACCGTACCTGCTTGTTTAGGGACAGAGCTCCAACACCCATGACCATACTTGGCAATGTGCTTTATGAGCTTCTCATCTTCCTCAGGAGACCAGAGGCCTTTCCTTAGCTTCTGCTTGTAGCAGCAGGAGTGGCCTCCCATTTCTCAGGAGAGCCGACGGTGACGCACCCAGAAACTCCTCAGAGACAAACTCTCCCAATTGCCGCGAGATACAGTCCGCTATTGAATCAGGAAATGGCTGAGAAATCGTAGTTGCAGTGGAGGAGTTGGAAACAAGAGGGAGGCTGAGCTTAAAAATGTGTGTGAGAGAGGAAGGTCACAATCAAGTGGTTGGGACTCATTTGAGGTCCCTTCCCCACCTTTTTCCTCCTCTTTATCAAGTGGGAAGAAGAAGAGAGGTTTCATTATCCGAGTTGCTTGTAGCTCATCGCATTCTTAGAATTTAAGTCTACTGTTACCATGGTGGGGGTAGTGAGTCTGATGTCAACATGAGAGGCACCGAGAGCTTTGGAACCTAATTACTCCACACCCAAACCAGCGCAAGGAACAAGCCAACCGACGTGAGGTCAAGAGAGAGAAATTGCCATGAATTCTCTGCCCGTAGATTGGGTGCGAAGCAAGCCATGCTCACTGCAAGCATGGAACTCAGACGCACCCCCCCACATGCAGGGAAGAGAGACAGTTCTGTTGAAATATTTTGTTTGAATTCCCCTCATGATTCCCACAAGATCCATGATGATCACCATGGAAAGCTCCATCATTGGACACAAAAGAACAAAGTGTCCTGTATGCTCATCATGCAAGAATCAGTGGCATCTCTCCTCTTTTATTTGTTGTAACTCAAGGCAATAGTCTCGAGCAGAGAAATGAAGCAACATCTAGTGGTGAACTTGTCATGAATCTTTAGACACTGATACTGAAAACTACCAAAAGCTTTCTTCAAAAAGAAGAAAGAAAGGAGATCTACCAAAGTCATGAATGGGGGGATGGTGGGCACCAAGAAAAATAAAGCACTGTGTGGTGGCATTTTAGTTTAGTTTGTGTCAATGATTAGAAGGGTACACATTGCATGATCCATGCCATGTGACTCTGCCTGATTCTTCACTAAACAATGATTAATCTTGTTTAGGTCCATTAGAAAAAAAAGGGCAAATTGTTTCTACAGCTCTAATCCTTTCTGTTTCCAGCAGGTTTAGATTCAAGTAACTTGCAAACATAGCCAATTGACTGCAGCATTAAACAATGCATGAACCAATTCATCAACAAAATACGGCCTATTTTATACATCCTTCAGGTGTATAATCACATGTGGTAGTGCAAAGGCATCTTTGATATGTGATAAGATGATTAAAGAAAAAGGATAAGACGGTGTATAAATATAAACAATTAAAAGTCGATGTTACTTATTCATCAGTTTTTTATCGATTCGTATGAGTCCATCTGTCCGAGGACATATATATCGCACCGGTCCGAGGTGCCGATATGGATGTCGGACAAGGATTTTAAATCCTCATTAAGGCTATTGATTGAGTTGGCGTTTGGAAAAGCTGAAAAACCTGCTAAATTATTTTTCAACGACTGTGATTTGATCTGATCCGTTGTTGTCATGGAGCCCAACAAAAGGACTATCAATTGGACGGCCCTGATGGCGATGACGGTGGTCCTCCAAGCATGTAAAAGACGCTTGGGACCGGGGAAAACCAACGGTTGAGTGCACCAAATTGTGGCCCCCTTTAAACCGCTGAATAGAATGACAAAAGTGCCCCCAGAAACGAGCAGAATCGCCACACCACCACCTCCACAAATGGGCATAAAATTATGCTTATTATGATTTCTTAACCAAATTATGAGGACTTACCTTCCACAGGAAAGACAAGACTTTGAATACCGGTTTGATACCCATTTTGATAGATGTTAAAAGCAGAAGCTATTTGTCCGACGACGATGCTGACTTGGAGTCAATTAAGACCTTATTCTATGTCAGTTTCAGCATAAGTTGGTGTCAGATCGAGAGGTTCCGAGACACTCGTATTGGAGTTGTGTCGAACCGTGCAAAATTATACGAAGAATGTGCTCGACAAAATCTCTCAAAACTTATGTTAGCTTTCAAATTAGTGGTCTCAACTAGATGTTTAAGTCCATCAGGGCAAAATGTACTAAAAAGAGTCTTATATAAAAAATATAGCTGATGAGTCTTTTTTTTTTATAAGAAAACTTATGATCATTGTACTTAAGGTCATAATTTAATACTAGGAATGGTAATGTGTCTCCTTCGGTATTAGGCGCAATCGTGTTACACTGAATTTGAAGAGTATGATGTAATTATAATTAAGGGTATAGTATTCGGAGAGTGACACTGTGTCAATCATACGATGAAGGAATATTGGTCATACGGTGGTGTAGTGATGAGGTATTACTGTATGACAATGAGGTGTCGATCGCATGACGATGAGTCTCCATGAGGTAGTGAGATGTAGCCCATATATATGACGAGGCGATGCGATGTCGGCATCCATTCTAGCATCATTATATCATATCAATACTATTTTTGATTGACTCTACAGTATTATATGGCTATGTGACACTGATATCATTTAATAAAACAAAAAACAGATATATTTAGTAGAGAAATCTGCAGCTATTCATGAAAGCAAAGACAAGCCATGAAATGAAACATCACCTGTTATATCAGCCCCAGCAAGTTGTCGAAAGCAATACTTAGCCATCACTAATTCATTGTCCTTGAAGAAAAATCTCACTTGTGCCTCCAACGTGGTCACCGAAGACGACTAGATACCCGGGATCCCTTCGGGTAGGTTGCATCAGGCTTTCTTAATCCTAGTTTTCTGCTACAGAAATCCGTCTCATCTGTTCCATCAATATCATTTCCGACATGTTGCTACACATCCATCTTGACCTTCCATACTCAACCATGTATTGACATGAATTATCATTTTTAGTTTTTGTTACCCGTAACTTTGGTTGTCCGATGCGTCGACATTCGGTGGCTCGGAACTGATTGTACCATGAGTTGGACATCATGTCGGGCAGTGAGTGAGTTCGATTGGAAATTCTACAAAATTAGGTCTCTGATGCCTAAGTGAGAAATGCTAGGAAAACTGAAGTCCTTGGTTGTAGTGATCGCCAAACTTAGTGAGAATTTACTCGATCGATTTTACGAAATTATCGAGCATCACTCGGACGTGAGAGGTGTTCGAAATGTCGAACATTGTGGTTAGCATCATCTTTATCACTCTTGTATCTAATGGATTAGGAGGATTTCTAGGAGGCAACTTTTTGTCTCCCCTATTAATTGAAAGAATACATGTTCGTGATTGTTTTCTCTTATATTTTCTCATTGAACTCTTTCTAGAACACGTACAGAGAGCGATTGGAAAAGCAAGAGGGAGTCATCTTCAGCACCGGTGAAGTGCTGAAGAAAATGACTGGCTTAAAAGGAATAGCAATGCATGCATGCATGCAGTTGCCCATATTGAAGGAGTTAATAGAAACGAGTAACTTGTGGCACGGGAGCTCGTTGGGGTTTCTTTACTTTGCACGTACGTCTCTACCGACAAGAAACAAAGAGAAAAAGACTCCACCCATACTAAATGCAAATTGGCCCACGTCAATGTGTTGTAGTTCTCCCTTAATCTTTCACTCTACTGTAGTTAAGGTGACGTTACTAAGCTCGGAAAGCAACTTGTTCCAAGAATCGGATGCTTAATTTGCGTGCCAATAAATTCCTCTCACACTTAATGTCGAAGACTGCTAGAGTAGAGTTTTTTTTTGACTTTTAGGTTGCATGCATGTATTAGAGTTGTGGCTGTGAATATCAATCTTAGAGAGAGAGAGAGAGAGAGAGAGAGAGAGAGAGAGAGAGAGAGAGAGAGAGAGTATGTGTGTGTTAGAATCATGTTTCAATGAGGTCAAGAATTAGGTGATTCGTATGGATTGTAATTAATTTGTTAATACAAATTTTGTTTATCTGATAAGATATTAATTTGGAGTCAACCAAAGTCTTATTTCATGTTTGTTTCTTGTTGATATTATGGAATGTCGAATCCCTTGATACTTTTAAGTTCCGAACTATGTAAAATTTCTTTAACAGTAAGCTCGATAGGATCCTCTAATGTTTAAGTTAGTTTAGGAAATAAGGTGTCGAGTCTTCTAAAGTTGAATGCATAAAGAATTTGTAAATTTTTTAATGTGTCGAGGAACACACTTGAGGTAGCCTTTTATAATATAGTTTCTAGATTGTTATGCTCAAACATGTGTATTGATGTGAAGGATAATTATTTACTTCTCTTAACCCTAATAGAAATGCATCGCATTGACCTTGGGGAATATTCAATAAACTAATGTTATTGATAATATTTGAGAGATGATACCATATCAACTACATGATATTGGAATAATGAGGACGAGGTGTTGAGAAATTCATGATATGATAAAGAGTTAAAAGCCATATAACAACAAGATATCGATCACATAACATCAAGATATTAATATTAGAATATTAGTGCCAAAGTATCAATCACATGATATCATTAGTGCGATCCACGTAAGTGTTGATCTCGTGTCAAGTAGGTGTCCATCGTGTCATTGCAATTCAAAGAAATTTAGGCTAGATGTCGTTGCACCAATTCTGTACACCTTGCATGGGATGTTCATGTCTCCCATTGGAAACTTTCACCGGTGCTAACAGTCCCTAATTCGAAGAAACCCACATGCATGACCTGCAACGTACAGGTGCATGCATGACTTGCTACCGAGTGAGTAGCGGATACTGATGTGCGTACTGCCTGCAGGCTGTAGTTTCTTGCAAGCTCACAGTTAATTATCTGTGTGCCCTGTAATAACTTAATACCCAAGTGGAACTAAATCAATCAATCAATCATGGAACAGATTATGGGTCATTAGCAGCAGAATCGTTTGGTCGCCATCGGCTTGTCGTCTGCGAAATGATGACGACGTTGACCCACAGGTGGTCCTCTCCTTCAGGCCATCACGCAAGAAAGCTTCAGCTTTTAGGGACCTTCGTCGTCTAGGTTCAGTGCCTGATGCGCGCCCCCTCCACAGCAAGCATCATCACCAAGCTTTGTCTCTCAACTGCACGAGGCAATCGCTGACACGGGCCCTCCCGGAACGTCCAGCGTATCCAGGCGGTCTGAAGCCACCGAACGCCGTCACATGAGCGACATAGTCCTCTCATCAAACCTGCTGCACATGCACTGCAGAGAAGCAGATTAACGGAGGATAAGGATCTCGGTAGTGACCTGTTGATTCTGTAGCAGGGCATTGTGCCCTACACGGGGACCCTCTGATTTAACGGAAGTGAAAGCTTGCATGGGTTGCGAGAAGGAGATGACTGCAGCAAGTGAGCGCGAGCTGTCAGGGCCACTGTCCCATTGTGAAGGTAATGTTGCATGGACGTCCCATCTTTTAAGGTAATGTTCTGTTGTGAAGGAAGTACAATGCCCACGGAAGCAGCCGTCTGAACAAGGTGGAAAGTGCCTCAATAATGGCGCAATTTAGGCAAAAGGCGAAGCCGAGAGGCTCCACCCCATGCATGCATGTATTGCTTTGTCCTCCATTTCACTTCACCTTACGATATATATAGCATTGCAGTGAACATTCTCCATTGCCCTCCTTTTGCCAAAAGGTTCCTAAAAGACTCCTCCCGTTGACTCAAAGTAGACTTGAGCCACCAAATGTCCGGGCCTTGGCCTGACGCTTGAGAGATGCATATAATTCATCTGAAGTGGGGGCTTACACCCCTTCCACTATTAATAATGGGCCAACCTCAAACAGTTGTTGCCAGTGAATTATTGGTAATGAGGTTGCCTTCAAGCTAAATCAATCCTTATTAGGAATTTCTCGCCTATGAACATCATATTGTAAGAAATCTCTTATTTACCTTCAGTGTCTGTGCATCAGACAATTTTGCTGTCAATATTGAATGAGGAAGATATCTACTTAAAGAAGATAAAAAATTATATGCACGTAGATAACAATTACAGTTTGCCTTCATTATCATGCAATGCATTTGTTTGTACAGCATATGTTCACCTCCATGGTCATTTGGACCTTGATAGATTTGAAAGGACAATAGGCTTGTTCTTATATTATGGCACGAGAAAGTTTCCATGATGAAGGCAATGATGTGACGTGTCAATTTCACCTCATTAATTGGAAGTTAATTAAGCGTAGAAATGATCGAAAAAGAAGGTAGCCACCTCTAATGGTTGATATGTGAAAGGAACACTAAATTGGTCTTTACTTCACTAGATACTTAAGCTTTTGATGAATGGCTCAAAAGCCATGAACTTATGATCATTCCTTTTCACTACCGTCTCTCCATATATCTTCATCTCAGTGACCACTCTGTTCAAAGGTGAGAAACCTACCGGACATCAAAAGCTGATATCTTGAGCAAGTTGAAAGGTGAGAACTTATGATGCAGTTCTATCACCATCCAAGGCAGAAGGATAGAGATCACCGAGATGGGAACCCACCGCTTAAAGAGTGGTGGGGGATCACTCGCACATGCACCACATCAATTGGCCAACACTGTACCATTTAAACCGTCCTCATCCTCGTGAAGTGCTTCGTTGGAAACCTCAGATAAGTAGGGACTGAGAAGAAGACCTAAGTTTCCGAGCTTTCATTACCGCACAGATACAGAAGCCAGGTGAAAAAGAGGGAGGGTCGCCTTCTTCCTTCTTCTCCTTCCTGTTGTTGTTGGGTGAACAGGACGAGGTGGCACGGTGGCTTTCAATCAATTCGGGAGTCCCTCTTTCGCAGGGCGCTCGGACATTACGCGCGACAGCGGAGTCGTCGTCCGAGGGCGATGTCCCCCACGCGCGTCCGGACACGCAGCACGTGCGGGCGGCTCGCGACCGACGCGCTTCGCGGTCCCCAACCGCGTACGCTCGACCCACATCGTCCGAGGCCACCTGACCGTGCCAGCCCAGCAGTTACCCGTCGCGTCAAAGGGCCCACCGGTCCACCTAACCAGAGAAGGTCGCCGTCCTGGGCTCCGCTCTCGCGCCGCCGCGTGGCGGCCGGCGGGTTCCACGTGGAATCTTACCTTGGCCGCGGTGGGGAACAGCGATCTGAGACATCTATAGTCCAAGCGACTGTTTCTTTCCTGACTCCTCTCCTTTGAGTTGACTCTTACGAGTCGCAAATGTCGCTTTTCCTCTCTTTACATTTTCCCCTCTCTCTTCGGCGGAATTAATGAACGGCTCATAACGGAGAGATGATTAGCATTAGCATGTGAGCTTCTTTCTTTGGGTAAGGAAACAAAGCGTTTAATGCAATGCATGCCGAAGCATTGCTGTGGAACACAAAGCCTCACCTGTTTGTGCTATGGTTTACGCTGTAGCCTCGGCCTTCTCTGAGCAGTTTGTTGCCGTAGGGTTTGGTTTCCTTCTCTAGTTTTCGCTCTTCGGATTCCACTTCTGATGATCTTGACCTCCTCTTTCATCAGGAGCAGTCGCATTGAAGTCCCTGTGGCTGCTGCTCACACAAGCAAAGGTGGGAGGGCTAATTATGACCAGAATGAATAATTCCTCGAGCTCCATACTATGAGGATAAGGGAAACCTCGAACGGGAGGTGACTGTTCACTGCACTATCCCAAAGAATTCATTGCGTGAGCTCCACATGTGTACCCAACTTCAAGGAGGACAGCTACTTGACGATAAAGGGCAACTGTCGCATGCATGACGATGATGCCTTTGTCCGGCTGTTAGTGCGCTCTGCATTAAAGTATATGACAAGCACACCGTGCCAGCAGGAGCTTGAGCAGACTTGGTCGCAATGATTTGTATTCTATAACGCACATGATGATCACGCAGCAGCATTTCAAGTAAAACTAGGAAACATCCATCGTTTGACTGCCTATAGATACAGAGTACCACATCCACTGGTAGAGGGAGGTACAAATCGCATTCAGGGAGAAAAAAACACACGTCAGACAGCACCACAGAGATCTTCTAACCAGTACAAGTCCGCGTGTGAACGTTTCTCTGTAGAGCCGAGCATGTCGTTTTCACCTTTTAACTGTGTAGTTAACTGGTGAATCTACCGATCCAAATTAACCTTGTGGTCGCAGTAGGGAAGCGTCATCTGGTACTCGTCTTTAAACAGAGTGCTGCTACGGAACGCTAGGAAAAGCTCAGGTTCTTTATCCTCCTCTCACGTGGACGTCTTACTGGGGACATAGAATGGTGCTCCTCTCTTCTTTTCCTTCAAAGTCTTTTGAAAGAATGACATGAAAATAAAGAAAAGATCCGCAAAAAGGTGTTCAACCTTTGATTCAAGAATGGCACCTTTTAGTCTCCAAGTGTTATATATACAAATGTGCAGTGATACTGATCTCCTTTGAGAAGTGGAAAGTGACATCAGTGTCTCATCACATCTTACATCATGGGGACGAACTTGACGGATAAACTCAGCTGTAGAACTATTATCTCCTCACCTGACAAAGACATACTGAAACCTCAAGGTACACGTTAATGGCACTGATACTGCTTGGAAGAGTGAGCTACAGGAGTGGCTGTTGGCACAGGTGCAGCTTTAGAGATGGGTAAGTCAATAGATAGGACATGAATGGCCTTGGCGATAAACTATTAGTCTGCAGTTTGTGCCATCAAATCTGTCATCTCATGCCGACGAAAACTTTGTATCGATCTCGTTATCGGCAATCTCAACTAAACTTCAACGGTTGCAGCAATTCAAGTAATTCTTCCCGGATTGAGGGTGGGAATCCGATCAACCGCTTCGAAATGAACCATTGACTCACTAACTGGTTGAGATACTTGGGATTTGAATCGAGCATATGAATTCTTGATCGTTCCATGTTGTATGCATGCTTTGCTCCCGTCCTGAGGGATTATGATCCGTCTTATCCAGCCTAATTTACATTGAAATGTTGATCTGATTCAACAACCATGCATGTCTTGCTTTAAACAGAGGATTTGTGGTGGGCCTTGTTTCGTTAGCACTGGTCTGTCAGAGAACTCCATCAGCAGTTGTGGCTTTTCTTTTCTTGATTTTGAAGTGTTTGATCTTTTACCTGAAATCAGGACAAGAGAGGTGGTGCTGACACTGTAGTCAAAATGTTTTGGCAGGAAAAATGATGCTATCATTTTACTAAGTTGTACTAAGTCTTTTAAGGGATTTGACATTACAATATTTGAAGTTTTAAATGTATTAACATTAAAAAAAAACTACAGGCTAGCAAATAGTTTAGACCATAAGAAAAGGACTAAAGGAGGAAAAATGCAACCTGCGATTAGTGAAAGGAAAAAACGAATAGAAGAAAACACACTCAGGAAAGACTCAACTGCTTAATAACATTTAATAAATCCTTCAACCAAAACCATTAAATGTTTGCATGCATCTACCCAGTGCAATTATGGACTTCGTTTTAGTGGTCCTAAGGGCAACACGCAGGCTATTGACAGTTAGGATTGGTAAGTAATTTTAGAAATTTTAATCATATTTAAATTAACTAATAAATTATAATTAAATTAAATTTTTTTAGTAAATTAAGGTTTGTTCCTATAAATATATATTGAGTCTTAGGATTTTAATTAAAAGGAAGAGTCAAGACACTTTGTGTGCTATCATCTATAGGGTTTCTAATAAAAATGGAGAGAAAAGTACTTTATATTTACGTGGTAGTCATCCTTAATGGGGATAACTTAAAAGCCTTATAATTGATTTTACATAGTTTTTTAGGGTCTCATGCTAATAAGAAAAAAAGATAAATATGGAAATATGAATTGTGAGGTATTACCTCCTCAGGGTGGAGATTAATAAAAAGGATTTTCTAATAGGAGTAGATCTTAGCATGACAGGTCGAGATCAAGAGTCAGATCTTTAGATAATGTTCATTGTTATACATGCAAAGAGGAAGAACATCTCAAGCAAAATTATCTTGGGAAAGAAAACAAAAAGAAGAGGCCAGTGAATACTCTTTATGATGGATGACGATGAAGATGTTCTCACAATTTTCAAAGGTAACAATGTATCTTTCCAAAAGAGTTAGTTTTTAGATTTTGTTTGTGTTACTCATGTTTGCTCTTATAAAAATTGTTTTGATTCATTGAATAATAAGATGACTAGAAAGCCGAAACGATAACTCTATAATGGAGATCATGAGTGTTCATATAGTGAAGATCAAAATGGTCGATGGAGTTATACATATTTTGGAGGATGTGACTTATGTTCCAAAGATCTAAAAGAATATAATTTCTTTGAGTCTTAAATTCTCAAAATTATAGCTACAAGGTTGGATGTGAATATCTTAAGGTTATGCAAGGTTGTATGGTCTTGATGAAAGGGAGATTGCATCAAGGGTTGTTTTATTTAGGAGAAATTATAGTAAAGTCCTCAAAAGGTTAAAACTAGGTTGCACGTGTAGGGAATGGAAAGTACCTATGTTTGTGAGCTTCGTTCACTATAGAGAAAACAAAAAAACATGATATTTATGGTTTCTATAAGGTAGATGGTTGTGAGAAAAAAAATCCAATTGATGGTAAGATAGCGAGATAAAAGTCTCTCTCTGAAATCAAGTAGCATCATTGATTCAATTCCAACTACATAGGATGTATTAGTGGGATTATTGGAATCAGATGATGGACCATAAATTGATTTTGTTTTTATAGCTGTGGTAAATTTTTTTAAGCCAATAGTTCAATTTGCTAGTCATAGGTCCTCTATAAGCCAATCACGTGATTGATAGCATGTGTGACTCAACATGCACTCTTTTACTTATTATTATTATTATTTAGTATTTTATCATTTTATCTTGTGTATTATATATATTGTGATGTCCATGGATCTGTGCAATAGGAATCAGATCGTGATGAGATCACAATAATTAGATCGATTCATCTTTAAATACAAACCCTAAATAATCCTGGCCATGGGCTACTCGAGAGAGACATCGAGATAACCGGACAGACTAGTATATTATATATCCGTCCATACAATGAAGGTGATTGATCTCATAGCTGCTCGTGTGGGGACACTAAGGATATAGTGTAAGTGCTCATTGGAGAATGAGTTCACTGATTGATCCACTCACGGAATGCCAGATGGTTGATAATACTTTATTATCAGACAATGATTTTGTAGTCCTAGTAGTATATCTATTTTTTAGACTTGAGACACCAATGATATTCTGTCTGAGTACTCCACTCTTTGATACTAGACTTATAAGTTTGAAAGTTTCAGATTTAATATAGCCAATTATCGGGAGTGATAGTTAACCTTACGAGAGCTATTGAGTGTCAATAGTAGATCATTTGCTCTCAATATTATAAGAGGAATATCCTATGTATTTTTGCTCATAGAAATCCTTGGCCAAGGTTACTAAGATTGAGAGAGAAAGAGTTCTCCAAAAAAATCTGATTAGAACAAAACTCGAGAAGAAATCATATGGGCATGACAACATATACTTGGTATAGTCTCTAGGATATTAGATAGATGGGGTACTATAGGTATATGGTAATTAATGACAAATAAGTCCAAAAGATTAAATTCCCCTATATAGTCTACAGACTATGATGTAGTAGCCTGGCACGTCTACATGATATGGGGATGATGCAGAATGGATTTAGAAAGAAAGTCGATAGTACAATAGTATTTGTTGGAATAAGTTTTTTTGGACAGGAAAAGTATGATTGCACGAAAATACTTTAACACAATCGTAAAATAATTCAACACCAGATTTAAAATCACAAAGGGATACAGAAAATTCATCACCCCAAGGATATTAAATGAGGATACAAAACTGAAAATAAAAGACTCACCACTCAAGAAAGCATATAAGAAATATAAAGTTTTTGAAGAACTCTAAGAGAGCTTCTATCAATATCTTCAATTTCTTAAACTCTTTCTAACCCTAAAATACCAAAATAAGTATTAGTGCATGAAACAACCCTTCATGCATAGAGAATTAGATTAAATATTTTACAGTTGGTAACTAACTCCTTTAATGTATTCCTTAGTCATGAAGAAAAATGCATTGAAATAGCTTTAACTTAGTATAGGGAATATGCTCATGAGCTGTCATATTTGAGTTGGCTGAGTTGAAGGCTTTGAGGCAACATTGTTGGCTGAAAAATATACCATAGCATCAGCAAGATCCACGAGCAGATTGTCGTAAATTAGGCACTCCCATGTCATTCTCCCCTGGTTGAAAAAGACCTGTCCACAAGTCCTTATTTATTTCATCAATATAATTATGATAAGGACTTAAATCAACCACATTAAATGTTCGGGACACTCTATAATCTTAGGTAGCTCGATCTCATAAGCATTCTGGCCAATTCTCTTAAGCACTTTAAATGGATCATCAATCTTTAGTTTCAATTTTTAAAATTTGTCTGGTAGAAACCTCTCCTTCCTTAGATAAATCTAGACTAAATCACCTGCATTAAACTCTATATGTTTTCTATGTTTGTTGGCAGCTTACCTATACCTCTCATTTTGCATCTTTATGATTACTTTAATACCCTCATGCAACTTCTTTATCTGCTTAGCTCTTTCATCAGCATCTCCACTAAATTGCTTAGTTGTTGAATGAGGAACCAAATCCAAAGGACCAGTAGGATTAGCATTATAAATAACCTCAAAAGGACTCTTACCAATGCTATGATGCAAAGAACAATTATAGACAAACTCAATTTGTGGAAGACTGAGATCTTACTTAATGTTCTTGCCAATATAACTTTTAAGCAAGTTTTCCAAGCTTCTGTTCGTTATCTTAGTTTGCCCATTGGTTTGTGGGTGATATAAGCTGCTGAAATTCAAAGAAGTACCCAACCTCCTTTAAAGAGTTCTTTAAAAATGGCTGAGAAATTTTGAATCTCGATCATACATCAAAGTTCTGGGAATACCATGCAATCTAACAATCTCCTTAAAATACAGATTAGCGATATGAGATGCATCATTTGATTTATTGCAGGGACAAAGTGAGATATTTTTAAAAATCTATCAACAAAGAATCATTGTTCGTTTGAGTTCTTGGAAATCCCAAAATGAAATCAAGAGATATTTCCTCCCATAGAGCATTAGGCACTGGAAGTGGAGTATACAAGCCAGATTTTGACTTCTTATTTTTGCTAAATGATACACTCGACATTGCTTTATAAGTCTCTCTGCATCTCTGAACATCTTAGGCTAATAGAAATTTGATTGAACAAGAGATAAAATCTTGTCCCTATTGAAATGTCCTCCTAAAATACCATTATGAGCTTCAACTAGAATTACTTGTCTCAATGAACAAAATGGAACACACAAGGCATTAGCTCGAAAAAGAAAACCATCAAAGATAAAAAATTATTGAAAAAATCTGATTTGAAATTCTGTCATATTGAGCTGAAATCCACATCATTCTTATAGAGATATTTGAATATCTCAAATCCAATCACTTTAACTTCCATTATTGATAATAAAGAATGCTTTCTACTCAATACATTAGCAACTACATTTTGAACACCAAATTTATGCTTGATTGTAAAGTTATAAGATTGCAAGAACTCCACCCAAGCTGCATGCCTCTTGTTTAGCTTGTGTTGGTGATTAATGAACTTTAATGCCTCATGATTAAAATATAGGACAAATGACTTAACAAAAAGATACTAACTCCAATGAGATAAAGCTCGATAAATAGTATAAAACTCCTTATCATAGGTAGAATATCTCATTCTTATATCATTTAGCTTCTCACTAAAAATGATAATGGGCTTTCCATCTTGACTCAAAACAACACCAATTCGTACATTAGAGGCAACACATTCAATCTCAAACATCTTGTCAAAATTAGGTAGAACTAAGATAGGAGCTTCGATTACCTTTCTTTTCAATAGTTCAAAGACATCATTAGTCTCACTAGTCCACTTGAATTTATTACCTTTCAAGCATTCAGTGATTGGAGCAACAATAGAACTGAAACCCTTGATGAATCTTCTGTAAAAAGAAGTTAAACCATGTGAACTCCTCACATCATGTAATGAAGTAGGTGTTGACTAATTAAGAATAGCTTTTACCTTATTTTGATCTATCATGATTCCATCATTTGAAATAATATACACCAAAAACATAATACTAGTTGTAAAGAAATCACACTTCTTTAGATTAGTGTAAAGTTTTTATTGTCTCAAAATAAGAAAGATCTCTTTAAGATGATTTACATGCTCCTCTTCACTCTTACTGTATAATAATATGTCATCAAAGTAAACCACAACAAAAGTCCCAATACATGGCTTAAGTATATGATTCATGAATCTTATGAAAGTGCTAGGAGCATTAGATAACCCAAATGACATAACCAACTATTCATATAAGCCTTCTCTAGTTTTAAATGTTGTTTTCCACTCATCTCCAGGCCTCATTCTTATTTGGTGATAGCCACTCTTCAAATCAATTTTAGAGAAAATAGAAGCACCACACAATTAATTAAGTAAATCATCTAAACTTCGAATGAGAAAATGATAGTCAATTGTGATTTTATTGATGGTGCGATTGTCCGCACACATTCTCCAAGAATCATCCTTCTTCAGCACCAAAAAGCTGGAACCACACGAGGACTTATGCTCTCCCGATTTAATCTCTTTTCTACTAACTCATTTACTTGCCTTTGAAGTTCTTTATACTCCTTGGGAATCATTCTGTAGACTACCTTATTAGATAAAATAGCCTTCGGAATAAGATCAATATGATACTGGATATCTCTTAAAGGTTGAAGGCAACGTGGAATCTCTTCTGGTACAATATCTTGAAACTCTTCTAGGATTAGTTTCATGATTGCTAGTGTTTCCTTATATTGTTCATTCTTTTTTACAACTATTAAAGCCAAAACATGATCACATCTTTCTAATTCACCATTGTATTTATCATAGGACATAAAAGCGCTAACTTCCTTCTTTGCTGCACTGATTTCAGAAGGTTGTAATGGAGCTAAAATAACCTTCTTTTCATTCACATTAAAAGAATAAGTATATTTGTAGCCATCATACAACACCCTCCTATCATAATGCTAAGGTTTGCCTAACAACGAATGACAAGCATCTATAGGAGCAACATCACACTATACTTCATCTTTTTAATACTTGCCAATGGAAAATAAAACTAAACATCTTTTAGTTACCTTGATATCATTACCTTTTTGCAGCCAACATAATTGGTAAGGATGTGGATGAGGGATTGTGTCTAACTTTAACTTCTGCATCATCTCTAAAGATACTACATTCTCAAAGCTATCACTATTGATGATCACCAAACACACCTTGCCATGAGAAGTGCATTTAGTGTGAAACATATTCTTTCTTACCCAACTTTCATCCTCAACCATATAGGATACTTGTAAACTACGTTGCAGCACAATAGACAAACTATGATCAGCATAAGTAACCTCTTCCTCATCATCATATTTTGGTTCGTCATTGACTTCATTTTCCTCTTCATCACTATGATCTTCAACCAAAGTAACAATCCTCCTATTTAGACAATCTAAAGTAATATGCCTAAAACTATGATATTTAAAATATTTTCAACCACTTGGGATAGAAGAATTAGGTATTTGTTTACTACCAACAGATCTTTCACCCTTGTTTTGCACCTTTGATACCACTTTGTTCTGGATAATAGACTTAGAACTTCCTCCTTTTGTATAGTTTTCTTTTAACCTGTACCGAGAACTCTTTTCAAATTTCTATTGCTTTTCAACTTTTAAAGCCAACTTACTCACATCATTTAAAGACCAATATGGCTGTAGTTAAACCACTTTAGCAATCTCATATTTTAGACCTCCTAAGTATCTTGCAATGGTTTGCTCTTCTAATTCTACAAGCTCTCATTTTAACATGAGATTATCGAATTCTGCTATGTACTCTTCCACACTAAAATCTTTTTGTTTGAAATAATAGATTTTGAGAAAGATCTCTTGCTTATAGTTGTCAGGTAAGTATTTTCTCTTTAGCTCTTTTTTCTTTTTCTCCCATATCACGATCTTACTCTTTCCCTCATGTTCTTTTTGCTTCTTCAGATTTTTCATCAAAAAGATACATTCAGTTTGAGTTTAAGTGCCACAAGTTTTACCTTCTTTTATTCTAGTAGTTTATGAAAATCAAAATTTTTTTCCATTATTTTAAGCTAATCAATAAAGTTATCAGCATTAATTTTACCTTCAAACTCAAGAATATCCAATCTTGGGTTGTATTTGTTCTGTCACTCATCTTTGGCTACATGTCTTGCTCGAAATCTTCTCGATTTCCTTGAGTGAGGAGGTGTATTATCATTAGAAGTAAACTCTTGTACATCATTTTCATGTTAGTTGTTTCTACTTTGAAGTTCTTCGATGATTTCTTTTTTTCTTGTAGACTATGTAACAATCTTCCTACCTGCAGTCTCAATGACTCAACATCATCTTCGTGACCACTACCTTCACCAACAATATCTTTTCTATTCCACCTTGCCATAATATCTAACCTTTAGCTCTGATACTAAACTGATATAAGGGTGATACAGAATGAATTTTGAAAGAAAGTTGATAGTACAATTGTATTTGCTGGAATAAGATTTTTCAGACAGAAAAAGAGCGATCTCACAAAAATATTTTAACATAATCATAAAATAGTTCACCACCAAGTTTAAAATCATAAAGAGATACAAAAAATTCACCACCCTAGGGATATTAAATAGGATACAAAACTGAAAATAAAAGACTCACCACTTAAGGAAGCATTCAAGAAATATAGAGTTTTTAAGAGAATTCCAAGAGAGCTTTTGCCAATATCTTTAGTTTCTCAAACCCTTTCTAACCCTAAAATACCAAAATAAGTGTTAATGCATGAAACAATCCTTCAAGCATAGGAAATTTAATAAGTGCTATTAAATATTTTACAACTAGTAACCAATTCCTTTAATGTGTTCTTTAGTAATGAAGAAAAATGCATTGAAACAACTTTAACTTAGTATAGGGAATGTACTTATGAGTTGTCATATTTGAGTGGGCTAAGTTTAAGGTTTTGAGGCAACATTATGGGCTGAAACATATACCATAGCATCAATAAAGTTCACATGAGCTTATTGTAGCAAATTAGGCACTCTTGTGTTACCGTAGTCGTTGAGTTAAGTAAATTATTATGGAGATAATGATTCACTAAACTAGAAGGAGTTCTAACAGGTATGACTCATGGCAGCTTAATATTAGGCATAGAGGGTCACACACATATGGTAGATGTTGTGACAAGTAAAGGTTTGAATGTGAGATATCCGCCAGAGCCCCTATCTTATTGGATATCTATTAAGCCCCAGAATTATTGGATCTTATAGATTGCTAGTTATAGGTGCCCTACAAGCCAATCACATGAGTGATGACATATGTAACATACTGCGTTAATCTTTTTTGCTTATGATTATTGATATTTTCTCACATTATCTAGATACATATTATGATGTCCTTAGCTCTGTGAAATGGGAATCAAATCATGATGAGATCACGATAATGAGACCGATTCACCTTTAATTACAGACCCTTAATAATCTTGGTCATAGGTTACTTGAGAGGGACATCGAGATAACTGAATAAACTAATGTGTTGTATACCTGTTCATATGATGGAGGTGGTTGGTCTCATAGCTACTTGTGTGGGGACACTAAGGATACAGTACAAGTGTTCATTGGAGAATGAGTTCACTGATTGATTTGCTTACAGAATGCGGATGGTTATTGATACCTGACGTCAGACAGTGATTCCATAGTCTCAGTAGTATATATGTTCCTTAGACTTGAGACACTAAAGATGCCTTGTATGAGTACTCCATTCTTTGACGCCAGACTTACATATTTGGAAAGTTTCAGATTTGCTGTAGTTGGTTCTCGGGAATGTTAGCCAACCTTACGAAGGCAATTGAGTGTCAATAGAGGATTATCCACTCTCGGTATCATGAGAAGAATATCCTATGTGTTCTTACTCAGGAAAATCCCTAGCCAGGGTCATTTAGATGGAGAGAGAAAGAGTTCTCTAGGAGAATCCGATTAGAGCGAGACTCGATTGGGAACCCGTATGGGCCTGATAGCACCATACCCGATAAATGGTCTTTGGGATATTAGATGGATGAGAAACTATAGGTACATGGTAATTGAGGACAGATAGGTCAAAATGATTGGAGTCTAGTAAATTATTATGGAGATAATAATTCACTAAGTCAGAAAGAGTTATGATAGGTAAGACTCACAGCCAGCACGATACTAAGTCTAGAGGGTCATATACATATGGTAGGTATTACGAAGAGTAGAGGTTTAGATATGAGATATCTGTAGGAGCCCCTCTCTTATTGGATATCTTATGATCCCTTATATTATTAGATCCCATGGATGAGATCCAATAAGAGCTAGATTATTGGGTAGAGACCCACGAGCGCCACTTGCAACCTGCAAGTGGCTTGCCTATGGGTGAGCAGCCTGCGGGGGTCAACAGACGGCCTGCTCGCATGGGAGGGCGATGCCCACGGCGGTAGCGCCGCCTGCGGGCGACCAGCCCACATGGGTGGGTGCACCCGCGGGGGTAGTGCTCACCCGCGGCGCATACAACGGCACTCGCCTAGCCAAAGGGCGAGCCACCCATAGGAGCGCATGCCCGCAAGGGCGGTGCCTGCGCAGGCAGCGATCTCCCGCAAGGGGCAACGTCGCCCGCGGACAGATTGCTAGTGGGTGCTATGCCCATGGGCAAGGGTAGCGTGCTCGGTCGCAGTGGCCACGGTTGGGTAGGGAGTTAGTTTATTTGGGCAAAAGATAATTTTGCCCCTCATAATTTCAAAATTTTTTATTTTTTTAAAATTACCAAAATACATTTTATAATTCATAAAATTTCCTTCATATCCTTGATTTCAGAAAAATATTAGTTAATTAAAATATTTAATTAACTATTATTATTTATCTAGTAGTCCTACATGATAATGATGTATACATGTGATGTATAATGTGGACGGATGATCATGGACCGTGTGATGTGTGTGTACATGTGATTATTATTATTGGGGCCTACGAGCCTCTATTTTTCTCATTTATTATCATGCCTATATGCTTGTAATTATGTCATAATTATATGAGGAGGCATAGCAGGAGCGTGGAAGCGATAGTAGGACCCACGAGGTCGAGACGGACGATTCGATGCATGGAGATGCCGACGGAACCGACGAGGACGAAATGGATGATCATAGGGCATGGAGATGCACCGCTACACACATAGATCTTGATGTGAGTGATTGGGCCTACTAGCTCGAACTTGATCACATTAGGAGTGGTCCATGATCATCAGGTGTGATTACTCATGCGATGTGTGATTGCTTATACATCTACTATATGTATGTATATATATATATATATATATATATATATATATATATATATATATATATATATATATATATATATATGCGATGTAGATATATATTAAATATGTATATGTGCGACACATCATATTAAGAGACCACAATGAAAAATCTCCTCCTTGATAATATTAAGTCGGTAAATGTGAGGCAATTAGATTAACTCACGTGGCCTTCCATCGTTATAGGTAGGAATTGATTCCCAGTGTAGGTTGAGTTGTCGAGTCCCTCAAGGCTCACCTATATCATGATTCGCTATCTTGCCTATGACATAAAGATGTCACCGGTGACCTGAGGACATGGTATGCTTGGTCGAGTCCCTCGAGGGTATATCATCGAATCAGACTCATCTTATAATGTTGGTGATGACTTAACCGAACATCATGGTTGGTCAAGTCCCTCAAGGCCATGATGGTTCAGAGGCCGAACAGGACGGGAATCACAAAGAGTTGTGATCAACAAGAGTTGCCTATCTTTTTGGGCTTAGTGTGATTGATTGAGTCCCTCGAGGTTACACTAAGATGCTGATTGGATCTCGATCCCCACTAGAAGTCTGTCGGAGACTTTCGTTTCATGTACTAAGGGTGTCGCGTGGCTCGCTAGAAAAATAGTGGGAGTATGTCAAGATAGAAATCCATATCTTGATTATTTATATTTTTAAAAAATCTATATGTTATTTAATTCTGCTACATCTTTCATTTTTAGAAAATATTACAAGTAGACCCTCTACGTGGTATACTTGATGCCAACTACCTCACTAGTCCAAATTACATGGACTGGCTCTATAATCTGAGAATAGTTCTCACAATGGAGAAAATCACGTATGTCCTTGATACAGTGATGCCTACGCCTAAGGAAGAGGCAAGCGAGGATAAGATCGCTCGCTACGTGAAGTACACAGATGACTCCGCTCTTGCTCGGTGTTACATGTTGGGCTCTATGACTCACGAGTTATACAGACAACATGAAAAGATAGATGTTAGATCCATACTCCTGCATCTCTATAAATTATTTGAAGAATAGGGAAGAACTCAACAATATGAGATATCGAAGAGTTTCTTCTATATTAGGATTACTAAGGGGACATCGGTTCAGAACCATATCCTTAAGATGATTGAATGGATAGAGAAACTCACAAGTCTAGGAATGATCTTAGAGGATAACTTGTGTGTGGATCTTGTATTTCAGTCTCTACTAGATTTCTTTTCACAGTTCTCTATGCTGGTAAGACTAAAAAGAAAAGGAAGATAGAGAAGTCCCTTGAGAAGAGCAAGGGCAAGGGTAGACCGGGTAAAGCAAAGGTTGCTACGAAGGACCCGGTAAAGGACAAAATCCAGTGCTTCCACTACTGCAAAGATGGGCACAGAAAGAGGAACTACAAAGAGTACATTGCAGAGAAGGCAAAACAAAAGCTTAGAGAAGCTTCAGATATACATTCATGATTAGTCTTTATTTGTCAGACTCATATGATAACATATGGGTATTGGATATCGATCATGTTTATCATATCTGCAATTCGTTATAGGTTCTGACAAGACCTAAGAGATTGATGAGAGGCAAGATGGACCTTAAGATGTGCAATGAAGTAAGAGTTGCTACTATTGCTATTGGCGAGATCACCCTACATTTGCTTGGTGGAGCTACTATTATATTAGATGCATGTTATTTTGTTCCCTTTATTATCGAAAACATTATTTCTATTTCATATTTAACATTGAATAATTATAATATAATTTTTTAGAACAATAGTTATTCAATTATTAAGGATGAGTAGATCATCACGAGAGGAACATTGCATAATGATTTGATTATACTAGATACTACTCTATATATCATGAATATAAGTGAGTCCAGGAGAAAACGAGATGAGGTGAATATTGTATACCTATGGCATTGTAGGATATGTCATATCTATAAGGGAATGATTCAAAAGTTACTGACAGATGAATATATAGATCCATTTGACTGTGAGTCATATGTGACTTGCGAACCTTGCTTTTATGAAAAGATGACTAACTCTCCATTTAATGGAATTGGAGAGAGAGCCATTGAGTTGTTGGAAATCATACATAGTGATGTATGTGGTCACATGTCAACTCAGGCTATAGGTGGTAATTCCTACTTCATTATTTTCATTGATGATTTCTCTAGATACGGACATGTATATTTGATGAAGTACAAGTCCAAGACCTTTAAGAAATTCAGGGAATATAAGAATGAAGTAGAGAATCAGATTGGAAAGGGTATCATGACTCTTCAATCAGATCGAGGAGGTGAGTACTTGAGTACAGAGTTCACCTAGTTCCTCAAGAACTATAAGATTCTATCCCAATGGACACCTCCTTATACACCCTAGCTCAATGGTGTACTCAAAAGGAGAAATTACATACTATTAGACATGATGCAATCCATGATGAATTTTGCCGACTTACTTGTCTCATTATGGGGATATGCCCTAGAGTCCGTAACTTAGCTTCTGAACAGAGTTCCAACTAAGTCAGTAGTGTCTACACCATATGAGATATGAAAATGGAAGACAGATCTTAATGTTATTAAGATTTGGGGCTGTCCTGTCCACATTAAGAGATACAAGCCTGACAAGTTTGAATTCAAGATAGAATGGTGCAAGTTCGTGAGATACTCCAAGAAAACTTGTGGGTATTATTTCTATTATCCTAAGGACCAAAAGGTCTTTGTAGCTAAGAGAGTAGTGTTCCTTGAGAAGGAATACATTCTTGTTGGAGATAGTAGGAGCGTGATAGAGTTGAGTAAGGTTGGAGAACCTAGCTCAAGCACCATTTCACAACCAGAGTCTGTTCAGGTACCTAGCACACAAGTTCTAACTTTACGTAGATTCGGTAGAGTATCTCATCCCCTTTAGAGATATGTGGGACATATCAGAGGAGAGGATGTTGAGGATATTAATCCTCAAACCTACGAGGAGCCTATTATGAGTATAGGCTCCGGGAAGTGGCAAGAAGTTATGAATTCAAAGATAGATTTCATGTATTTCAACAAGGTTTAAAACCTAGTTGATGTACCTGAGAGTATCATACTCATTGGCTGTAAGTGGATCTTCAAGAAGAAGATTGGAATAGATAGAAAGGTAGAGACCTATAAAACAAGGCTAGTGGCTAAGGGGTATTGTCAAAGCCAATGTGTTGACTACGATGAAACCTTCTCACCCATAGTCATGCTAAAATCCATCTGAATTCTATTGGCTATTATAGCACACTATGAGATCTAGTAGATGGATGTGAAAATCGCATTCCTTAATGGCAATATCGAGCAAGAGGTGTATATGATACAGTCTAAGGGATTCATATCCAAGGATAGTCTAGATAAGGTGTGCAAGTTGCTTAGGTCCATCTATGGACTGGAGCAAGCTTTCTAAAATTGGAACATAAGATTTGATGAGGCGATCAGATCTTATGACTTCATTAAGAATGAAGATGAGTCTTGTGTATACAGGAAGGTAAGTAGAAGTACTATCACCTTCTTGGTGTTATATGTGGATAACATTATAATCATTGAGAATGATATAAGAATGCTCTCCATAATAAATGTTTGGCTATCTAGACACTTCTCCATGAAGGACTTAGGGGAAGCATCCTATATATTAGAGATTCAGATCTATAGAGATAGATCTAAGTGGATGCTTGGCTTATTCTAGTTTAGGTACATAGACACCATTGTCAAAAGGTTTGATATGAAAAATTTCAAGAGAAGTCTCATACCGATGAGACATAAGCTATCATTTTTTAGGTGTATGTCGCCAAAGGCTCCAAGAAAGGGCACTCATGGATAGAATACCCTATGCCTCTGCAATATGGTCTATCATGTATGTTATGCTATGTACCAGCCCTAAAATAATGCATGCTCTGAGTGTAAGAGCAGGTATCAAGTGGATCTAGGCTTAGAGTACTAGAAAGCAGTAAAGTATATCCTTAAGTATTTGAGAATGACTAAGGATCTTTTACTAGTATGTGGATAATGTAGCTTCAGAGTTGAGGGCTACATGGACTCGAGCTTCCAATCTGATATCAATGATAGCAAGTCTAATTCAGGGTATGTGTTCACCCTAAATGGAGGAGCAGTATGCTGGAAGAGTTCAAAGCAAGACACTATTGCTGACTCGATCATAGAGGTGAAGTACATTACTACGATAAAGGTAGTAAAGGAGGGATTCTTGATGAAAAAGTTCATTATAGATCTGGGAGTCATGCTGAGCAGTGAGGAACTAATTCCCCTATATTGCGATAACTATGGGGCGATTACTCATATGAGAGAATTCGGGTCTCATCAGAAGTGTTCTGAGGAGATTTTACCTTTTAAGAGAGATTGTGATATGAAGAGATGTAGCAGTGAAAAGAGTTCTATCTGAAGATAATATTTTAGTTCCACTAACAAAGCCTTTGTCTCAGATTGTCAATCTGCTTACAGAATGCTGGATGATTATTAATACCTGATGTTAGACAACGATTCCATAGTCATAGTAGTATATCTATTCCTTAGACTTGAGACACCAAACATGCCTTGTACGAGTACTCCATTTTTTTACGCCAGACTTATAAGTTTGGAAAGTTTTAGATCTGGTATAGTTGGTTCTCAAAACTGGTAGCCAACCTTACGAAGGTAATTGAGTGTCAATAGAGGATTATCCACTCTTGGTATCATGAGTGAAATATCCCATGTATTCTTGCTCAGGCAAATCCCTGGCTAGGGTCATTCAGATTGAGAGAGAAAGAGTTCTTCGGGAGAATATGATTAGAGCGAGATTCGATTGGAAACCTTGTGGGCCTGACAGCACCATACCTGATATATGGTCTCTGAGATATTAGATGGATGAGGGGCTATAGGTACACTGTAACTGAGGATAAATAAGTCTAAAGGATTGGATTCCCCTGTATCGTCTGAGAACTACGGCATAGTGGCATAGTATGTCTGCAGTCGATGAGTCAAGTGAATTATTATGGAGATTATAATTCACTGAGTCAGAAGGAGTTCTGATAGGTAAGACTCACGGCCAGCTCGGTATTGGGCCTAGAGGGTCGCACATATATGGTAGGTGTTATGAAGAGTAGATGTCCAGATGTGAGATATCCACCGGAGTCCCTATCTTATTGGATATCTAATAAGCCCATGTATCATTGGATCCTATGGAGGAGATCCAATAAGAACTAGATTATTAGGTAGAGACCTATTAGTCTAAGAGGCTTGGGTAATTGGATGGAGATCCAATACCCAATAGGGCAAGATCCATTAGGGTTTACAAGGTGCCTCTATAAATAAGAGGGAACCAAAGGTCCATAGGCTAGGGTTTTATTGGTAGCCACATTCTATTCTTCTCTCCTAGAGACGAGCATCTTTGTAGTGCCTACCGTGTGGATCACCACTAGAGAGGAGGATGCTTGACCTCCTTCATCCTTCCCCTTGGATCTACAGGAATCTCAGGAATATACGATCTCCCTAAGTACTATCTTTTCAACATACATAATTTTTTGATTCACGGATTTGGTTTTATGCACCAATCTTCACATGACGATGAAACCTTTTAGTGAAAATCTAAGAATTTTCGTTTTCTGTTCTTCCACTACGTATGAGATGTCGTCCCTGGATTTTCTAACATAGATGAGATCTAATAATAGCTAATATGAGATTATTGGGTAGAGACCCATTAATCTAAGAGGCTTGGAGAATTGGATAGAGATCCAATACCCAATAAGGTAGGATCCATTAGGGTTACGTTGATAAGGGACCTCTATAAATAAGAGAGAACCAAAGGCCTATAGGCTAAGGCTTTTTAGCTACCACCTCCTATCCTCCTATCCTCCTCTCCTCCTTATTTAGCAGCCCTTGTTTAGGATGTGTGGACAGTAAGAAGGGCTAGTCCCTTCTTGATTGTATGGTACATGCAGCTAGAAGATTTGAGTAGCAATTTAAGGAGCATCGTTGTAGCCCTTGTCATGTGGATCATCGCTAGAGAGGAGGCACTTGAACTCCTTTATTCAGTCTTACAGATATGTAGGAATTCAGGGATATACGATCTTTCTAGGTAATTTTTCTACGTGTAGTTTTTTGGTTTCGTAGATTTTTATGTACTATTTTTTGTATGATGATAAGAACTCTTTTTTTTGTAAAAAATCTATGGTTTTTATTTCTATTCTTATGTTGCACATATGATGTTACTATAGATTATCTAATAGTGGTATCAGAGCTAGGTTGCTCATACAAAAGATTGATTTATAAATTACGTATAATTATTTTACGTGGTTACTATGATTTTTTTATCGTAGATTTCAAATCTGTGTTGCACCTTTTTTTACTGTTAACAGGTGTTTTAGAAGAAGCTTTTGATGTTAAGTTAGTTAACACAAAAGAGGAAAAAAGGGCAACAACTATTGCTACCCTGTGGTTTAGCCGAAGGCTGCTTGTAGCCTTGGCCTAGAGCACACCTTACTGCTCTCGGCTTGGCCAAAGGTAGCAAGGTTAAGAGTAGCAAAGGTGCTCTCAGCTTGGGAGATGGCAGCCCCTGCAGCCAGGTTTCCTGGCCACAAGGGGCACCTTAGGCAGCTAGGAAAGAGCCCCTGGCGGTTAGGATTCCTGGCCACATGGGGCAAGGTAGCGGCTAGGGTTTCCTAGCCATCCATGCCTCCCCTATAGCCAGGGTTTCCTAGCTGTAGAGGCAGCCTTGGGGGCCAGGGATCTCTGGCCACACAAGGCAGTCCTACGACCAGGGTTTCCTAGCCGCACTAGGGTACTCCAAAGGGTTACAAAGTAAATAATTAAATTATTTAATTAATAATAATAATAATTATTATCTAGTAGTCCTACATGATGATGATGTGCATATATGGTGCATGATGTGGACGGATGATCATAGACCAGGTGATGTGTATACATATGATCATTATTATTATTAGGGCCTGTGAGCCTCTATTTTTTTCTCATTTATTGTCGGGCCTGCGTGCCCGTGATTGTATTGTAATTATAAGAGGAGGCATAGCAGGAGTGTGGAAGTGATAGCGGGACCTATGAGATCGAGTTGGATGATCGCGACGTATGTAGATGCCGACGGAATCGACGAGGACGAGATGGACGATCACAGGGCAAGGAGATGCGCCACTGCACATATAGATCTTTATGTAAGTGATTGACCCATTGGCTCGGGCTTGATCATGTTAGGATATGGTCCATGATCATCTAGTGTGATTGCTCATATGATGTGTAATTACTTATACACCTACTAGATATGTATATATATATATTTGCATACGATGTAAATATATATTAAATATATATGTGTGTGACACATGATAGGAGACCAAATCAAAGTTCCCCTCTCTCAATAATATTAAGTCAATAAACGTGAAGAAATTAGATTAACCCATGGGGCCTTCCATCGTTATAGGTGGAAACCGATTTTCAATGTAAGTTAAGTTGGTCGAGTCTCTCGAGGCTCACCTATATCGTGATTCGCTATCTTATCTATTACATAGAGATGTCACTGGTGACTTGAGAGCATAGTATGCTTAGTCAAGTCCTTTAAAGGCATATCATCGAATCAAACTCATATTGTAATGATGGTGATGACTTAACCGAATATCATGGTTGGTCAAGTCCCTCAAGGTCATGATGGTTCCGAGGTTGCATAGGGCGGGAATTATAAAGAGTTATGATTGGCAAGAGTTGCCTATCTCTACGGGCTTAGCATAATTGGTCGAGTCCCTCAAGGTTACGTTAAGACGCTCATTGAATCTCGATCCCTACTAGAGATCCGCCGAGGGGAGGGGGTCTCCGATTCATATACCAAAGGGAGTTGTGTGTTTCATAAAAAAATAGTGGGAGTAAATTAAGATAGAAGTCCTTATCTTAATTACTTATTTTTATGAAATCTGTATGTTATTTAGTTTTTGTTGCATCTTTATTTTTCAGAAAAATATCACTTTCGAATCCTTTACGTGGCATACTTGATGTCAACTGTCTCACTGGTCCAAATTATATGGATTGGCTCCACAACCTAAGAATTATTCTCATGATGGAGAAAATCGCATACGTCCTCGATACAGTGATCCCTACGCCCGATGAAAGGGCAAGCGAGGATGAGATCGCTCGTTACGTGCAGTATATAGATGACTCCACTCTCGCTCAATGTTACATATTAGCCTCTATGACTCTTGAGTTACGGAGATAGCATAAAAACATGGATGTCCAATCCATACTCCTACATCTCCATAAATTGTTTGAGGAGTTGGGAAGAACTCAGTGATATGAGATATCGAAAAGTTTCTTCCGCTCTAGGATGACCGAGGGGACATTGGTTCAAAACCATGTCTTTAAGATGATTGAGTGGATAGAGAAACTCATAAGTCTAGGAATGGTCCTAGAGAATAACCTGTATGTGGATCTTATGCTTCAGTCCCTACCAGATTCTTTTTCTCAATTTATAATGAATTTTAATATGAAAAGCTTGAGGTGACCCTCCTAGAGTGATAGGACCCTAGTAGGGTTGGGTCCTACTCAACCATGTAGCAGCTAATAAAAACCCTGTGAGAGTGTAATAAACCATACCTAGTCGCCTCTATCCTATAAAGAAGAGAGGCTAGGATTTATATTTGGGTCTTTGGGCTTCTTAGCCGCCGCCCCCCTTGTTACTGGGCCGGCCCGCTAAGGTTGAGGACAAATTGGGTAGTTCACTTAGGAAGCAGTTCCTAGGGCTAGGGTTTGGAGCTCTATATAAGCATGTAGCCTCCATCTCTTGGGAATAAGAAGAAATATCAATCTACAATTATAGCTACCAGGCTACTTGGAGGGTGGAACCCCTATAGCGTTCCAAGGGTTGATCCCTTTCAAAGATCAATCTCCATAGAATTCCTCTAGGGTTCTATCATCTGGTATCAGAGCAACGATCTTGCTGCTTTTGCTACCATCCCTGCCGCCCACCATCAGCCAAGCAATTCCCATAATTGCTCTTGACGTCGTCGTCTCCATCGACATCTCCTGATGTAGATCAATTCAATCTACAGTCGCCACCTCCAATTGCATCAGAGATCTAGTATTTTTTTACCACCAATACCTTTTGCTGCTATAATTTTTCATCTAAAATATCAAAAAGAAGTTTTTCTATCTATCCCTTACCTGCAAATTCCTTGCATCGCAAAAGTTACTATCTTTGCGAACGAAGGATTGCTGCAGAAAATTTTAGCCGTGTGTTGCTGCCTTTAACCGATCTAATTGTTATCCTTTTTGAACAAAATTTCTTGTGCACCTCATATATCATCTTGGCTCCCATCCGTGATTGATCTATCATAGAATTCATCAAAAAAAAAAAAATCATGTGTTGCTGCAATCTCTCATCGCAAACTGCTGAAATTTTTCGACGAGAATTCTGCTATGGCAACTTGCACCGATTTCTTTAATGTTTTATTGCCGAAATTTCTTGATCCAATTTATTATCCTTGCTATTATATAAACTAAGATTCTACCATCAAACCCCCTCCTCAAATTCTTGAGTTTTCGCTAGAAATTTCATCGAGAAACTGCTATTTCTTCGACGACAATTCTGCTTTTACGAGACAGTGTATATAGGCAGCAATTGCCACTGATTTTTATCAAATCTTTGCTGTAATCTACCACAGATCTAAAACCCTCTTCCCTAACCTTCATCCACTACCATCACAGCCCAAAAACTCCATCAAACCGTAGCCCCAAACTGCACCCAAAACAGCCACAAAACAAGCCTAAACCGCAGCCTACATCCACCAATCCACCAACCCTTTCAGCCACTTCTCTCAACCAATACATGCCTTTAACCCAATAGCAAAAAAGAGATCTTAATATTACAGATTTGGAGACATATGCTATGGCATCCGAGGAGGCAATTGATGCTAAATTCGAAGTCTTCGAGACACGAATGGAGGAGAAGATTCGGACTCTCTTTGCCGAACTTAGTTTGGGTTGACCACTGAGCCTAAAGAAATCACATCAAGGAGAGAGCTCTGATCGAAGAGATGACCTCCAAGAGAGGGGAGGCTCTATGATCGATCCCCACTATCCACGCATGAGGGTGGACTTTCCTAGATGGGAAGAATGAGACCCGATTGGTTGGATCTCACGTGCGGAGCGATATTTTCGGTACCACAAAACCGTAGATGCATCTATGGTAGAAATTGTGGCTATGCATCTTGAAGGGGATGCCATACAATGGTTTGATTGATTTGAACACACTCATGGAATTCTCTCATGGTGATAATTCAAAGAAGGACTGCCGATCCGTTTCGCACCAATTGATTATGAGAAAATCGACGGACAACTAGCAAAGATCTGACAAACCTCCACCATCCAGGAGTATCAAACCAAGTTTGAAAGGTTATCTAATTAAACTCGTGATTGGTCTGAAAAATAGTTATTGGGGATATTTATTGAGGGCTTGAAGCTGGAGATCCGAGGAGAAGTTAAAGCACAACAACCGTACACACTTATGGTAGCCATCTCTTTCACACGACTTCAGGAGGAGCGATTGAACCACGAAGCCCGGAGGACTAGGTCACTCCTCAACCAGCAATATTGAAGCCCTTGGCCCCCCCTACTATTAGCCGAGCTCTTGCACCAAAAAGGTTGACAAGAGAAGAGCTTCGAGACCGATCTGCCAAGGGGTTATGTTGGCATTGTGACGAGCCGTGGAGCCGCGAGCATCACTGTAAAAAAGGGAGACTTCTTGTGATTGAACCAGTGGAAGAAGAGATCAGTGAACAGCTAGAAGAAAGTCTTGAACATGAGGATGAAAATGTGGAAGAAGAGCCACAATCGACCGACTTTATGGTACATGCACTAGCCGACTACTCAAATCTGCAAACGATGAAAGTTGGAGGCCTGCGCAAACAACAACCGATCACTATTCTCATCGATACAGGTAGCACTAATAACTTTCTAAACAGTAAGGTTGCTGCTCGAATGACACTCCACATTGAAGGTTGCAGCAAGTTCGACGTAAAGGTCACTGACGGCCGAATCCTAAAATGCGACCAAAGATGCCCGTAGGTAAAACTATTACTGCAGGGCCAAGAAATTGTTGCCGACTTCTTCCTCCTACCAATTGATGATTATGAGGCTGTGTTGGGCATAGAATGGCTGACGACGCTAGGTGACATCTCTTGGAACTTTTCCAAATTGATTATGAAATTCTATTGCAAAGGTAAATAGGTCACTCTACGCGGGAAGCGCGGAAGCAACGTAACCACCGTTTCAACCCAACGAATGGAGAAATTTTTACACAAGATAAATGGTAGCTTTCCTATGCATCTCTAGCAGCAACCAGAGGGGGAGAAAATAGAAATTCAAGATCAAAATATCACCCAACTACTTGTTGAATTTGATGATGTTTTTGCTGAACCGCGCGGTCTTCCTCCTACTCGGCAACATGACCACCGAATTCTAATCCTTCCGGGCAAACCACTAGCAAACACTCAGCCTTACCACTATCCTCACCTCTAGAAGGATGAAATTAAGAAGATCGTGAAGGAGATGCTCGAAACAGGGGTGATTCGGCCAAGCTGCAGCCCCTACTCCTCACCAGTGCTACTTGTGCGCAAGAAAGACGGAACTTGGTGGATGTGCATCGACTACCGAGCTTTAAATGATATCACCATCAAGGATAAGTACCCAATACTAGTGGTGGATGAACTTCTTGATGAATTAAAAGGAGCTCGAGTCTTCACAAAGTTGGACCTCTGTTCCGGTTACCACCAAATTCGGGTATGTAAAGGCGACATCCCAAAAACTGCTTTCCGTAGTCATAATGACCATTATGAATTCTTGGTAATGCCCTTTGGACTCAGTAATGCTCCTTCAACCTTCCAAAGTCTTATGAATGATATTTTTCAGAGCTTTCTTTACAAATTTGTGCTAGTATTTTTTGATGATATTCTCATTTATAGCCCTTCTCTTGAGACTCACTTTCAGCACTTACGATTTGTTCTAATGATCCTTCAGGAGAATACTCTTTTTGTTAAGCTATCATAGTGTAGCTTTCTCCAGCAAAAAGTAGAGTACCTTGGGCACATAATATCAGAAGGAGTGGCCATAGACCCAACAAAAATCGAAGCAATGCAAGGCTGGCCGAAACCTACAAATGTGAAATTGCTGCGTGGGTTCCTTGGACTAACGGGCTACTATCGAAAATTCATGAAGGACTATGGGAAGATCAGTGCCCCCCCTCACTTCTCTACTAAAAAAAGATGCCTTCCAATGGTTAAACAAAGCCTCCTCTGCCTTCGACAGACTTAAGGCCGCCATGATGATGACACCAGTGCTAGCGCTACCAGATTTCAGCCGACCCTTCATCATTGAGGCCGATGCATCTGGAGTTGGAATTGGAGCCGTTCTCATGCAAGATTGTCGACCACTCGCATACACCAGTAAGGCGTTGTCCCCCTCCTATCAAGAAATGTCTATCTATGATAAGGAGATGCTCGCCATTGTACACGCAGTAACAAAGTGGAGACCCTACCTGATTGGCCGATGATTTCAGATTAAAATCGACCGTAGAAGCCTCAAGTACTTTTTGGAGCAGAAGATATCATCCCCGGAGTAGCAAAAATGGGTAACCAAACTTCTAAGATTTGATTATGAAATTATTTATAAAAGGGGAAAGAAAATATTGTTGTAGATGCACTTTCACGGCTACCTGAGCAAGCAGAATTATCAGCCATCTCTCTTCCTACCACCGGCTTCTTTGAGGACATTAGGGAGGAATGGAAGAAGGATCCAGAAACCAACAACATCATAAAAAAATTGGAGGATCCAAGCGCAGTAGCTCACTATACTTAGGATTCGAGGGATCTACGCTACAAAGGTCGTATTGTGTATTACCAAACTCCCCTTGCATCAAAGTCATTTTGCACGAAATGCACTCCACACCTTCAGCAGGGCACTCCGGATTTCTAAGAACCTACAAAAGAGTGAAGCAAAACTTTTATTGGAGAGGGATGAAAAAAATTATTTCTGAATACGTAGCACAATGTGATGTATGTCAACAGCAAAAAGGTGAAACAGTGGTAAGTCCAGGGAAACTACAACCACTACCCATACCAGACTCGGTGTGGACTGACATCTCCATGGACTTCATCGAAGGGCTGCCACCTTTCAAAGGTAAAAGCACAATCCTTGTGGTGGTTAATCGACTTACGAAATATGCTCATTTTTGTGCTGTGCGAAATCCCTACACTACTGTTAGTATTGCTTAGATTTTCATAGAAAATATTGTTAAACTGCATGGGATGCCAAGATCCATTGTAAGTGATCGTGATAGGGTCTTCATTAGTAAATTTTGGATCGAGTTATTTCAGTTACAGAGCACCAAACTCAAGATAAGCACAACATATCATCCACAAACTAACGGCCAAACATAAGTGGTGAACAGGTGTTTAGAGATGTATCTTCGGTGTTTCACTAGTGATCGGCCAAAGGAGTGGACGAAATGGCTCCCTTGGGCCGAATGGTGGTATAATACTATATATCATTCATCTACAAAATGTACCCTGTATGAAGCATTATATGGTCGGCCAGCTCCTGTGATTCTAAAGTATGTAATTGGCTCTGCTAAGGTATATCAGGTCGACCAAGATTTAATTGACAGGGACAAACTCCTATAATTGTTAAAGGATAATCTCTCTACCGCTCTAGCCAGAATGAAGTAGCAAGCTAATACACGAAGAAGCGAAAGAGAATTTTTAGTAGGAGATTGGGTTTATCTTCGCCTACAGCCATACAAGCAGCTCTCCATCAACACATGAGCTTCCATAAAGCTATCTCCACGTTTTTATGGGCCCTATCAGATCATAGAGTGTATTGGAGCTGTGGCGTATAAACTTAAATTACCTGAAGATGCCAAAATTCACCCTGTCTTTCATGTGTCATGCTTAAAGCCCAAGTTGGGAGAACACTGAAAGGATCAAAAGGCACTAAGAGGGGGGGGGTGAATTAGTGCAGCGGATTAAACTCGTATTCTTGAAACCGATTTCGCAAAGAAACACAAGTTCGTGGAAGAATTCGATTTGACGAAAGAGAACTTGAAAGTAATTGCTTGTGAAAAGGAACTAACTAAGAACTTGCAGCCAAGAAATGAAGTGATTTCAGAAATGTAAACACTCACACATTTAAGGACACAATGATGTATAGTGGTTCGGTCAAATGACCTACATCCACTCTTGAAGCCTTTGCAATGAGGCTCCGCTCTTCCACTAGCAAGTCCTTTGAAGGGGAAGGATCAAACACCCCTTTTTACAACCCTTTACAAGATGTTCACACTTGTACAAGATCTCTCAAGAAGAAGAAAGGTGAACACTTAGCAAAGAATACAACACTTTTCAAAAACTCTTCAAAAGCTCAAGACTCAAACTATTTGCTCAAAAGGGTTATTTTTTCAAATTTGAAAAGGAAGGGGTATTTATAAGCCTCAAAGTGATTCAAATTTGGAGCAAAACTTGGAGCCAAAATTTGAATCCTTTGAGTTTTTCGATCGATCAAGTCTTGGCAGATCGACACACCCAGCGGTTCTATTGCGCTTCACCCGGCGCGTGCTACGCCTGGCTTTCACGCACCAGCGGTGCTACACGCTGCTACTGATATCTGGGGCGGTGCTACCGCTTTGCTACGATATCCGGCGCTACGGTGAGCGCATGATACAAGATATCGGGCTCGCTACGGAGAGCTCACTACTGATATCGGGTTCGCTCGATGGCGGGCTCGCTCACACATAGCGAGGCTACGATGCCGGGCTCGCTTCGATGGCGAGGCTACAAAGAAGATGCACGTAGCATGCATGCATGCGTAACTTGATTCGGTTTGGGCCAAAATTTTGGCCCAAACTCATCTAATCAAGGCCCAATGGGCCCCCACTTTGGATTATCTAATCCTAACCCAAAATACGTGCTAACTACGAATTTTAAAGACGTTTCCTAAGCTATTACAAAGTTCACATGACAACTTCTTCCGGCGAGCTTCCGGTCAACTTCCCGACGAGTCTTCCGCGAACCTTCTGGAAACCATTCCGCGGACTCACGGCAAGCTCTCGGACTTCACGATGATCTTGGCGAGTTCCCCCGAGCTTCTTTGGCAAGCTCCGATCTTTTTTGGCAAGCTCCGCGAACTTCCGACGAACCTCCCGGTGAACTTCCGAAAACCCTTCGGCAAGCTTCCTACTGTTCTCGGCCGGTTCCGGCAACGCTCCCAACGAATCTTCGGACTTCCTTTGAATACTCGAACTCCCAACGATTCATCACACTTGTCTTCGGCCCTTTGTTTCGCTTTACGTCTTCATCCCTTCGTAGTCAATCCTGCTCGATAGTAGACTGCATAACTCAAAACGCAGTTAGACCACAAATCACACTCAATTAGTTTCATCATCAAAATCCGAGATTCAACAATCTCCCCTTTTTGATGATGACAACTAATTGATGACCGAACGAGTTAACCATAACTCCCGGAGTTTAACACAAACTCCCCTATCAATATGCAATTGATAGAACCCTTGGATTATCCCAAATCCAAGTAACATGTATCATTCATGTAGTGAAATAAGAACAAACCATCATGCAAATATAAAATATTCAATCAATGCATGAAGTCATCAATCTACTTCTCCCCCTATGTCATCAACAAAAAGGAGAAGTATTATTATAACTAGTTTAAAAGATATGCAGATTTTTACAACAAACTAGCTTGCACTTTGTAAGATATGCAGATTTTTACAATATCATACAACATTTTGCAATACAACATTAAGTTATACCATTCAATCATAGCAAGTTTCAAAGATGGGCAATGATGGTAATTTTCACTTGCTTCTTGAGATGTGCAAGTTTGCACCTTGTTTCTCACGATAGCAATATTTGCATCATTTGATATAACAATTCTTAGCTTCTCATGAAGTTGCAAAGTAGGAATCAAGATGGCAAATTTTTGCAATGTTCGAGCTAAAACTTTCTCCCCTTTGTTAGCATCAAAAGAAAGGGAGGATAAAATACTTCAAATAATCTTGCATAAGATTCAACAATAATTTGTAACAAAAATGCAAGCAATTTTGAAGAAGTGAAATTGAGCAAGATTTTTGCCTCTCTTGAGATAGCAACTCTTTGCTTCTCAATGTTCAAGCTAGCAGAATTTTCTCTTTTGAAGCACAAGCAAGCAATAAATCTTCTCCCCCTTTGTTTTTGTCAAAGAGAAGGGATGAATATTATCTCAATCAAATAATTTTGCATCAATCAATATATCAATCATCACATGATGCATACGAGATGATATTGAAACATGAGAAATCATGTCATGAAGGATATCAATATGTAAATTCAACAAGAATCAAAACCAAAAGATATCATCCATGATTCATAACTTTTCATTTTAGCAAGATCTAGATTCATATTTATCAATTTTTAATTCAAGATAAATGTCATACAACCAAGAATCATGATATATGAAAGCATATCGATATTAAGGATCAAATCATGATTACAAGTGCTAACATATTTTCTTTTCATTCATTTTTAAGCCATGATAAAAGAATAAATCAATGATTCAAATATTAAGCACAATTCTTTTTCATCAAATTTTCAATCGTATAAGGCTTACATGGCAAATATCAATTCATGATAAAGGGTATACTATCTTGAATCATGATGCATAAAAACATATCATTCTCATAGATCAAGTCATGATTCATTGATTCATCATAAGGCAAATTTCTTTTCAATTATCTATTTTTCAATTGCCACATAAGACATACAAGCCAAAGAATCTTTGTCATTTCTATATTATGAAATATATGATAATAAGACTCATGATTCATTTAAAAAGATATAGCATAAAGAGTAACTTGATTCAAGTATAAGATTTTTCATCAAGATCACATTTCATAAGAATCAAGATCACAAATTCATAAAAATTCAAGGATTGAATTCGAGAAATCAAAAGACAAGTTACATTTCATTTAAGGAATTTTCTTTTGATAAGACGGAAGGAGCATGGTAAAAGATCTTGATTTATAAAGAGTTTCAAGTCATATTTGTCAAGATCATGATTTCAATAAAATTTCTTTATAGCAAAATGAAATCTTTTAGAACTTGATTCAAGCATTAAATATGTCTTAACAAATCATAATTCTAGAAGATTCAAGAATCATTAAAAGAAAAATCATTCAAGCTCAATTTATCAACTTATGACTCATAATTAAATTATTATTTTTGAGATTAATAACATGAATAAAGTCATTACCGTATCATCAAAATCTCATTCGTAATTCTAATGATTTATAAAATATCATAAATGAATTTATCACTTGCCTTTCATCAAAAATTGAAAATCAAACTTTATCATAAAATTGTCAAGGCATAAATGCAACATATTATTCCAAGACATGAGATTCAATTTATCATGATAATATGTTTCATGTTTCAAAAGATGAGTATCAAATTTTAAAACCGAAACATGAGTTTGTCATCAAGATATGATATCACAAAGTCATTAAGCATGATAACAAACTTTTAGTATTTTTATTTCAATGATGATTTCATAATGTATGTTCAAACATTTATGTGGATCCCATCATTGTAGAAATTCAAAACATAAGTTTGTCATTATATCCATCAAGATCATATGCATCAAATATCATGACAATACATTTTCTCATCTTTATGAGTTTCAATTTAAGTGATTTGATCTTTCATAAGAATGTTCAACTTTTTCATATGAAAATGTCATGCATTATATTCAAAAACGAAAATATCATCAAAATCATTTTAATTTATAAGATTCATAAGATATCACAAAATCATTAAGCATGACAACCAACTATTATTATCAATGATGATTACATAAGGTATGTCCAATTATATATATGAAAATCATCATTGTATTACTTTGAAATACAAGTTGTCATGTAGTCCATTAAGATCAAAAGCATTACACGTAAAGCATCATGATAGTGCAATTTCTCATTTTTTATGTGTTCCATTTCAAGTGATTTGATGTGAGTATACTCATGTTTTTCATATAGATCCAAAGAGCAAGTTTCAAGAGAAATCATTAAGACCGAAAACATGAAGCACATTTTTAAAATATTCATCATGTTTATTTTCATGAGATTCACAAGACTCATAACATGAATTCATTCATCTCAATAGAATAAAAAAGATATTTTCATTTTAAGCAATTTGATGTGAGCATATTCAAAATTTTTATGAAAACATGTATCAAAATAAAACACAAGCTTCAGTCATTAAATCGTCAAGACCAAATATGTAAAAATGATAGCACACTTTCAATTTTTATGTTAAAATGCCATGTTCAAATTTTTGCCAAAATCATGCATCTATTTATAAATTCGAAAAATATGTTTCATCATCACAATATGACACTTTATTACTTCAAAAGCTCATGCATGATAAAATCATCAAGCATCATATTTGGAGACAATGTAAACCATCAAGATACACATGCATGGATTAATCCTAAGCATTATCACAAATCTTGCATCATTCATATGTTTACTTTTCAAAAATACTATAAAGAAAAGCATAGTATAATTTCGAATTTTTTTTAATTTCTAAAAACACAAGAAAAGAATTAAAAAAAAATTCCTACTAACTAAGTTAAGCATTCATGGAAATCATCAAGTAATTTCAAAATAATTCAAGGAAGTTAAGTTACTTACCTCATTGTCGAAGCCCATTAAAGCATAGTTTGCTTCTTCTTTCCTTGATTCTTCTTGATGAGTCTTCTTCTTCTTCATTGGTCTCTTCCTCCGTTCAAGTTCATTGTTGATTTTAGATTTTTGTTTAATGAACTTATTAAGATCGATTAAAGGTTCAAAGTCCTCTTCACTGTCCTCATCACTTGAGTCATCACTCAAGTGGCATTCTCTTGTTCTAAGTTCAAACATCTTCTTGTTCTTTAGAAGGTGGTTCAAATGTTCATCATGTTCATCATGTTCCAAGAGTGTCATTTCATAGGTCATTAATGACCCGATTAATTCTTCAAGTGAATAATCATTCAAGTTTTTAGACTCTTGAATAGCCGTAATTTTTGGATCCCATTCTTTTGGAAGGGATCTTAAAATCTTGTTTACTAAATCAAAACTTGAAAAAGATTTACCAAGACTTTTCAAGCTATTGACGACATCCGTAAAGCGGGTGTACATATCGCCAATAGTTTCGCTTGGTGTCATTCGAAAGAGCTCAAAATCATGCAACAAGAGGTTTACTTTCGAGTCTTTAACTCTACTAGTTCCCTCATGCGTGATTTCAAGAGTTCGCTAAATGTCAAAAGCCGTTTCGCACATAGAAATCCGATTAAACTCGTTCTTGTTTAAAGCACAAAATAAGGCATTCATAGCCTTTGCGTTTAAAGAAAACGACCTTTTCTCCAAAACCGACCATTCGTTCGTCGGTTTAGAGGAAGGTTGAAAACCATTTTCAATGATGTTCCACAAATCCAAATCCATTGAAAGCATGAAAACTCTCATTCGAGTTTTCCAATATGTGTAGTCCGTCACTTAAAGAACGGTGGACGAAAAACCGAAAAGCCCTCTTGAAAACCATTTAGAGCCATTTCTCACGGGTGTAAATCCGAAAGAGAAAGAACGTGGCTCTGATACCAATTGAAAGGATCAAAAGGCACTAAGAGGGGGGGGTGAATTAGTGCAGCGGACTAAACTCGTATTCTTGAAACCGATTTCGCAAAGAAACACAAGTTCGTGGAAGAATTCGATTTGACGAAAGAGAACTTGAAAGTAATTGCTTGTGAAAAGGAACTAACTAAGAACTTGCAGCCAAGAAATGAAGTGATTTCAGAAATGTAAACACTCACACATTTAAGGACACAATGATGTATAGTGGTTCGGTCAAATGACCTACATCCACTCTTGAAGCCTTTGCAATGAGGCTCCGCTCTTCCACTAGCAAGTCCTTTGAAGGGGAAGGATCAAACACCCCTTTTTACAACCCTTTACAAGATGTTCACACTTGTACAAGATCTCTCAAGAAGAAGAAAGGTGAACACTTAGCAAAGAATACAACACTTTTCAAAAACTCTTCAAAAGCTCAAGACTCAAACTATTTGCTCAAAAGGGTTATTTTTTTCAGCTGAAAAGGAAGGGGTATTTATAAGCCTCAAAGTGATTCAAATTTGGAGCCCAAACTTGGAGCCAAAAATTTGAATCCTTTGAGTTTTTCGGTGCAGTCAAGTCTTGGCAGACTGACACACCCAGGCGGTTCTACCGCCTGGCTTTCCACGCACGCACCAAAGCGGTGCTACCGCCTCACCAGCGGTGCTACCACCTGCTACAATGTGGGGTGGTGCTATCGCCTTCAGCAGCGCGTGTGCTACCGCACATACATATCCGGCGCTTCGGTGAGCGCATGATACAATATCCGGGCTCGCTACGGTGAGAGAGCTCTACATATCGGGCCTGCTCACATGGCGGGCTCGCTACGATAGCGAGGCTACGATGAGCCGGGCTCGCTACGAAGAGCGAGGCTACAAAGAAGATGCACGTAGCATGCATGCATGCGTAGCTTGATTCAGTTTGGGCCAAAATTTTGGCCCAAACTCATCCTAATCAAGGCCCAATGGGCCCCCACTTTGATTATCTAATCCTAACCCAAAATACGTGCTAACTACGAATTTTAAAGACGTTTCCTAAGCTATTACAAAGTCCACATGACAACTTCTTCCGCGAGCTTCCGGTCAACTTCCGACAGTCTTCCGACGAACCTTCGGAAACCATTTCGCGGACTCACGGCAAGCTCTCGGACTTCACGATGTTCTTGGCGAGTTCCCCCGAGCTTCTTTGGCAAGCTCCGATCTTTTTTGGCAAGCTCCGCGAACTTCCGACGAACCTCCCGGCGAACTTCCGAAAACCCTTCGGCAAGCTTCCTACTGTTCTCGGCCGCCGGCAACGCGCCCCAACGAATCTTCGGACTTCCTTTGAATACTCGAACTCCCAACGATTCATCACACTTGTCTTCGGCCCTTTGTTTCGCTTTACGTCTTCATCCCTATCGTAGTCAATCCTGCTCGATAGTAGACCTGCATAACTCAAAACGCAGTTAGACCACAAATCACACTCAATTAGTTTCATCATCAAAATCCGAGATTCAACAAACACGAGTCACCCCAGATCCAATTACCTAACACCACTGATGATGAAAATATTCAAGCCCAACCACAAGTCATCCTCGACCGCAGAATCGTGATGCGTTATCGATGTCCCTCTACTGAAGTACTAGTACATTAGACTAATTTACCACTCGAAGATGCCACATGAGAATCATATGAGGAGTTGAAGACCCGGTTCCCTGAATTCATGGAACCCTAGCCTTGAGGACAAGGCTGATTTGAAGAGGGCGGGCTTGATAGGACCCTAGTAGGGTTGGGTCCTACTCAAACATTAGCAGCTAATAAAAACCCTGTGAGAGTGTAATAAACTCCACCTAGCCGCCTCTATCCTATAAAGAAGAGAGGCTAGGGTTTATATTTGGGTCTTTGGGCTTCTTAGCTGCCGCCCTCCTTGTTATTGGGCTGGCCCGCTAAGGTCGAGGGCAAATTGGGTAGTTCACTTAGGAAGCAGTCCCTAGGGCTAGGGTTTGGAGCTCTATATAAGCATGTAGCCTCCATCTCTTGAGAATAAGAAGAAATATCAATCTACAATTGCAGTCACCAGGCTACTTGGAGGGTGAAACCCCTATAGCGTTCTAAGGGTTGATCCCCCTCAAAGATCAATCTCCATAGAATTCCTCTGGGGTTCTATCATAGAGCTCCTCAATATGTTGAGAGAAGTATTGAATCTTAGATTTTGATGATGAAATCAATTAATAAATTATTAATCTAATCCATATGTTGAGAAGAGTGTTGCAAGATTAACTACGATAATAAATAGGGCATAAAGCAGATGTGCCGAAATCAAAGATCGGATAATTTATCGGGAGTCCGAGAGCTCGTCGGGATTTCACCAAGAAGTTCATTGGGAGTTTTGCCAGAGTTTGCTAAGAAGTTCATCGGGAGCTCATCGAAAAGTTCATTGGGAGTTCATTGAGAAGTTCATCGAGAGTTCACCAGAGCTCACTTAGAAGTTCATTAGGAGCTCGACGAGAAGCTCATCGGAGTTTGCCAAGAAGATTGTTGAGAGTTCAAGAAGATTGTTGATAGTTTGCCAATAATTGGTGAATTATTTATTCTAATCCATATTGTCAAGATAAGCATGCAGGATTAACTACAATAGGATGAAAACATAAAGCGATTTATCGAGGTCAAGTTCGCTGGGAGTTCGATGTTGAATCTCAGATTTTGATGATGAAATCAATTGGTGAAATATTTGTTCTAATCTATATTATCAAAGATAAGTGTGCAGGATTAACTACGATGGGTTAGAAACATAAAGCGATTTGCCGAGGTCAAGTTCGTCGAGTGTTCAAGAGTTCATCAGAAGTCCGAAGGATCGTCGGAAGTGTTGTCAGAACCAACCGAGATCAAATCAAGGACTTACCAAAGTTTTCAGAAGTTCGCGGTAAAGATCGTCGAAGGTTCACGGAGATTGCCGAGAAGGTTCGGAAGTTTGCCGAAGACTCGTTGAGCGCACCATACAAGCCAGGAGCATGTTGGGAATCCGCCGGAAGAAATCCGAGGGAAGTATCAGAAGATCGCCGAAGTCTCATCGTAAAGCTCGCTGGAATAAGACTTGAAGAATATCGGTTTAAATCATTGTAAATTATGTTTTAATTTCATAGTTGGCACGAACTTAGGGCAAGGATTTCGAATTAATCCTGCTCAAATATGGTAGGGGCCAACCGGGCTCTTACTAGGCCTTTTTGGGCCTTGAACAAGGCCCATTCAGCATTGCTGAATGGGTCAGGCGGTAGAACCGCTTGTGTGGAATGCTGGGCGGTACTACCGCCCAGCCTGGGGCGGTAGTACCACCCAACTGCAGTGCACAGAGGCGGTAGTATCGCCTAGCATAGGCAATAGCACCGCTTGTGCACTGTCAGTCTGACGATTGACAAGTGGTAGCACCGCTCCTGACAGGCGGTAGCACCGCCAGCACCGGAAACTCCAATTTGATTTCAAATTTGGAGCCCAAATTTGAATCCACTTTGGATCTATAAATACCCCCCCTTTTCTCAGCTGAAAAGGCACCCTTTTTGAGAGTTAGAAATTGAGCTAAAGTCTTGTTTTCAATAGCTTGTGTTCACCTCCTTCTTTCTCTTTGGAAAATCTGTAAGAGTGTGAACTTCTTATAAAAGGATTGTAAGAGGGGTGCTTGGTCCTTCCATTTCAAAAGAATTTGCTAATGGAAGTTGGGAGCCTCATCGGAGAAGGCTTCGGAAGTGGATGTAGGTCACTTTGACCGAACCACTAAACATCTTCGCGTTCTTGAATGTGTGAGTGTTTAAATTTCTGTTTCATCCTTTTACTTGGCTGCAAACCATTTAGTTTTTTATTACTTTTGCTCAAGCTACTTCAACCAAGTCATTTTTCGTCGGATCGAAGTTTTCACACAAACTAACTATTTCACCGAAATCGGTTTCAAACTTATGATTTTAATTCGCTGCACTAATTCACCCCCCCTCTTAGTGCCTATCCGATCCTAACAATTGGTATCAGAGTAGGTTCACTCTCATATTTGGTCTAAAACCCAAGAGAGATGGTCTATTCCGGTATGCAAGAGGGTCATTCCATTACACGTCCGCCTATGTTTAATGGGTCGGATTATATATATTGGAAGACTCGTATGAGGATCTTTCTTATTTCTATAGATTTTGAGCTTTGGAATATCGTTGAGAATGGTTTTTAAAAATCTTCTCTTCTGATGAGCGATTGGAATGAATCAGAGAAGAAGGTTTTTGCTTTAAACGCAAAGACTATGAATGCCTTGTTTTATACACTAGACAAAAACGAATTTAACCATGTATCAATTTGTGAATTGGCCTTTGATATTTGGCGTACTCTTGAGATCACTCATGAAGGCACTAGTCGAGTGAAAGAGTCCAAAATTAATATTCTTTTGCATTCTTATAAACTTTTTTGAATGAAACCAAGTGAGTCCATTGGAGACATGTATACTCGCTTTACGGATGTCATCAATGGACTTAAGGCACTTGGTAAAGGTTTTTCTAACTTTGAACTTGTAACTAAGATTTTAAGATCCCTTCCAAAGAGTTGGGATCCAAAAGTTACGGCCATACAAGAGGCCAAGGACCTTAAGACTTTTCCCCTTGAAGAACTTATTGGGTCTCTAATGACCTACGAAATGACGTACCATGCTCATGAAGAGCTCGAGAACCCCATTCCAAAGAACAGGAAGGATATGATATTAAGAACACAAGAAGACTACTTGAAAGGAACATCAAGTGATGAGGACAGTGACAATGACATTACACTCTTAACTTGAAAATTCAAAAAATTCATAAGAAAGAACAAATTTAAAAATGACACAAAAAATAAACTTGAACATAAAAAGGATCAAGTTATTTGCTACGAATGCAAGAAGCCGGGACACTTCAAATATGAATGCCCCCAAGCCAAGAAGAAGCAACCCAAGAAGAAGATGGCATTGAAGGCTACATGAGATAATTCAAGTGACTCCGAGGTTGAAGAAGCAAGCAACAAAGAGGAGACTAACTTTACGCTAATGGCCCTAGGAGAAGAGGTTAGCGAGTTATTTAATGAAGAATTATTTTTCGATGAGCTTTCTATCGCTTTTCATGAGTTATTTGATGAATGTAGAACTATTAGTAAGAAGTTTAATTTACTAAAGAAAGAGCATGCTTTATTGCAAAATAAGTTCAATAGTCTCCAAACTCCTTCTCTACCCACATGCTCTAAGCGTGAACACTTAGAAGCAATAAAAAACGAGAATTTGCTACTCAAAGAGATACTAAACAAATTTAAGGTCGGTAGCAAGGGCTTGGACATAATCCTTGCTAGTAAGGGTCACGTCGGAAATAGAAGTGGAATCGGATTTGTGAGTGGATCTCACTGAAATCCCACTACCTTCATTAAAGGACCCACATTGCATGTATCGCCCCATTTGAAATATAATTTTTGTGGCAAAACTGGACATGTTGTCTACAAATGTTCATTCAAGAAAATTAGTCCACATAAATTGATATGGGTTCCTAAAGGAACCATAAACAATTCAATGTTGAATCACAAAATAAATAGATCAATTTGTGAGGCACCCAAAATCAAATGGGTACCTAAAAACCATCCTCTTTTGTAGACAAACTCACAAGCTAGGAGTAAGAGATGGTATCTTGATAGTGAATGCTCAAGGCACATGACCGGAGATACATCTTATTTCTCTATGCTCACTAGCAAAGAAGAAAGGTATGTCACCTTCGGAGATAACAACAAGGGTAAAATCATTGGCAAGGGAACCATAGGTAACAAATCAAGTTTTTCAATTGATGATGTGTTGCTAGTTGATGGTTTAAAACATAATCTTTTAAGCATTAGTCAATTATGCGATAAAGGTTACATTGTTAGATTTGAATCTAATGTTTGCATCATTGAAAAACCAAACAATGACATATCTATGATTGCTTTAAAACAAAACAATGTCTACATAAATATTGATGAATCAAGTAATGAAATATGTTTTTCGGTTTTGAATGATGATGCTTGGCTTTGGCATAAGAGATTAGGCTATGCAAGCATGAAACTAATTTCTAAAATTTCATCTAGAGAATTAGTATGAGGAATTCCCAATATGAAGTTTGTCAAGGACAAAGTATGTGATGCATGTCAACTAGGAAAATAAATAAAAACTAGCTTTAAACCAAAAAATCAAATTAGTACCACTAGACCATTGCGATTGATCCATTTGAAATTATTTGGACCAATTGACACAACAAGCTTAGGAGGTAGTAAATACGCCTTTGTAATTGTGGATGACTATAGTAGATACACTTGGACCTATTTCTTAACTCACAAAAGTGATTGTTTCAAATGTTTCTCAAAATTTTATAAACTTACTCAAAATGAAAAAGGTTTCATGATTTCATCAATTCAGAGCGATGAATTTTAAAATCATGACTTCCAAAATTTTTGTGAAATCAACGGATATAACCATAATTTTTTTACTCCAAGGAATCCTCAACAAAATGGAGTAGTGGAAAGGAAAAGTAGAAATTTGTAAGAAATGGCTAGAACCATGTTAAATGAATATAATTTACCAAAATATTTTTGGGCCGAAGCCGTAAACATGGCTTGCTATGTTATGAATAGAGTTCTAGTAAGACCATCCCTATCTAAAACTCCATATGAATTATAGAATAATAAAAAACCCAATGTCTCTTACTTTAAAATTTTTGGTTGTAAATGTTTTATTTTAAATGAAAAGGATGCCTTAGAAAAATTCGATGCTAAATTCGATGAAGGCATCTTCCTTGGTTACTCTTTTATTTCTAAAGCTTTTCGGGTTTTCAACAAAAGAACTTTAGTTATAGAAGAATCTATTCATGTGGTTTTTAATAAATTTTTCGAATCTAAGAAAAAAGATTTTGATGATGATCTTGGTTTTAATGATTTGAATTTGAATGAACCATCTCCTCAAAATGACAACTTGGATGCATCTTCTTCCCAAATTTCCTTACCCAAGGAATGGAAGTATGTAGATGCCCATCCCAAGGAGTTAATTATAGGAGATACATCTAAAGGGGTTCAAACTCGTTCTTCATTTAAGAATTTTTGTGTCCATGCCGTTTTTCTTTCTCAAGTTGAACCAAAATGTATTGATGATGCCTTGAAAGATGATTCTTAGATCATCGCATTGCAAGATGAGTTAAATCAATTTGAGAGGAATGAGGTATGGAAGTTTGTTCCTAGACCTAATGACCATTTAGTTATTAGTACTAAATGGGTCTTTAGAAACAAGCAAGATGAATATGGTATTGTAGTTAGAAATAAGGCTAGATTAGTGGCCAAAGGTTTCAACCAAGAAGAAGGTATTGAGTATGAAGAGACCTTCGCTCCTGTGGCAAGATTAGAAGCCATCAGGATGCTCCTTGCCTATGCTAGTAGTAATGATTTTAAACTATTTCAAATGGATGTCAAAAGTGCTTTTTTAAATGGCTTTATTTCCGAAGAAGTATATGTTGAACAACCACCTGGATTCAAAAATTTTCTTCTTCCAAATCATATGTTTAAATTAACTAAGGCTCTCTATAGACTAAAACAAGCTCCTAGAGCTTGGTATGAAAGGCTTAGCTCATTTCTTATTTCTAATAATTTTACAAAAGGCAAGGTTGATACTACATTGTTTATCAAACATTTTGAAAATAATTTTCTTATTGTTCAAATTTATGTTGATGACATTATTTTTGGTTCTTTGGATGAATCACTATGTGAATCTTTTGTCAAGTGTATGAGTCATGAATTTGAGATGAGTCTAATGGGAGAATTAACCTTCTTTCTTGGATTACAAATTAAATAACTTAGTAATAACATATTCCTTAATCAATCCAAATATATATTAGAATTGTTAAAATGATTTAATATGGATAGTTCAAAAGCCATCCACACTCCAATGAGTACTTCCACCAAGTTAGACTTGGATGAAGGTGGAGAAAATTTTGATCAAAAGACATATAGGGGGATGATAGGTAGCTTGCTCTATCTTACTGCAACTAGACTAGTTATCATGTTTAGCATAGGACTTTGTGTGAGATTTCAAGCTAATCCTAAGTTGTCTCATTTTAAAGCCGTTAAAAGAATTCTTAGATATCTTAAAGGTACTCATAATCTAGGATTATGGTATCCAAAATCTGATAACTTTGATTTGAAAGCCTATGCAGATGCGGATTTTGGTGGATGTAGAATAGATAGAAAGAGCACATCCGGAACATGCCAATTTTTAGGACATGCACTTGTTTCTTAGACTTCCAAGAAACAAAATTCGGTTGCACTATCTGCGGTGGAAGCCGAATACATAGCCGCAAGTGCATGTTGTGCTCAAGTCATTTGGATGAAAAATATACTAGAAGATTATGGAATTTATTTAAATAACATTCCTATAAAATGTGATAATACAAGTGCTATTTGTCTAACTAAAAATCCTATTTAACACTCTAAAACTAAACACATTGACATAAGATATCACTTTATACGAGATCATGTTAACAGTAACGATGTCACTCTTGAATTTATCGATACAAAACATCAATTAGCGGACATCTTTACGAAACCTTTAAATGAAGAACAATTTGACTTCATTAGGAGGAAAATAGGCATGTTAAATTGTCCTTGTGAATGAGCAGCATTATATATAGTTTCTTTCAGCTTTCGTGGATTTTACGAAAACTCGGCTCTCGCGGATTTGCCTCCCTTATTTTAATTCTATATCTCAAGGAGTGATCTATGATTATATCTCATTTCAACACTAGAAAACAAATTTAAATTTTTTTTTTTTGGGGTAGCGGTAGCACCGCCAGAACCGACGGTAGTACCGCTTGGGTACTCAGCTCCCAGGCGGTAGCACCGCCTGGTTGGCGGTAGTACTGCCCGAACACCCCCATATAAAAGGGGGTGTTAGGGTCGGTGGTAGAACCCATCGAAAACATCCTCCCTTTCATCCTTCTTCCTCCTAAGCTCCTCCAAACTCTCTCCTCTCCATTTCTTCCTCCTCCTAAAGGGCTATCAAAGGTATTTTCTTGATCCAAGCTCCTCACCTCCCTAGGAAACACAAACAAGGTAAAATCTGAAATTTTCTCTTCTACTCACATTTGCTTATCTTTTTCTTATTATTTCCTTTTGTTTCTTCATCATGAATAGATATGGCTCCTAAGAAATCAACAAGAGGCAAAGGGAAAAGGTTGGAAGGAGATTCATTTGACCCAACCCTTTTTAGATCTAATGAGGTAGCCTTAAGATACCCAAATTTTGATTGTAAAGCCATACATAAGGGTAAACATGTTGATCTAGGTGAACTAGGAAACCTAGAACCTATTAGATGGTTTGCTAATCTAAATGCTCTACCTATCTTGCAAATTAATGAACCAATCTACCCTAGGTTGGTTAAGTTATTTTATGCTAACATGATTATTGAAGATGATGTTTTGTCTACCTATGTGTTAGGAACCACAATTCAGATTTCTGATCGTACCATATGTGAGCTACTTGAAATTGAAGAAAAGAATAGAGAATGCTATTTTAGAGGGTAATGGGATATGGATGCAATCGGAGCAACCCACTCCGAAGCCTTAGAAATGATCTTTGCTAATCCTAACCTAGGTATCATTCCTAAAAGCTGTGAGTACTTATTGCCTTTTAATTCGAAATTACTTCATCACATCATTATAAGCATTCTACTTCCGAAGCAGTTTCACCCTAATGAAATGAGTATGTTAGAACTAAGTATGATGTATTGGATCATGACTAGACAAAATAACTATTTTGGTTATTTGATTAGACAACACATGATAGAAATTTTCTCTAGAGACTCAATATTGTCATATGACGGGTTGATCACTAGATTCATTTTTGCCCATAACATTTGTGTGTCACCCGACGAGGAAATAATGTAGGTTGATAGATATAACACAATTAATAGAAGTCTTCTGAAGCGACTTAGATGTACCTTTAGAGATGGCATATGGATTAGGCAACCTAGAAGGGTTGATATAGTTCCCCTACCAGTAGAGCGACCTGAAACACCAATTTTTAGGGGAAATGAATCTCCTCCGCCTAGTCCCGTTGATCCAGCACCATCTGAGCCAGCTCCTGCTCCATCTACTGAAGATCGGATCATGCTTGCCTTAAATCAAATCACATCACAACAAGCTAAAATTTTGAAGGAAGTGCAACAAATGAACCGCAAAATAGATCACTTGTATAGGCATTTTGGCGTTCCCCCTCCGGAATAGCTGTTGTTCTCTTTTTAAACACTTGTCCTGTTATGCTTATGACTACTATGGATGATGTTGCATGATGTTATTTTTATTTCATCTAATCAGCTTTTGAATGAATTTTCTTTTTGGTTCGATCGTAATTTTTGGATGACACTTTCATATTACTTTATGACTTGATATCCTCCTCGAACAATTTCATGGCTCAATAATTGATCGACTTTTGTATTCTCCCTCTCATGGCCTAATAAATGAGGTTTTTTCTTTTCTTCTACGAAGTAATGAATGGTTTCTCCACCTCTATTATTTTTGTTGATGATAAAGGGGGAGAAAAATGTAAATTGCTATGATGGAGTAATTGTTGCTATGTTGGAGTAAATGCTTAAAGTGAAATATGAATCAATTGTATTGCATCAAATGCTTAAAAATTCTTATTCTTGAGATCAACTACTTTTTCATTTGATATCATGTCTTAATATTGAAACACTCTTTTGGATATCACTTGATTTTTATCATGTTGGAATTAATATTTCTTGTTATTATAGGTGTAAATACCTTGACATTATTTAAAATACGAAGTTTTCATATTTATGCCTAAGCTTGTTTATTAAGCTTTATATTAAATGAAATCTATCAGATTTGGCTTGAATTCAAAAGATTGAATTCAAGTGCTTTTACCTTCTAATAATATGGCATATAGATAGGGGGAGTTAAGAGTAACTCCATCATCAATTGATTGTCATCATCAAAAAGGGGGAGATTATTGAATCTTGAATTTTGATGATGAAATCAATTGGTGAAATATTTGTTCTAATCTATATTGTCAAAGATAAGTGTGCAGGATTAACTACGATGGGTTAGAAACATAAAATAATTTGCCGAGGTCAAGTCCATCGGGTGTTCAAGAGTACATTGGAAGTCCGAAGGATCGTCGGAAGTGTTGCCAGAACCAACCGAGATCGAATTAGGGACTTATCGAAGTTTTCAGAAGTTCGCGGCAAAGATTGTCGAAGGTTCACGGAGATTGCCGAGAAGGTTCGAAAGTTTGCCGAAGACTCATTGAGCGTGCTATACAAGTCGAGAGCATGTTGGGAATCCACCGGAAGAAATCCGAGGGAAGTATCGGAAGACCGCCGAAGTCTCATCGTAAAGCTCACCGGAATAAGACTTGAAGAATATCGGTTTAAATCACTATAAATTATGTTTTAATTTCGTAGTTGGCATGAACTAAGGGCAAGGATTTCGAATTGATCCTGCTCAAATCTGGTAGGGGCCAACCGGGCTCTTACTAGGCCTTTTTGGGCCTTGAACAAGGCCCATTCAGCATTGCTGAATGGGCCGGGCGATAGAATCGCCTGTGCCAGGTGGTAGAACCGCCTGGCAGCCGAATGCTGGGCGGTACTACCACCCAGCCTGGGGCGATAGTATCGCCCAACTGTAGTGCGCAGAGGCGGTAGTACCGCCTGGCACAAGCGGTAGCATCGCTCAGGCACTATCGGGCCTGACGATCGACAAAGCGTAGCACCGCCAAGATCGAACTCAATTTGATTTCAAATTTAGAGCCCAAATTTGAATTCACTTTGGATCTATAAATACCCCCCCTTTTCTCAACTGAAAGGGTACCCTTTTTGAGAGTTAGAAATTGAGCTAAAATCTTACAAAAGTCTTATTTTCAATAGCTTGTGTTCACCTCCTTCTTTCTCTTTGGAAAATCTATAAGAGTGTAAACTTCTTGTAAAAGGGTTGTAAGAGGGGTGCTTGGTCCTTCCCCTTCAAAAGGATTTGCTAGTGGAAATTGGGAGCCTCATCGGAGAAGGCTTCGGAAGTGGATGTAGGTCACTTTGACCGAACCACTATATATCTTCACGTTCTTGAATGTGTGAGTGTTTAAATTTCTGTTTCATCCTTTTACTTGGCTGCAAACCATTTAGTTTTTCATTACTCTTGCTCAAGCTACTTCAACCAAGTCATTTTTCATCGGATCGAAGTTTTCACACGAACTAACTATTTCACCGAAATCGGTTTCAAACTTATAATTTTAATTCGCTGCACTAATTCACCTCCCCTCTTAGTGCCTATCCGATCCTAACATTCGAGAGTTCACCGGAAGTCCGAAGGATCGTCAGAAGTATTGCCGGAACCAACCGAGATAGAATCAGGGACTTGTCGAAGGTTTCTGAAGTTCAACGGAAAGATCGTCGGAGGTTCACGGAGATCACCGAGAAGGTTCGGAAGCTTGCAAAGACTCGTTGAACTTGTCATAGAATCTGGGAGCCTGTTGGGAGTCCGCCGAAAGAAATCTGAAGGAATGCCGAAAAGCTCGTCGAAAGAAGACTTGAAGAATGTCAGTTTAAATTTCTTAGAATTATGTTTCAATTTCGTAGTTAGTACGTAATTAGGGTAAAGATTAGAAAATAATCCTGTTTAAATCTGAGGCCAACTGGGCCCTTATTGGGCTGATTTGGGTCAAAATTTGGGCTCATTCAACTTTGTTGAAAAGCCCAGGCGGTGGCACTGCCCATGACCCAAGAGCCCAGGCTGGGCGATGGTACCACCCAGTACTTTGTCAGTCTGACACTGATAGGTAGTGGCACCGCCACTGACAGGCGATGGCACCGCTAGTACCGGGAAACCCAAAAATAATTCAAATTTGGAGCCCAAATTTGAATCCTCTTGGGGTCTATAAATACCCCTCATTTCTCAACTAAGAGGACACCCTTTTGAGAGTTATAAATTGAGGAAATGCTATAGCAAAGCCTTGTTTTCAATAGCTTAAGTATTCACCTCTCTCTCTTTGCAAAAATCTGTAAGAGTGTGAATCACTTGTAAAAAGGTTGTAAGAGGGGTATTTGGTCCTTCCCCTTCAACGTGACTTGCTAGTGGAAGTTGGGAGCCTCATCAAAGAAGGCTTCGGAAGTGGATGTTGGTCATTTGACCAAACCACTATACATCGTGGTGTTCCTTGAATGTATGAGTGTTTAAATTTCTGAATCATTTCTTTACTTAGTTGCAAATCATTCAGTCTTTATCTCCTTTACTCAAGCTACTTTAACTAAGTCATTTTTCGTCGAATCGAAATCTTCATACGAACTAGCTATTTACGAAATCGATTTCAAACTTACTAGTTTTAATCTACTGCACTAATTCACCCCCCCTCTTATTGCCACTCCGATCCTAACAATTGGTATCAGAGATAGGTTCACTCTCATATTTGGTTTAAAACCCAAGAGAGATGACTTACTCCGGCATGCAAGAGGGTCACTCCATTACACATCTGCCTATGTTTAATGGGTCGGATTACATGTATTGGAAGACTCGTATGAGGATCTTTCTTATTTCCATAGATTTTGAGCTTTGGAATATCATCAAAAATAGATTTCAAAAATCTTCTCTTTCGATGAGCGAATGGAATGAATCGAAGAAGAAGGTTTTTGCTTTAAATGCAAAGGCTATGAATGCCTTATTTTGTGCACTTGATAAAAATGAGTTTAATCATATTTCGATTTGTGAATCGGCTTTTGATATTTGGTGTATTCTTGAGATTACTCATGAAGGCACTAGTCGAGTGAAAGAGACCAAAATCAATATTCTTGTGCATTCTTACGAGCTTTTTCGAATGAAACCAAGTGAGTCCATCGAAGATATGTACACTCGCTTCATGGATGTCATCAATGGACTCAAGACACTTGGTAAAGATTTTTTAATTTTGAATTAGTAGCAAAAATTTTAAGATCCCTTCCAAAGAGTTGGGATCCAAAGGTTACGACCATTCAAGAGGCCAAGGACCTTAAAACTTTTTCTATCGAAGAACTCATAGGGTCTTTAATGACCTATGAAATGACATACTATACTCATGATGAGCTAGAGAACCCCCTTCCAAAGAACAGAAAGGATATGACATTAAGAATATAAGAAGACCACTCGAAAGGAACATCAAGTGATGAGGACTTTGATGAAGATATTGCACTCTTAACTAGAAATTTTAAAAAATTCATTAAAAAAGATAAATTTTAAAAATGAATCTAAAAACAAACTTGAACAAAAAAGGACCAAGTCATATGTTACGAATGTAAGAAGCCAGGGCACTTCAAAAATGAATGCCCCCAAGCCAACAAGAAGTAACTTAAGAAGAAGAAGACGTTGAAGGCTACATGGGATGACTCAAGTGACTCTGAGGATGACGAAGCAAGCAACAAAGAGGAGGCCAACTTTGCGCTAATGGCCTTAGGAGAAGAGGTTAGTGAGTTATTTAATGAAGAGTTATCTTTCGATGAACTTTCTATCGCTTTTCATGAGTTATTTGATAAATGTAGAACTATTAGTAAGAAGTTCAATTTATTAAAGAAAGAGCATGCTTTGTTACAAGATAAGTTTAATAGTCTCCAAACTCCTTCTTTACCCCCATGCTCTAAGTGTGAACATGTGAACACTTAGAAGCAATAAAAAATGAGAACTTACTACTTAAAGAGACCCTAAACAAGTTTAAGGTCGGTAGCAAGGGCTTGGACATGATCCTTGCAAACAAGAGTCACGTCGGAAATAGAAGTGGAATTGGATTTGTGGGTGAATCTCACCGAAATCCTACCACCTTCATTAAAGGACCCACATTACATGTATCACCTCATTTAAAATATAATTTTTATTGTAAATCTGAATATATTATTTATAAATATTCATTTAGGAAAATTAGTTTACATAAATTGATATGGGTTCCTAAAGGAACCATAAATAATTCAATGCTAAATGATAAAGTTAGTAGATCAATATTTGAGGCACCCAAAATCAAATGGGTACCTAAAAACCATCCTCTTTTATAGAACCATTCACCATCACAAGCTAGGAGCAAGAGATGGTATCTTGATAGTGGATGCTTAAGGCATATGACCGGAGATCCATCTCAATTCTCTATGCTCACTAGCAAAGAAGGGTATGTCACCTTCGGAGATAACAACAAGAGTAAAATTATTGGCAAGGGAACCATAGGTAACAAATTAACTTTTTCAATTGATAATGTGTTATTGGTAGATGGTTTAAAGCATAATCTTTTGAGCGTTAGTCAATTATGTGATAAGAGATATATTATAAAATTTGAATCTAATGCTTGCATTATTGAAAAATCATATAGCAATACATCTATGATTGCACTAAAACAAAATAATATCTATACCATCAACATTGATGATCTTAGTAGTAAAATGTGTTTTTCGACATTGAATGATGACGCTTGGCTTTGGCATAGGAGATTAGGTCATGCTAGCATAAAGCTAATCAGTCAAATCATATCTAAAGCACTTGTAAGAGGCATTCCCAATGTTAAGTTCATTATGTTAGGGATCGAGCAGCACTAAGAGGAGGGGGGGGGAGGGAGTGAATTAGTGCAGTGGTAAAGAACGATAAACTTTTGACGTTTTAAAATAAGTTTCGAAAACTTCGTATGTTGAAAATGATGCTTTGATTAAATCCTCAACGAAAGATGATTTAGTGCAGTGGTAAAGAACGATAAACTTTTGGCATTTTAAAATAAGTTTCGAAAACTTCGTATATTGAAAATGATGCTTCGATTAAATCCTCAACGAAAGATGATTTAGAAGTAAATTGATTCATAAGAAGGAGATGAGAAGGTAGAGCATCAAAGTGAAGATGGTTTGTAGTAAAATAAATTACAAGAATATAAACGCAAACCGATTTATAGTGGTTCGGTCATACGACCTACGTTCACTCTCGATTCCTCTTCACTTGAGGCCACTAGTTATCATCCTTCTAACGGGCGAGGATGAACTCCCTTACAGCACATCTCCTTTTGACGGGCTTAGGAGGTAACCCTTACAAGGCCTCTTACCCCTCTCTTGGACTAGAACATACTCAAGGCTTAGAGGGAAGATTTTGACACTATTTCAAGAGAGTTTTCCCCTTTTCTTTCTCAGTTCTAGACCCCCTTTCAACCATGAATGAGAGGGGTATTTATAGGCCTCAAGAGGATTCAAATTTAGATCCTAAATTAGAATCACTTTCATTTTTTTCGGTGTTGGCTGTTTCATCACTTGTTAGTGGTGGTGTCACCGCTTGTCAGTGTCAGACACTGACAATGCACTGGGCGGTGCCACCGTCCAGCCTGATGGTGCCACCGCCCAGCCTGACGGTGCCACCGCCTAGGCTTGTTGCCTAGCGACGATACCACCGCCCGGGCTCTCGGCTACTGGGTGGTGCCACTGCCCAGCCTTTTTAGTGCACTGGTTTGGGCCTTAAACTCGGCCCAAACTAGTCCATTATTAGGCCCACTTGACCCCTATTTGGGTTATAGGATTAACACCTAATCCTAACCTAAATTAAGTACTAACTATGAATTTTAAAAATATTTTCTAAGCTATTACAAAGTCCACAAGTCAAGACTTCTTCCGGCGAACTTCCGACGGTCTTCCGACGGTCTTCCGACGAACCCTCGGAAACCATTCTGCGGACTCCCGGCAAGCTCTTGGACTTCACGATGATCTTAGCGAGTTCCAACAAGCTTCTTTGGCAAGCTCCGTGAACTTTCGAAAACCCTTCGGCAAGCTCCCTACTCGTTCTTGGCCAGTTCCGACAACACTCCCAACGAATCTTTGGACTTTCGTCGAACTCTCAAACTCTCAACGATCCATCAGACTTGTCTTCCGGCACTTTGTTTCACTTTACGTCTTCATCATTATCGTAGTTAATCTTGCACACATACAAACAAAACTCTACTTCGATCTAGGCAATTATTACAATACGAATTGACATTCAGTTGCTCGGCACGTCATTAGTCGGTGCTTCGTCTGATTCTTTAGCGCATCGTTCTCTCTTGTGTTTTGTTGCCCAATTGATGGTTGACCTCCGCAACCCTGATATCCTTGGCGTAACTCCGCTCTTCTTGGCCCAATGCCCGACGTCCGATGCCTTCTGCCGATTGTCGATCGTACCTCCGGCTCGACATCTAATATTCTGACATGATCACCCAGCGCAACATCAATTCCTCCAACGTCAACTGTCTAAACCTGATCGATAGTAGACCTGCATAACTCAAAACGCAGTTAGATCACAAAACACAATCAATTAGTTTCATCATCAAAATATGAGATTCAACAATCTCCCCCTTTTTGATGATGACAACTAATTGATGACTAACGAAGTTAACCATAACTCCCCGAAGTTAACCATAACTCTCCGAAGTTTAACCAAATTTCCTCTATCAATATGCCATTGATAGAACACTTGGATTATCCCAAATCCAAGCAACATTCATCACAAATTATGAGAATTAACAAACTATCATGCAAATATATAAAATATTTAATTCAATACATGAAGTCATCAATCTACTTGTCCCCCTATGTCATCAACAAAAAGGAGAAATTGCATCATAGCTAGTTTAAAAGGTATATAAGTTTTATAATACACTAGCTATTAATCACATCATACAATATTTAAGCATAGCTTTGCAATACAACATCCAATCATACCATTCAATCATAGCAAGTTTCAAGATATGTAAGATAGCACTTATTGTGATGGTATTCATGATAACAAGTTTTTCTATTCTTCTTTGAGAAGTGCAAATATTTAAAGATGCGTAAGTTGCACTTTCTTTGCTTTCTTTGTGATATGCATGTAATTTTGTAATTTCTTTCTTCTCTTTTGAAAAGAGCAAGCTTGCAAGTTTTGCTTTCTTTGCATGCTAGGAATTTTGCATTCATTTGTAATATATAAGCTAGCAAAAGCCTTCTCCCCCTTTATCAATATCAAAAAGAAAGGGAGGATCTAATATGATGATATAAACTTTTCACAAAAGTTTGTATAAAAAAAGTTTACATCAATCTTCAAATCATGATACAAATATATCAATATAATGGATCAAGTTATGATTCATGATTCATCATAAAGAAAATTAATTTTCAATCATCACACAAGGTATGCAAGGCAAAGAAATCTTATCATTTCTATATCATGAAATATATGACATCAAGGCTCATGATTTATTTGAAAATGGATAGCACAAAGAGCACTTTGATTCATGCATAAGATTTTTTTATCAAGATCCCATTTTATAAGAATTAAGATATCAAGTTCATGAATTCATAAAAATTCAAGTATTGAATTTTGAGAAATCAAAAGACAATATACATTTCATTTAAAGAGTTTTCTTTTGATAAAACGGAAGGAGAAAATAAACGATCTTGATTTATAAAGAACTTCAAGTTATAATTTGCAAGATCATGATTTCAATAAAATATCTTTATAGAAAAATAAAATCTTTTAGAGCTTGATTCAAGCATTACAAACATATCAAAAAGTCATGATTCCAAGAGATCAAGAGAAGAGTCATGAGTAAAAGTTTAAATTCAATTCGTCAACTTCAAGCTCTTTATCAAAATTACTTTTGAGATTCATACAAGGTCATAAATGAATTCATCACTTGTCTTTCATTTGAAAAATCCAAAACTTTAGAGAAAGAGAGATGTTCAAGAAACATACATTTCTCTTTTAGTGATTTGCATTGATTTCGTATGAACATGCCTTTATCCTTTTTTTTATGTCGAATAGAAACAAGCATGAACGTTTAAGATATAAAGACTAAGTCTCATGTCATGAATTTCAAAAGATATCTCAAGTTATCAACATCACATTAAAAAGATATTTCAAAAAGATATATCGATAAGTGATTCATTTGAGTGCAAAACCACTTGATTCATGCATAGGAATTCCATGTATCAAATATCAAGATATCAAGACTTGAATTGTGATAAAGCTCTTTCAAGTTTGAGTCGTCAAAATCATTAACATAGTTTATGAGATTCATAATTGACATAGATTTGAATTATTTTCCTCTTTGGTAAATGATAAAAAGAAGCAATCATAGAGGAAAGTATTTTAATTCACAAAAATATCTCAAGTCAAGAATTTAAAGTCATGATTTCAAAAGATCAAGAGAGGAGTCATAAAATCATTCAAACACATTTTGTTAACTCGAAACTCATAATCAAAGTATCAAAATCATTCTCGAGATTCAAGAGACTTATATGAATGTAGTATACATGGATTCATCATTTGTCTTTTTATGCCAAATCAAAATAAGTATTCAAAAATGAAAGGCAAGTTTCATTATAAAAATCATCAAGATAAAAATATAACACATTATTTCAAGACATGAGATTCAATTTATCATGATAATATGTTTTATTTTAAGTTGTTTGTCCCATATAAGTGTACTCATGTTTCAAAAGATGAGTATCAAATTTTAAAACCAAACATGAGTTTGTCATCAAGATATAACACCTTTAAATTCTCATGATATCATAAAATCATTAAGCATGATAACAAACTTTTAATATTTTTATTTCATCATTATCAATGATGATTTCATAAGGTATGTTCAAATATTTATATGAAAGCCATCATTGTATAAATTTGAAATACAAGTTTGACATTAAACCCATTAAGATCAAATGCATTAAACATCATGATAGTGCATTTTCTCATCTTTATGAGTTTCAATTTAAGTGATTTGATCTTTCATAAAAATGTTCAAATTTTTCATATGAAAATGTCATGCATCATATTTAAAAATGAAAATATCATCAAAATCATTTTAATTATTTTTTTAATTAGTTATAACAAGATGATCGGTGCTCAAATTTTTTCTAAAGTCATTTTATAAATTTCATCATAAAAATGATTAAGACCTATTAATCCAAGATGGAAGTTTTCAAATTATAAGCAAGATACACACATCTATCATCAAAAGACTTTCAAGAAATTCATACATAGATATGTATCATGTTTAAGATCGAAAATCGATATGGAAAGTATATATGGAATTTCATCATCTCAAAATGTCATTTTAATTCGTCATGAAAACAATTAGACCAAAAACACGTTAATCCAAAACATAGAGTCAAATCAACATTACTTCAAAAACTAATGCATGTTATAAAATCATCAAGCATCATGTCTAGAAACGAAAAGCAATATAAAACAACAAGATACACATGCATAGATTAATCCTAGGCAATATCACAAATCATGTAAGTATCATTTTAATTTTTTTTACTTTTTAAAAATACTAGAAAGAAAAGCATGATATATTTTTGAAAAATTATTTATTTCCTACTAACTAAGTTAAGCAATTCATGAAAAATATATCAAGTAATTTCATAACAATGTACAAACATTTCGGGTGAAATACTTATCTCATTGATGAAGCCCATCAAAGCCCAATTTGCCTCTTCTTTACTTGATTCTTCTTTGCGCTTCTTTTTCATCTTTGGCCTCTTCCTCCATTCAAATTCATTTTTAGTTATAGATTCTTGTTTAATGAACTTATTAAGATTCACTAAAAGTTCAATGTTCTCTTCATTATCCTCATCACTTGAGTCATCACTCAAGTGGCATTTCATAGTTCGGAGTTCCAAATCCTTCTTGTTCTTTAGAAGGTGGTTCATATGTTCATCATGTTCAACATGTTCCAAGAAACTCATTTCATATGTCATTAAGGATCCAATGAGTTCTTCAATAGAATAATCATTTAAATCTTTAGTTTCTTATATCGTCGTTATTTTAGGATCCCACCTTTTTGGAAGGGACCTTAAGATCTTGTTAGTGAGTTCAAAATTTAAAAAATATTTACCAAGAGCTCTTAGACTATTGACGATATCCGTGAAACGGGTATATATGTCGCCGATAGTTTCACTTGGTTTCATTCGAAAAAGCTCAAAATCATGCAATAAGAGATTTACTTTCGAGTCTTTGACGCTACTAGTTCTCTTGTGTGTGATTTCAAGTGTTTGCCAAATGTCAAAAGCTGTTTCGTACATAGAAATCTGATTGAACTCATTCTTGTCCAAAGCACAAAATAAGGCATTCATAGCCTTTACATTTAAAGAAAAAGATTTTTTCTCTAAGTCCGACCATTAGTTCGTCGATTTAGAGGGAAGTTGAAAATGATTTTCAACAATGTTCCACAAATCCAAATCCATTGAAATCAAGAAAACTCTTATTCGAGTTTTCCAATATGTGTAGTCCGATCCGTTAAAGAACGGTGGACGAACAACCGAAAAGCCCTCTTGAAAGTCATGAAGAGCCATTTCTTACGGGTGTAAATCCGAATGAGAAATAATGTGGCTCTGATACCAATTGTTAGGGATCGAGCGGCACTAAGAGGAGGGGGGGTGAATTAGTGCAGCGGTAAAGAACGATAAACTTTTGACGTTTTAAAATAAGTTTTGGAAACTTCGTATGTTGAAAATGATACTTCGATCAAATCCACAACGAAAGATGCTTTAGAAATAAATTGATTTGTAAGAAGGAGATGAAAAGGTAGAGCATCAAAGTGAAGATGGTTTGTAGTAAGATAAATTGTAAGAATATAAACATACACCGATTTATAGTGGTTCGGTCACACGACCTACGTCCACTCCCGATTCCTCTTCACTTGAGGCCACCGGCTTTTCCACTAACTATCCTCCTTCCAACGGGTGAGGATGAACTCCCTTACAACACCTCTCCTTTTGACGGGCTTAGGAGGTAACCTTTACAAGGCCTCTTACCCGTCTCTTGGACTGGAACACACTCAAGACTTAGAGGGAACATTTTGATACTATTTTAAGAGAGTTTTTCCCTTTTCTTTCTCAGTTCTAGACCCCCTTTCAACCATGAATGAGAGGGGTATTTATAGGTCTTAAGAGGATTTAAATTTGGAGCCCAAATTTGAATCACTTTCATTTTTCTCGATGCTAGCGGTGCCACTACTTGTCAATGGTGGTGCCACCGCCTATCAGTGTCAGACACTGACAGTGTACTGGGTGGTGCCACCGCCCAGCCCAGTGATGTCACCACCCAGCGATGGTACCACCGCCCAGCCTGATGATGCCACCGCCCAACTTTTTCAACACACTAGTTTAGGCCTTAAACTCAGCCCAAACCAGTCCGTTATCGGGCCCACTTGGCCCCTACTTGGGTTATAGGATTAACACCTAATCCTAACCTAAATTAAGTGCTAACTACAAATTTTAAAGACATTTCCTAAGTTATTACAAAATCCACAAGTCAAGACTTCTTCCGGCGAACTTTCGACGGCCTTCTGACAAACCCTCGGAAACCATTCTGTAGACTCCCGGCAAGCTCCTGGATTTCATGATGATCTTGGCGAGTTCCAACGAGCTTTTTTGGTAAGCTCTAATCTTTCTTGGCAAGCTCCGTGAACTTCTGACGAACCTTCCAACGAACTTTCAAAAACCCTTCGGCAAGCTCCCTACTCGTTCTTGGCCAGTTCCGGCAATACTCCCAATGAATCTTCGGACTTCCGTCGAACTCTCGAACTCCTAATGATCCATCACTCTTATCTTCCGGCACTTTGTTTCACTTTATGTCTTCATCGTTATCGTAGTTAATCCTATACACATACAAACAAAACTCTACTTCGATCTAGACAATTATTACAATGTGAATTGACATTCAGTTGCCCGACACATCATTGGTCGGCACTTCGTCCGATTCTTCGGCGCATCATCCTCTCTTGCATTTTGTTGCCCAATCGATGGTTGACCATCGTAATCCCGATATCCTTAGCGCAACTCCGCTCTTCTTGGCCCGATGCTCGACGTCCGAAGCATTCTACCTATTATCGACCGGACCTCCGGCTTGACATCCAATATCCTGACGTGATCACCCGGCATAACGTCAATTCCTCCGGCGTCAATTTCTAAACCTGATTGATAGTAGACTTTCATAACTCAAAATCCAGTTAAATCACAAAACACAATCAATTAGTTTCATCATCAAAATCCGAGATTCAACACATTAAAGATAAAGTATGTGATGCTTGTCAACTAGGAAAATAAATTAAAACTAGCTTCAAGCCAAAGAATCAAATAAGTACCTCTAGACTATTACAATTGATCCATATGGATTTATTTGGACCAATTGACACAACAAGCCTAGGAGGTAGCAAATATACCTTTGTAATTGTAGATGGCTATAGCAGATACACTTGGACTTATTTCTTGACTCACAAAAGTGATTGTTTTAAATGTTTCTCTAAATTTTGTAAACTTACTCAAAATGAAAAGAGTTCCATGATTTCATCGATTTGGAATGATCACGATGGTGAATTCCAAAATCGTAACTTCTAAAATTTTTGCGAATCAAATGGGTATAACCACAACTTCTCTACTCTAAGGAATCCTCAACAAAATGGAGTAGTAGAAAGAAATAATAGAAATTTATAAGAAATAGCAAGAATCATGTTAAATAAACATAGTTTACCCAAATACTTTTGGGCCGAAGCCATTAATACGACTTGCTATATCATGAATAGGGTTCTAGTAAGACCATCTCTATTCAAGTCTTCTTATAAATTATGGAATAACAAAAAACCTAATGTTTCTTACTTTAAAGTTTTTGGTTACAAATGCTTTATTTTAAATGAAAAGGATGCTTTAGAAAAATTCGATGCTAAATTTGATAAAGGCATCTTTTTTTGTTACTCTTCCATTTATAAAGCTTTCATGTTTTTAACAAAAGAACGTTAGTTATAGAAGAGTCTATTCATGTAGTTTTTAATGAAATTTTTGAATTTAAGAAAAAATATTTTGATGATGATTTTGGTTTTGATGGTTTGAATTTAAATGAACCCTCTCCTCAAAATAGCAACTTGGATGCATCTTCTTCCTAAATTTTCTTACCTAAGGAATGGAAGTATGTAGATGCCCATCCCAAGGAGTTAATTATAGGAGACACATCGAAAGGGTTCAAACTCATTCTTCTTTTAAAAATTTTTGTACCCATGCCACTTTTCTTTCTCAAATTGAACCTAAGTGCATTGACAATGCCTTGAAAGATGATTCTTGGGTTATCGTAATGCAAGAAGAATTGAATCAATTTGAAAGGAATGAGGTATGGAAGCTTGTTCTTAGACCTAGTGACCATTTAGTTATTGGTACTAAATGGGTCTTTAGAAACAAACAAAATGAATACGGTATCATGGTTAGAAACAAGGTTAGACTAGTGGCCAAAGGTTTCAACCAAGAAAAAGGTATCGATTACGAAGAAACCTTTGCTCCTGTGGCAAGATTAGAAGCCATTAGGATGCTCCTTGTCTATGCTAGTAGTAATAACTTTAAGCTTTTTCAAATGGATATCAAAAATGCTTTCTTAAATGGCTTTATTTCTGAAGAAGTATATGTTGAACAACCATCCGGATTTGAAAACTCTCTTCTTCCCAATCATGTGTTTAAGGCTCTCTATGGATTAAAACAAGGCCCTAGGGCTTGGTATGAGAGACTTAGTTCTTTCTTAATTTCAAATAATTTTATAAAAGGCAATGTTGATACTACATTGTTTATTAAATATTTTAAAAATAATTTTCTTATTGTTCAAATTTATGTTGATGATATTATTTTTGGTTCTTCGAATGAATCACTATGTGAATCATTTGCCAAGTGTATGAGTCATGAATTTGAAATGAGCCTAATGGAAGAATTAACCTTCTTTTTAGGATTGCAAGTTAAACAACTTAGTGATGGTATATTTCTTAATCAAATAAAGTATACATTAAAATTATTAAAATGATTTAACATGAATGGTTTAAAAGCCATCAACACTCTAATGAGTACTTCCACCAAGTTAGACTTGGATGAAAGTGGAGAAAATTTTGATAAAAAAACATACAGGGGAATGATAGGTAGCTTACTTTACCTCACTGCAATTAGACCAGATATCATGTTTAGTGTAGGTCTATGTGCAAGATTCCAAGCTAATTCTAAGTTATCTCACTTTAAAACTGTTAAAAGAATCCTTAGGTATCTTAAAGGAACTCCTAATCTAGGATTATGATATTCAAAATCCGATAACTTTGATTTAAAAACCTATGCGGATGCGGATTTTGGTGGATGTAGAATAGATAAAAAGAGTACATCCGAAATATGCCAATTTTTGGGACATGCACTTGTTTCTTAGACTTCCAAGAAACAAAATTTGGTTGTACTATCTACGACAGAAGCCGAATACATAGCTGCAAGTGCATGTTGTGCACAAGTTGTTTGGATGAAAAATACACTAGAAGACTATGAAATTTATTTAAAGAATATTCCCATAAAATGTGATAATACAAGCGCTATTTGTCTAACCAAAAATTCAATTCAACACTCTAGAACTAAGCATATTGACATTAGGCATCACTTTATATGAAATCATGTCAATAATAATAATGTCATTCTAGAATTTATTGATGCAAAATACCAATTAGCGGACATCTTCACAAAACCCCTGAATGAAGAATAATTTGACTTCATTAGAAGAGAATTAGGCATGCTAAATTATTCTAATACATGATGCTGTATGTTTCTTTTCCAAAATTTTTTAACTTCGGTTTTGATTGTATCATCTTAATATTATTTCTTCATTTTTGAATGACATCTTTACTATATCATCTTGGCATTTTGATTAAGGCTCTCATTTTTAACTTCCTATTTTGATTCTCCTCTTCAATTGATGAATTTTTGAGTTATGTCATGACTTTTGATAAAATGATTAAATTTTCAGTTTTGATAATTTCACATTGATATTATATTTTTGCATTTTGATGATATCTTTATATCATGGAGCTCACATTTTTATCTTTCGATCATAATCTTGATGAAAGCTATCATGATGTTGTTTTCCTTTTTCTTTAAATAGTGGATACTAATGATGTAGTAAAAACTAATTTTATACCCTCCTTTAAGTATGACTAAAGATATTTCATGACTTGCATTTTATATGAAGATTAACATATACATAAATTAATATCATGAATTGTGCAAAATTAAGTTCTTAAATGTTCATTTTCAATTTTTATTCTTGTGCTAATCGGTATGATTCAAGGTTTTATGACTTCCTCCTCATGAATCACTACAAGAATACCGCGTTAATTTTTTCCTTCAAAATTTTGATATTGATATATTTTATTCATTGAAGTTTTATGAATTTTGACATCTCATTCTAATGGAGTTTACCTTAAAATATGAAATCTTTGATGAATGACTTTAACGATCTATCTTTTCACAATTCTATACTTGAATTCTCAATCAAAAAATTGAGTCTTAAATTTTTCATGTATGAATTTTCATGAGCATTTTGAAACTCTAATGTTTTTTTTTGGATCTCATGAACATGAATAAAAATGATCCAAACATTTTTCGGATTTATCCATCAAGGATGACATATTTTGCATTATGTTCAACTCATTTATCATATACTTGATAATTGACCACTTATTTTTTTTGGTATGATACCTTGTGGTGGCTACTTCACCTCCTTTTTGTTGATGACAAAGGGGGAGAAAAATGTGCAAATTGATGACATATGAAAATAACTTGATAAAATGTCTTGCATAGTATTAAGAAGAATAATATTGCAATATAAATGAATGAAAATATCTTATATGTTTAATATTACAATTTAATTACATTTGCCATGCTTTATAACTGAATATTGGTGATATCTTTAAAATAGCATCGCAATAAAATTTGTATCGTAATGTATCATGAATGCTTAAAATGTAAACTTTTGAGATCGATATCATATCATGTTTAAAAATTGGGTTTTTTTTAATGATATGATAAGCTAATATTTTATTTGATATCATGCCTTGATTTTGTGTACTTCATTGATATCATTTGATCCTTGTGTTATTTCAATTTGTGATTAGTTTCTCTTGTCAAAATGATGAATGTCTATCATTCGACTAGAAATTGCATATCATGCCATGACATTGTGAAAAATACAAAGTTTCGTATTTATGGATGAAAAATCATGCTTGTTAAGCATGACGATAAGTTTAATGAATGAAACTTATTGGGTTCGGGATGAATTCAAGAAGATTGAATTCAAATGTTTTTACCTTCTCATAATATGACATATAGATAGGGGGAGTTAAGATTAACTCCATCATCAATTGATTGTCATCATCAAAAAAGGGGAGATTGTTGAATCTTGGATTTTGATGATGAAGTTAATTGATGAATTATTTGTTCTAATCCATATTGTCGAGATAAGTGTGCAGGATTAACTACTATAGGATGAAAACATAAAGCGATTTACTGAGGTCAAGTTCGCTGGGAGTTCGAGAGTTCACCGGAAGTCTGAAGGATCGTCAGAAGTATTGCCGGAACCAATAGAGATAGAATCAAGGACTTGTCGAAAGTTTTGGAAGTTCACTGGAAAGATTGTCAGAGGTTCGCAGAGATCACCAAAAAGGTTCGAAAGCTTGCCAAAGACTCGTTGAACTCGTCATAGAATCCGGGAGCCTGTTGGGAGTCCACCGGAAGAAATCTGAAGGAATGCCGGAAAGCTCACCAGAAGAAGAGTTGAAGAATGTCAATTTAAATTACTTAGAATTATGTTTCAATTTCATAGTTAGCATGTAATTAGGGTAAGGATTAGGAAATAATCTTGTTTAAACCTAGTAGAGGCCAAGCGAGCCCTTATTGGGCTGATTTGGGCTGAAATTTGGGCTCATTCAGCTTTGTTGAAAAGCCCGGGTAGTGGCACCGCTCAGGGTGACACCACCCATGATCCAAGAGCCCAGGCTGGGTGGTGGTATCGCCCAGTACTCTGTCAGTCTAACACTGACAGGAAGTGGCACCGCTAGCATCGGGAAACCAAAAAATAATTCAAATTTGGAGCCCAAATTTAAATCCTCTTAGGGTCTATAAATACCCCTCCTTTCTCAGCTGAGAGGGCACCCTTTTGAGAGTTATAAATTGAGCAAAAGCCATAGTAAAGCCTTGTTTTCAATAGCTTAAGTGTTCACCTCCCTCTCTTTGCAAAAATCTATAAGAGTATGAACCACTTGTAAAAAGGTTGTAAGAGGGGTATTTGGTCCTTCTCCTTCAACGTGACTTGTTAGTGGAAGTTGGGAGTGTTAGGGATCGAGCGACACTAAGAGGGGGGGGGGGTCAATTAGTGCAGTGGTAAGGAACGAGAAATTTTCAGCGATTAAAACAAGTTCTGAAACTTCGTATGAATGAATGCAACGTTTCGTTTGAACCCGGAAAGATTGCATTTTAACTTTAAAGTATACATAATAAGATGAAGATGAAGTTGAGTAAATGAGTAAATAAGGCAGCAAGTAGAAAGGGTTTGCAGCAAAGTAAATAGCAAGAACGTAAATGCAAACCAGATTTTTATAGTGGTTCGGTCATCCGATCTACGTCCACTCCCGATTCCTCTTGCTTGAGACCACCGGCTTTCCACTAGCTATCCTCCTTCCAATGGGCGAGGATGAACTTCCTCAAAGCACCTCTCCTTTTGACGGGCTTAAGAGATAACCCTTACAAAGTACTCTTACCCCTCTCTTAGACTAGAGCACTCTTAAGACTTAGAGGGAAGATTTGACACACTTTCAAGAGAGTTTCCTCCCTTTTTTTTTTTCAGTTCTAAACACCTTTCATCCAAAAATGTGAGGGGTATTTATAGGCCTCAAAGTGATTCAAATTTGGGCTCCAAATTTGAATTTTTTTTAGTTTCCCGGTGTCGGGCGATGCTACCGCTTGTCAGAGGCGATTCTACCGCCTGTCAGTCTGGTAGACTGACACAGCAGGTGCTGGACGGTGCTACCGCCTGCCTGGGGTGGTTCCACCACCCAGCCTAGGGTGGTTCAACCGCCCAGGTCATTTTTTTCAGCATAGTGGTTTCGACCGAAAACTCGGCCGAAACTGGTCCAAACGAAGTCCGAATTGGCTCAAATTTGGTTTATAGGATTAACACCTAATCCTAAACCAAATTATATGCTAACTACAAATTTTAAAGACATTTTAAAGCTATTTCAAAGTCCATAAAATAATACTTCTTTCGGTGAGCTTTCGGCGAACTTCCGACGGTCTTCCAATGAACCCTCGGAAACCATTCTGTAGACTCCCGGCAAGCTCCCGAACTTCACGATGATCTTGACGAGTTCCAACGAGCTTCATTAGCAAGCTCCAATCTTTCTTGGCAAGCTCCGTGAACTTCCGACGAACCTTCCGGCAAACTTCCGAAAACCCTTCGGCAAGCTCCCTACTCATTCTCGGTCGGTTCCGGCAACTACTCCCAATGAATCTTCAGACTTCCATCAAACTCTTGAACTCCCAATGATCCAGCCCACTTGTCTTCCGGCACTTTATTTCGCTTTACGTCTTCATCATCATCGTAGTTAATCCTGCACACAAACAAACAAACACTCTACTTCGATATAGATAGTTATTACAACATGAATTGACATTCAGTTGCCCGGCACGTCATTGGTCGGTGCTTCGTCCGATCCTTTGGCACATCGTCCTCTTTTGCAGTCCGTTGCTTAATCGGCGGATGACCTCTGCAACCCCGATATCCTTGGCGCAACATGCATCTTGGCCCGATGCCCGACGTACGAAGCCTTCAGCCGATTATCGATCGAACCTCCGGCTCGACATCTAATATCCAGACGTGATCACCCGGCGCAATGTCAATTCCTCCAGCGTTAACTGTCTAATCCTAATCGATAGTAGACCTGCATAACTCAAAACACAGTTAAATAATAAACCACAATCAATTAGTTTCATCATCAAAATCTGAAATTCAACAATCTCCCCCTTTTTGATGATGACAACTAATTGATAACTAACAGAGTTAACCATAACTCCCCAGAGTTTAACCAAACTCCCCCTATCAATATGCCATTGATAGAACACTTGGATTATCCCAAATCCAAGCAACATTCATCACAATTAAGAGAATAAATCAAACCATCATGCAAATATATAAATATGCCAATCAATGCATGAAGTCATCAATCTACTTCTCCCCCTATGTCATCAACAAAAAGGAGAAGTCGCATCATAGCTAGTTTTCAAAGATATGCAAATATTACAATCATACTAGCTATTAATCTAGATATACATCATACAACATTTAAGCATAGCTTTGCAATACAACATCCAATCACACCATTCAATCATAGCAAGTTTTTAAGGATGGGCAATGATGGTAATTTTTTCACCATTCAATCATAGCAAGTTTTTAAGGATGGGCAATGATGGTAATTTTTTCACTTGCTTCTTGAGATGTGCAAGTTGTACTTTCTTTGCTTCCTTTACATGTTCTAGCTAGCAAAATTTTTCTTTGCGATATATAAGCTAGCAATTAATCTTCTCCCCCTTTGTTTTTATCAAAAAAATAGAGTACAAATAGTCAATGCTTTGATCATGACAAAATAGCAAATTTACAACATGAATTTTCAACATATTAAGTCATGAATTCAAGGGAGGCAAAAATCGTGATACGAGAGAAAAAGATGATAAGCAAGCAAACAATAATGATAAGCAAGCTAACATACTTTGTGACGCGCAAGTTTGCTTCCTTTCAATTCTTCTCTTTTGTAACTAAGTTTCACCTTTGCATGCTATCAACTTTTTGTTTACAATGAGCTAGCAATTATATATAATTACTTTAAACATATATGCTAACTTTTCATTAAAACATACAAACATAAAGGCATGGCAAGTATAACATTTCAAAATTTTGAAGTTTTACATTTTGCTTCTTTTAAGATAGTCAAAATAGCAATATTTGCATCCTTTGAGATAGCAATCCTTAACTTCTTATGAATTTGTAAGGTAGCAATTTTTCTCCCCCTTTGTCTTTGTCAAAAAGAAGGGAGGACTAAATGGCTAAAAATTTTAATCATTATACAAGCCATTTTTCATATCAATTATAAATTTGCATCAATAAAAATGTACATCAATTGTTCAATTATTACATGATGCAAATAAGACAACAATGCAAAGAAATCATATCATGAAGGATATCAATATGTAATTCAACAAAGATCAAAACCAAAAGATATCATTCATGATTCATAACTTTCTTTTTAGCAAGATCAAAATTCATATTTATTAATTTTTAATTCAAGATAAATGTCATATAACCAAGAATCATGATATATAAAAGCATATCAATATCAAGAATCAAATCATGATTACAAGTTCTAACATATTTTCTTTTCATTCATTTTCAAGCCATGATAAAAGAATAAATTAATGATTCAATCATTAAGTATAATTCTTTTACATCAATTTTGAATCGTATAAGGTTTACATGGCAAATATCAATTCATAATAAAGGGTATACTATCTTGAATCATGATGCATAAAAACATATCATTTTCATAGATCAAGTCATGATTCATTGATTCATCATAAAGCAAATTTCTTTTCAATTATCTATTTTTCAATTGCCACATAAGACATACAAGCCAAAGAATTTTTGTCATTTCTATATTATGAAATATATGATAATAAGACTCATGATTCATTTAAAAAGATATAGCACAAAGAGCAACTTGATTCATGCATAAGAAATTCCAAGTATCAAATATTAAGATATCAAGAGTTTGATTGTGATAAAGCTCATTCAAGTTCGAATCATCAAAATCATTAACATAGTTTATGAGATTCACAAATGACATAAACTTGAATTGTTCTTCTCTTCGGTAAATGATAAAAAGAAGTAATCATAGAGAAAAATATTTTGATTCGCAAAAATATCTCAAGTCAAGAATTCAAAGTCATGATTTCAAGTGATCAAGAGAGGAGTCATAAAATTATTCAAACTCATTTTGTCAATTCGAAACTTCTAATCAAATTATCATTTTTAACATTCATAACATGAATAAAGTCATTACCGTATCATCAAAATCTCATTCATAAGTCAAGTGATTTACAAAATATCATAAATAAATTTATCACTTGTCTTTTATTTGAAAAATCGAAAGATTTCAAGAAACATGCATTTCCATTATATGATTTATTTCATATGAGCATGCCTTTGTTTTTTGATGTCAAATAAAATAGAAATATCAACATTCAACATTGAAAGACAAACTTCATCATAAAATTCATCAAGATAAAAATATAACACATTATGAGATTCAATTTATCATGGTAATATGTTTCATTTTGTTTCAAATAGGTGTGCTCATGTTTCAAATGATGATTATCAAATTTAAGACCAAAACATGAGTTTGTCATCAAAATATGATATCACAAAGTCATTAAGCATAATAACAAACTTTTAATATTTTCATTTCAATGATGATTTCATAATGTATGTTCAAATATTTATATGGAACCCATCATTGTATAAATTCAAAATACAAGTTTGTCATTAAACCCATCAAGATCAAATGCATCAAATATCATGATAGTGCATTTTCTCATCTTTATGAGTTTCAATTTAAGTGATTTGATTTTTCATAAGAATGTTCAAAATTTTCATATGAAAATGTCATGCATCATATTCAAAAACGAAAATATCATCAAGATCATTCTAATTCTTTCTTACATTAGTTACAACAAGATGATCGATGCTCAAATTTTTGGTAAAATCATGCATTATTTTATAAATCTGAAAAATAATTTTCGTCATGAAACCCATTAAGTCCAAATATAACACAAGGCAACATCAAAGCCACATTTCTTTCATTTTGAAAATTTGTGGGTTGGGTCTTTATAATTGATTTCATGAAGACATGTATCAATAAAAATTTCATCATAAAAAGGGTTAAAAACCATTAAGCTAAGATAGAAGTTTTCAAATTATAATCAAGATACATACATCTATCATCAAAAGATTTTCAAGAAATTCATACATAGATATGTATCATGTTTAAGATTGAAAACCGATATGGAAAGTATACATGAAATTTCATCATCTCAAAATGTCATCTTAATTTGTCATGAAAACAATTAGACCAAGAATACGTTAATCCACAACATAGAGTCAAATCAACATTACTTCAAAAACTAATGCATGTTACAAAATCATCAAGCATCATGTTTAGAAATGAAATATAAAACATCAAGATACACATACATGGATTAATTATAGGCAATATCACAAATCATGCAAATATCATTCATAATTTTTACTTTTCAAAAATACTAGGAACGTAAAAGTATAAAAAAAAAATCCTACCAACTATTTCAAGCAACTCATGAAAGGATCATGTAATTTCAAAGTAAGGTAAGAACACTTTGGGTGAGTTTCTTATCTCATTGTCGAAAACCGTCAAAGCCCATTTCACCTCTTCTTTACTTGATTCTTCTTTGCAACCCTTCTTCTTCTTCTTTGGCCTCTTTCTCCGTTCAAGTTCATTTGTGCTTTTTAATTTTTGTTTAATGAACTTGTTAACATTCATTGTTATGTGTTCAATATCCTCATTGTCCTCATCACTTGAGTCATCACTCAAGTGGTATTCATTTGTCCGATGTTCCAAATCCTTCTTGTTCTTTAGAAGGTGGTTCATATGTTCATCATGTTCCAAATGTTCGAAGAAACTTATTTCATATGTCATTAGTGAACCGATTAGTTCTTCCAATGAAAAATCATTTAAATTTTTAGTCTCTTATATTGCGGTTACTTTTGGATCCCAACTCTTTGGGAGGGATCTTAAAATCTTGTTAGTGAGTTCAAAGTTCGAAAAACAATTACCAAGACTTTTCAAGCTATTGACGACATCCGTGAAGCGGGTGTACATATCGCCGATAGTTTCGCTTGGTGTCATTCGGAAGAGCTCAAAATCATACAATAAGAGGTTTACTTTCGAGTCTTTAACTCTACTAGTTCCCTCGTACGTGATTTCAAGTTTTCGCTAAATATCGAAAGCCATTTCGCACATTGAAATCTAATTAAACTCGTTCTTATCTAAAGCGCAAAACAAGGCATTCATAGCCTTTGCGTTTAAAGAAAACGACCTTTTCTCCAAATTCGACCATTCGTTCGTCGGTTTAGAGGAAGGTTGAAAGTCATTTTCGATGATGTTCCATAAATCCAAATCCATTAAAAGTATGAAAACTCTCATTCGAGTTTTCCAATATGTGTAGTCCGAACCATTAAAGAATGGTGGACGAAAAACCGAAAAGCCCTCTTGAAAACCATTTAGAGCCATTTCTCACGGGTGTAAATCCGAAAGAGAAAGAATGTGGCTCTGATACCAATTGTTAGGGATCGAGCGGCACTAAGAGGGGGGGGGGGTGAATTAGTGCAGCGGTAAGGAACGAGAAATTTTCAGCGATTAAAACAAGTTCTGAAACTTTGTACGAATGAATGCAACGTTTCGTTTGAACCCCGAAAGATTGCGTTTTAACTTTAAAGCATACGTAATAAGATGAAGATAAAGTTGAGTAAATAAGGCAGCAAGTGAAAAGGGTTTGCAGCAAAGTAAATAGCAAGAACGTAAATGCAAACCAGATTTTTATAGTGGTTCGGTCATCCGACCTACGTCCACTCCCGATTCCTCTTGCTTGAGGCCACCGGCTTTTCACTAGCTATCCTCCTTCCAACGGGTGAGGATGAACTCCCTCACAGCACCTCTCCTTTTGACGGGCTTAGGAGATAACCCTTACAAAGCACTCTTACCCCTCTCTTGGACTAGAACACTCTTAAGACTTAGAGGGAAGATTTGACACACTTTCAAGAGAGTTTTCCCCTTTTTTTTAGTTCTAGACACCTTTCATCCAAGAATGTGAGGGGTATTTATAGGCCTCAAAGTGAATCAAATTTGGGCTCCAAATTTGAATTTTTTTGAGTTTCCCGGTGTCGGACGGTGCTATCGCCTATCAGAGGCGGTTCTACCGCCTGTCAGTCTGGCAGACTAGCACAGCAGGTGCTGGGCGGTGCTACTGCCTACCTGGGGCGGTTCCACCGCCCAGGTCTCAGCCTCTAGGCGGTGCCACCGCCAGCTGGGCGGTCATTTTTTTCAAGCACGTGATGGTTTCGACCGAAAACTCGGCCGAAACCGGTCCAAACGAAGTCCGAATTGGCTCAAATTTAGTTTATAGGATTAACACCTAATCTTAAACCAAATTATATGTTAACTATAAATTTTAAAGATATTTTTTAAGCTATTTCAAAGTCCATAATATAAGACTTCTTTCGGTGAGCTTTCGGCGAACTTCCGGCGGTCTTCTAATGAACCCTCGGAAACCATTCTGTGGACTCCCGGCAAGCTCCCGGACATCACGATGATCTTGGTGAGTTCCAACGAGCTTATTAAGGCCTATAAATACCCCCACACTTTTCTACTTGTGGAGCACAGAAAAATGAACAAAAAGCTAAGATCTTTGTGAAAACACTATTGTAATTTTGAGAGTTCACCTCAACTAGTTCTAGCATTAGAAATTTGTATAAGGAGAAGTGAGAAAAGATCTGTAAAAGGGGTGATTGATCTTCGCCTATTGAAGGAAGATCAATAGTGGAAGCCGATGACCTCGACGGAGGAGGAATCGAAAGTGGGCGTAGGTCACAACGACCAAACCACTATAAATCCAGTGTGTTCTTTCCTTCCTACTTAATTTCATTACTTAGTTGTTTTCTGCATTTTACATTTACTTCAAGTTGATAACTTCTTGATACGATTTCATCGATATGTTTTCATCAACCTGAAAAGATTTTGAATTGCAATCGGTTTTAACATATGCACTAATTCACTCCCCCCCTCCCCCCTTAGTGCTGTCTTGATCCTAACCCAAGAGAAATGACTTTTGTCGACAATCAAGAGGGTCATTCTTTCACACGTCCTCCTATGTTTAATGGGACATATTACACATTGCAAAACTAGAATGAGGATTTTCTTGATTTCTATGGATTTTGAATTATGAAATATTGTTGAGAATAGATTTCAAAAGTATTCTAATCTAATGAACGAATGGAATGATTTGGAGAAGAAGACTTTCTCTTTGAACGCTAAAGTCATGAATGCTTTATTTTGTGCTTTGGATTAAAAAAAAATTCAATTAGGTTTCTATTTGCGAAATGGCTTATAACATTTGGCATACACTTGAAATCACACACGAAGGCACAAGTAGGGTTAAGGAGTCAAAAATTAATCTTTTGGTTCATAGCTATAAATTATTTTGCATGAAACCAAGCAAGACCATTGGAGACATGTGTTGGTTGTAGGTGCCCTACAAGCCAATTATGTGAGGGATGACACCTGTGACATGTTACTTTGATCTCTTCGCATATTATTATTAATATTTTTTTATATTATCTGGATGAATATTGTGATGTCTATGGATCTGTGTAATAGGAATCGGATCATGATGAGATCACGATAATGAAACCGATATACCTTTAAACACAGATCCTAAATCATCCTGGTCATAGGTTACTCGATGAGAACATTGAGATAACCGGATAGACTAGTGCGTTGTATACTCGTCTATATGATGGAGGTGACTGGTCTCATAGTCGCTTGTGTGGGGACACTAGAGGTACAGTGCAGGTGCTCATTGGAGAATGAGTTCACTGATTGATCCAGTTAAAGAATGCTGTATGGTTAATGATACCTAATATCAAACAACGATTCTGTAGTCTCAGTAGTGTGTCTGGTCCTTAGACTTGAGGCACCAAATATGCCTTGTTTGAGTATTCCATTCTTTGACATTGGACTTACAGGTTTGGAAAACTCCAGATCTGGTATAGCCAATTCTTGGGAATGGTAGCCAACCTTATGAAGGCAATTGCGTGTCAATAGAGGATCATCCACTCTTGGTATCGTGAGAGATATATCCCGCATGTGCTCGCTCAGGCAAAATCCCTGGCCAAGGTCGTTCAGATTGAGAGAGAAGGAGTTCTCCAGGAGAATCCAATTAGAGCAAGACTCGGACAGGATTCCGTATGGGCCTGACTCTACCATGCTCAATATACAGTCTCTGGGATATTAGATGAATAAGAGACTATAGATACATGGTAACTGAGGATAGACAGGTCCGATGGATTAGATCCCCTTGTACCGTTTGGGAACTATGGCGTAGTGGCATAGTACGTCCATAGTCGATGAGTCGAGTAAATTATTATGAAGATAATAATTCACTATATCAGAAGGTGTTCTAAGTCAGAAGGAGTTCTGATGGGAGCAACTCACAGCTAGCTCGATATCGGGCCTAGAGAGTCATACACATAAGGTGGATGTTACGACGAGTAGAGGTGCGAATATGAGATATTTGTGAAGCCCCTAGTTTGGATCCTGTGGATGAGATCCAATTGGGTAATTGGATGAGATCCAATTAAATAATTGGATAAGATCCAATTGGATGAGATCAAATTGAATCCTGTGGATAAGATCCAATGAGATCCAACTGGATAGAGATTTAGTATGAATAGGATCTATTAAGGATAAGCTTCCTTCACCTCTATAAATAGGACGAACCTCCTGGTTCATAGGCTGAGAGCTCTTGGTAGTCATCCTCCTATTCTCCTCAGTCTCCTCTCCTCCTCCTTGGCTCCGACAGTCTTATGGTGCACATGGAGAGAGATCCCGCGGTGATCTGAGGAGCGTCGTTGCAGCATCCGCTGTGTGGATTACCGCTGGAGAGGAGTACGCTAGTGCTCCTTCATCCTCTACATCGGATCTGAAATTTTTGGGGATATACGATCTCCCCAGGTAATGCCTCTGACATGATGCATGCAGATTTTTCAGATTTACGATTTTTGTGCACCAATCATCGCATGACGGCCAAATACGTAACTATGGTAAATCTGGTCTTGTTTTTGTTTTCTACTGCTCATGAGATGTCAAATCTCCTGATTTCCCTATAGTGATATCAGAGCCAGTGTTCATCTTGCGATGATTGGCTTATAAACTGCATGTGTTGTGTTTGATCATGTAGAATTGTTTTATGCATTGTTGCTACGTTTGACGTGGTTTTTTAGATCCGAAAAGTGCTTCATCTTGCTGATGAAAGGTGCTTTAGAGCAATCCTTTTACGTCAAAGTTGTTGACGCAAATGAAGGAGGTAAAGGCAGCAACTGTTGCTACCCAGCAGATCGATCGGAGGCGGTGCATACGTAAAAGTTGTGAACGAGCTAATTGTCCATCAAGGCAGCGTCAGTGCGCATGACAGCAGCCCCTGCACATGCGACACGACGGTCGCAATGGTTGCGACTGTCGGTGCACGAGGCGACAGCTGCCTGTGCGCACAAGGCAGCAGCCACAAGGGGTTGCGGTCGCTAGTGCATGCACGGCAGCACTGCGCAAGGTAGCGGCCACTGCGTGTGCGGGGCGGCTGCAGGCGACAGCCGCTACGCAAGGTGGGGCTGCACAACCCGTAGCCCGTGACCACCGCACCTGCGCAAGCTGTTGCACAGGGGCATAGGTGGCAGCCGCCCATGCGCGAGGCAACCGCCCGTGCGTAAGGCGACAGCGCCTCTGCGCAAGCGGCTGCGCGCCACCAGCGCGAGGAGGCACCGCAAAGAGAGGCGACAACCGCCTCTGCGCAGAGGTGGCATCGCCCAAGGCGGTGTTGCATGTATGTTGAGGGCTGCTACATGCCTGCGATGTGGGACTCTGTTTGGGGGAGATTTGGGACAAAAGATAGTTTTACCCCTATCACTTTCGGTAATTCCAGGATATATCCTAGAAAATTACTAAAATACCCCTAATATTTTTAAAAATTTTATGCGTGTTTCTAATTCTAGAATTTTAGTTATTTAAAAGGTTAAGTAACTATTATTATTTGTCTAATAATCCTACATGATATATACAAGTGATGTGATGTGATGTGATATTGGAAGATGATCATAAACTTTGTGATGTGTGTATGTGATTATTGGGACTTGCGAGCCTTCATTTTTCATTGATTGTCATGCTTGCATGTTTGTAATTATGCTGTAATTATCCTAGAGGCGTGGTAGACGTCTGGAGGTGGTAGCGGGACCCCTGAGGTCGATTCAGACGATCGCGACGCATGGAGATGCGTCGAGGTGTCAACAGATCTGACGATGACAAGATGGATGATCACCATACATAGAGATGCACTGATATGCACATAGATCCTGATATAAGTGATTAGGCCCATTGGCTCAGGCCTAATCATATTAGGTTGAAGTCCATGATCATCTGGTGTACTTGTGCATGTGAATGCTATACACTTACTAGATAAGTATATATATATATATATATTTGCATGCGATGTAAATATATTAAATATGTATGTGTGTGACACGTCATATTACGAGATCGAACCTAAAACCCCTCCTATGATAATATTAAGTTGGTAAGCGTGAGGCAATAAGATTGACCCACATGGCCTTCCATCATTAGGGGTAAGAATCGATTCCCGACATAGGCTGAGTTGGTCGAGTCCCTCGAGGCTCACTTATTTCATATCTCGCTATCTTATCTTCGACATAGTGATGTCACCGGTGACCTGAGGACATGGTATACTTGGTCGAGTCCCTCGAGGGCATATCACCGAATCAGACTCATCATGCAACGATGTTAATAACTTAACTGGACATCATGGTTGGTTGAGTCCCTCGAGGCCATGGTGGTTTGGAGGCCAAATATGATGAGAATCACAAGGAGTTGTGATTGACAAGAGTTGTTTGCTTTTTAGGCTTAGTGATATTGGTCAAGTCCCTCGAGGTTGTACTAAGATATCGATTGGATCTCGATCTCCACTAGAAGTCTGCCGGAGACTTTTGTTTCACGTGCATGAGGGTGTCATGTGACTTGCTAGAAAAATTAGTGGGAGCATATCAAGATAGAAGTCCATATCTTGATTATTTATTTTTATGAAATCTGCGTGTTATTTACTTATGCTATATCTCTTGTTTATCAGAAACATGTCCTCATCCAACCCTCTATGTGACATACTTAATGCCAACCGCCTCACTGGTCCAAATTATATGGATTGGCTCTGCAACTTATGAATAGTTCTTATAGCAGAGAAAATCGCATATGTCTTAGATACGGTCATGCCCCAACCTGAGGTAAAAGCTCCTTAAGAAGAGTTTGCCCATTATGCGAAGTATATAGATGATTCCACTCTTGCCCAGTGTTACATGTTAGCCTCTATGACTCCTGAATTAGAGAGATAATATGAAAACATGGATGCTTATTTCATACTCCTGCACCTCCATAAACTGTTTGAGGAATATGGAAGAACTCAATGATATGAGATATCTAAGAGTCTCTTCCATGCCAAGATAACTGAAGGAACACCAATTCAGAACCATATCCTGAAAATGATAGAGTGGATTGAAAAACTCACAGGTCTAGGAATGATCCTAGATGATAACCTGTGTGTTGATCTTATACTTCAGTCCCTACCAGATTCCTTTTCTCAATTCATCATGAATTTCAATATGAACAAACTTGAAGTATCTCTCCCTGAGCTCTCCTCAATATATGGAGGGAGGCAGAGAGCACTATCAAGAAAGAGAAATTAGTTCTCTATGTTGGTGAGACCAAAAGGAAAAGGAAGGCTGGGAAGACCTTTGAGAAGGGTAAGGGCAAGGGCAAACGGGGTAAGGCAAAGGCTATCAAAATTAACCCAACAAAGGACAAAGGCCAGTACTTCCATTACGGTCAAGATGGGCATTAGAAGAGAAACTGCAAGACGTATCTTATAGAAAAAGTGAAATAGAAGCTTGGAAAAACTTCAAGTACTTTCATAATCAGTCTTCATATGTCAGATTCTTGTGATAATGCATGGGTATTGGATACCGATAGTGCTTATCATATCTGCAATTCGTTGCAGGTTCTGATAAGGCATAGGAGATTGGCAAAAGGCGAGATGGACCTCAAGATAGGTAATGGAGCAAGAGTTGCTGCTATTGCTATCGGCGAGGTCACTCTACACCTGCCTGATAGAGCTATTATTGTATTAGATGCATGTTATTTTGTTCCCTCTATTATCAAAAATATTATTTTCATTTCATGTTTGACATTAAATGGTTATAAAGTGCTTTTTGAGAACAATTATTGTTCAATCAGTAATAATGATAAGGTCATTACTAGAGGAACATTGCATAATGGTTTGTTTATACTAAATACTGCTTCACACATCATGAATGTAAGCATGGCTAAGAGGAAACGAGAAGAGGTGAACAATTCATATTTATAGCATTGTAGGCTAGGACATATCCATAAGGGAAGGATTCAAAAGTTGTTAAAAAATGGATACTTAGATCCATTTGACTACGAGTCATATACAACTTGCGAGCCTTGCCTTTGTGGAAAATTAACCAACTCTCCATTTAGTGGAACTGGAGAAAGAGCCATTGAGTTACTAGAACTCATGCATAGTGATGTATGTGGTCCTATGTCAACTCATACCATAGGTGGTTATTCCTACTTCATTACTTTCACTGATGATTTCTCTAGGTATGGATATGTGTACTTGATGAAATATAAGTCTGAAGCCTTCGAGAAATTCAAGGAGTATAAGAATGAAGTAGAGAACCAAATCAGAAAGAGTATTAAAACTCTTTGATCAGATCGAGGAGGAGAATACTTGACTACAGAATTCATCTAGTTCCTCAAAGACCATGGGATTCTGTCCCAATGGACACCTCCTTATACACCACAGCTCAATTGTGTATCAGAAAGGAGGAATCACACACTATTAGATATGGTGTGGTCTATGATGAGATTCGTTGACCTACCCATCTCATTTTGGGGATATACCCTACAAATCGTAATTTATCTTCTGAACAGAGTTCCATCTAGATCGGTAGTGTCTACACCATATGAGATATGGAGAGGGAAGAAGCTTGATCTTAAGGTTGTTAAGATTTGGGGCTGCCCTGCCCACGTTAAAAGACATAACCTCGATGAGTTGGAATCCAGGACGGAATGGTGCAAGTTCGTGGGATACCCCAAGGAAACTTACGATTATTATTTCTATCACCCTGAGGACCAAAAGGTCTTTGTTACCAAGAGAGTAGTGTTTCTTGAGAAGGAACACATTCTTGACGGAAACAGTGAGAGCATGATAGAATTGAGTGAGGTTGGAGAACCTAGCTTAGGCACCATTCCAGAGATCGAGTCTATTTAGGTACCTAACATACAAGTTCCAATTTTGCGTAGGATTGGTAGAGTGCTACACCCTCCTAAAAGATGTGGGACATATTAGTGGAGAGGATATTCAGGACATTAATCCTCAGACCTACGAGAAGGCTATTATGTGTATAGACTCCGGGAAGTGGAAAGAAGCCATGAATTCTGAGATAGAATCCATGTACTCCAACAAGGTTTGGAACCTTGTTGATGCACCTGAGGGTATCATACCTATTGGCTATAAATGGATCTTCAAGAAGAAGATCAGGATAGATGGAAAGGTAGAGACCTATAAGGCAAGGCTAGTGGCTAAGGGGTATCGTCAGAAGCAAGGTATTAACTATGACGAAACCTTTGCACGTATAGCTATGCTGAAATCCATTCGAATTCTATTGGCTGTTGATGCATATTATGACTATGAGATCTGACAAATGGACGTGAAAACTGTATTCCTCAATGGCAACCTCAAAGAGGAAGTGTATATGATACAACTTGAGGGGTTCATGTCCAAGCACAGTTCAAATAAGGTGCGCAGATTGCTTAAGTCCATTTATGGACTAAAGCAAGCTTCCTGAAGTTAGAACATAAGATTTGATGAGACGATCAGATCTTATGACTTCGTTAAGAATGAAGATGAGCCTTGTGTGTATAGGAAGGTAAGTGGAGCACTATCGCTTTCTTGGTATTATATATGGATAACATCTTAATCATTGGAAATGATATAGGAATACTCTCTATAGTAAAGTCCTGGCTATCTAGAAAATTAGGTACCATAGAGGTGGAATACATTGCTATGATAGAAGTAGCAAAATAAGGTGTATAGATGAAAAGTTCATCATGGATTTAGGAATCGTATCAGATAGCATGAAATTGTTTCCTATATAGGGTGACAATAACGGGGCGATCGATCAAGCAAAGGAACCTAGATCTCATCAGAAGTCTAAGCATGTTCTGAGGAGGTTCCACTAGATTAGAGAGATCGTGGCCTGAGGAGATATAGTAGTGGAAAGAGTTTCATCCAAAGATAACATTACAGATCTACTAACAAAGCCATTAACTAAGATTATATTTGAGCGTCATAGAAGTCTGATGGGGATCAGATATGTAGGTGATTGGTTTTAGGTCAAGTGAGAGATTATTGGTTGTAGGTGCCCTACAAGTCAATCACATGAGTGACGGCACCTGTGACATGTTACATCGATCTCTTCACATATTATTATTGATATTTTCTCACATTATCTTGATGAATATTGTGATGTCCATGGATCTGTGCAATGGGAATCGGATCGTGATGAGATCATGATAATGAGACCGATATACCTTTAAACACTGATCCTAAATCATCCTGGTCATAGGTTACTCGATGAGGATATCAAGATAATCGGATAAACTGGTACGCTATATACTCACCTATATAATGGAAGCGACTGGTCTCATAGTCGCTTGTGTGGGGACACTAGAGGTACAGTGCAGGTGCTCATTAGAGAATAAGTTCACTGATTGATCTGCTTATAGAATACTATATGGTTAATGATACCTAATGTCAGACAGCGATTCCGTAGTCCCAATAGTATGTTTGGTCCTTAGACTTGAGGCACCAAAGATGTCTTGTTTGAGTACTTCATTCTTTGACACTAGACTTATAGGTTTAGAGAGCTCCAGATCTGGTATAGCTGGTTTTCAGGAATGGTAGCCAACCTTACGAAGGCAATTGCATGTCAATAGAGGATCATCCACTCTCGGTATCATGAGAGATATATCCCACGTGTGCTCGCTCAAGCAAAATACCTGGCCAGGGTCCTTTGGATTGAGAGAGGAGTTCTTCGGGAGAATCCGATTAGAGCAAGACATGGATAGGATTCCGTATGGGCCTGACTCTACCATGCCTAATATACGGTCTCTAGGATATTAGATGGATGAGGGACTATAGACACATGGTAATTAAGGATAAACATGTCTGATGGATTAGAACCCTCTGTACCGTCTAGGGACTATAGCGTAGTGGCCTAGTACGTCCATAGTCGATGAGTCGAGTGAATTATTATGGAGATAATAATTCACTTTATCAGAAGATGTTCTGAGTCAAAAGGAGTTCTGACGGGAGCGACTCACGGCTAGCTCGGTATCGACCCTAGAGGGTCACACACATAAGGTGGATGTTGCGACGAGTAGAGGTGCAGATATGAGATATCTACGAAGCCCATAGTTTGGATCCTGTAGATGAGATCCAATTGGGTAATTGGATAAGATCCAATTAAATGATTGGATAAGATCCAATTGGATGAGATCAAATTGGATCTTGTGGATAAGATCCAATAAGATCCAACTTGATAGAGATCTAGTGTGAATAGGATCTGTTAAGGATAAGCTTCCTCCACCTCTATAAATAGGAGGAACCTCCTGATGTATAGGTTGAGAGCTCTTGGTAGTCATCCTCCTATTCTCCTCAGTGTCCTCTCCTCCTCCTTGGCTCCGACAGTCTTATGGTGCACATGGAGAGAGATCTCGTGGTGTTCTGAGGAGCGTCATTGCTGCATCCGTTATGTAGATTACCGCTAGAGAGGAGTACGCTAGTACTCCTTTATCCTCTACATCGGATCTAAAATTTTTAGGGATATACGATCTCCCCAAGTAACGCCTCTAACATGATGCATACGGATTTTTCAGATTTATAATTTTTGTACACCAATCATCGCATAACAGCCAAGTACGTAACTTTGGAAAATCCGATCTTGTTTTTGTTTTCCACTACGCATGAGATGCCGAATCTCCTGATTTCCCTACAACATGTACACCTGATTTATGGATGTCATCAATGGTCTAAAAGCACTTGATAAAATTTTTTCTAATTTTGAACTTGTTAATAAGATATTAAGATCTCTTCCAAAGAGTTGGTATCATAAAGTAATGACAATTCAAGAAGCCAAGGACTTGAATGACTTTTCGCTCAAAGAGCTTATCAGGTTTTTGATGACTTACGAAATGACATACAATGCACATGAAGAACTTGAGAACAACTTTCCAAAGAACAGAAAAGATTTGACACTTAGAACTCAAAAAAATCACTTGAGAGAAAACTTAAGTGACAATGATGATGATGATGATGATGATGATGATGACTTGGTACTTCTAACAAAAAAAATTAAAAATTCATAAAAAGAAACAAAACCAAACATGACACTAAAAACAAAAATAAACTAAAAAGGACCAAATAATTTGTTACGAATGCAAAAAGTCAAGACACTTTAAGAATGAATGTCCCCAAGTGAAGAAGAAGCAATCGAAGAAGAAGAAAGTATTCAAAGCTACTTGGGATGATTCAAGCACATCCAAAGATGAGGAGCCTACCAACAAAAAAGTTGCTAACTATTCATTAATGGTGCTTGGCGGTGAGGTAAATAACCCAATCGAAGCTCATTTGTCTTTTGATGAATTGTTGAATATTTTTCATGATTTATTTGATGAATGTAAGTTAGTTAGTAAAAAATATAAATTGTTAAAAAGAGAGCATGTCTCTCTTGTTAGTGAATTTGATTGATTAAATATTGAGCATGATAATGAGATGTTGCTTCCTTGCATTAAATGTAAAAATTTAGAAACACTTAAAAAGAAAAACTTGCTACTACATGAAACCTTAGAAAAATTTAAAATAGGAAGCAAATCTTTAAATATGATCCTTGCTAATAAGGGTCATATTCATAGATGGGATGGAATTGACTTTGTGAGTAATACTCATCAAAAGCCAACCATCTTCGTTAAAGACCTAACTTTGCATGTTTCACCCTGAAGCAAATGTAATTTTTATTATAAATTTGGACATTATGCTCATAAATGTCCATTTAAGAGGTATAGTCCACATAAGTTGGTTTCTAAAGGAACCATAAATGACACAATACAAAATGATAAGTTAGGTAGATCGATTAATGAGACACCTAAAGTCAAATGGGCACCTAAAAGAAAACCTCATTTCTTATAGATATGTTTACAATCACAAGCTAGGAACAATAAATGGTACCTTAATAGTAGATGTTGAAGACATATGACTGGAGATCCAACTCAATTCTCTAAGCTCATTAGCCGAGACAAAGGGTATATCACCTTCGGAGACAACAACAAAGGTAAAACCATTGGCAAAGGTGTTCGGTCTCAGATTTTGATGATGAAACTAATTGATTGTATTTTGTTATCTAATTATATTTTAAGTCACACAGGTCTACTCGATCAGGATTAGACAATTGTTGCAGAAGGAATCAACATTGCGTCGGAGGAAATCATGTCAGGATATTGGATGTCGAGCTGGAGGTCTGGTCGACAATCGGCAAAAGGCTTCAGACATCGGGTATTGGGCCAAGAAGAGTGGTATTGCGCCAAGGAGATCAGGGTTGCAGAGGTCAACCACCGATTGGGTAACAAGCCGTAAGAGAGGATGGTGCACTGAAGAACTGGATGAAGCACCGATCAATAATGTGCTGGGCAAAAGGAAGTTGATTCTTTGTAACTGTCTAGATCGAAGTAGGGTTAAGAATTACTTAGTGTGCAGGATTAACTATGATAATGATGAAGACATAAAGCGAAATAAAGTGCCAGAGTCAAGCACGATCGTATCATTAGAAGTTTGAGAGTCTGACAGAAGTCCAAAGATTCGTCGGGAATCTTGCTAGAGTTGGTCGAGAGTCAGTCGGGAACTTGATGAAGGGTTCATCGGAGGTTCGCCGGAAAGACTCGTCGAAGGTTTACAGAGCTCGCCGAGAAAGATTGGAGCTTGCCAAAGAAGACTCGTCGAAACTCGCCAAGATCGTCGTAAAGTCCAAGAGCTTGCCGGGAGTCCGTAGGAAGGTGTCCGAAGGTTCGTCGAAAGATCGCCAAAAGTTCACTAGAGGAAGACTTGATGTGTCAGACTTTGTTTACTCAGGAAATATATTTAATTTTATAATTAGCATATAATTAAGGTGAAGATTGGGATGTAATCCCATTAACCCTAGTAGGGGCCAACTGGGCCCATTATGGATTGGTTTGGGCCAGATTCAAGGCCCAACTAGAAGTGCTGGACCTTGTCTGGCGGTGGAACCACTTGGGTTCAACTCCCCAGGTTGTACTAGGTAATGGTACCGCCCAGTATACTAACAATGTCAATGTGCCCAAGCGATAGTACTACTAGATTGGCCATGGTATCGCCCAATATTAGGGTCAAACTAGCGGTGGTACCACTAGTACCCGGTAAACCCGAGACGGGAAGATTTTTGGCTCCAAGTTTGAATCTAATTGGAGCCTATATATACCCCTCCCATCCCTGGGTTGGATACATAAGCACACACACTTTGAAAATAGAAAAATGATGTTCAAATCTCTATAGAAATCCCCTAATCTAGTCCTTAGTTATATTTAAGTTAAAAGAGAGGAGAGAGTGCTTGTAAGGGTTACCTCCTAAACCCGTCAAAAGGAGAGAGTGCTGTAAAAAGGAGTTAGTCTTCACCCATGGGAAGGAAGATAACTAGTGGAAAGCCGGTGGCCTCAAGAGAAGAGAAATTAGGAGTGGACGTAAGTCGTATGACAAAACCACTATAAAATTGGGTTTGCACTTCTATTCTTGTTTATCTTTGCTATAAGCCTTTACCTTATTGCAATTACTCGAATCCTTCTCATTCTTACGAATGGCTTCAAGCTTTACATCTTTCCAATACGCGCAATCGAAATCGATTTTCATCGAAACATAATTTAATCGTATAAAGTTTTTAAAATTATTTTAAATCGCTGAAATTTATCGTTCTTAACTGCTACACTAATTCACCCCCCCCCCTTCTCTTAGTACCGTTTTAGATCATAACAAAATGAACCTGATAGGACCTTAGTAGGGTCGGGTCCTACTTAATCAAGTAGTAGCTCATAAAAACCCTATGAGATTGTAATAAATCCCACTTAGCCATCTCTATTCTATAAAGAAAAATAGCTAGGGTTTATAGTTGGGCCTTTGGGCTTCCTAGCCACCGTCCCCCCTTTACTAGGCCGGTTGGCTTGGGTTGAGGGTAAAATAGATATTTTACTTAGGAAGCAGCCACTAGGGCTAGGGTTTGGAGTCCTATATAAGCATGTAGCCTCCACCTCTTTTGAATAAGAAAAGATCAATCGACTTTGTAGCCATTTGGCCGACTACCAAGGAGGATGGAACCCTTATAGCATTTCAAATATTGATCCCCCTTAAAGATCAATCTACATAGAATTCCTATGGGATTCTATCATCTGGTATCAGAGTAATGATCTTGCTACTTTTGCTGTCATCCCTATTGCTCACCATCAACCAAGCAATTCCCATAATTGCTCTTGACGTCGCCATCTCCATCGTCATTTTCTACCGTAGATCAAATCAATCTATTGTCGCCACCTCCAATTATATCAGAGATATAGTATCTTTCTATCACCAATACCTTTTGCTGCTATATTTTTTCATTTAAAATACCAAAAAGAAGTCTTGCTATCTATCCCTTGTTGCGAATTCCTTTCATCGTAAAAGTTATCATCTTTGCGAATGAAGGATTGCTACAGAAAATTTTAGCCTCATATTGCTGCCTTTAAATAGATCTATTTGCTATCCTTTTTTAATGAAATTTCTTGTGCACTTCATAGATCATCTTGGCTTTCATATGTGATTGATCTACCATGGAATTCATCTCTGAAACATTCTTGTGTTGCTATAAATTTTCATCGTAAACTGCTAGAATTTTTCAACAAGAATTCTGCTATTGCAACTTGCACCGATTTCTTTATTGTTATGCTGCCAAAATTTTATTGATCTAATTTGTCATCATTGCTGTTATCTAAACTAAGATTTTGCTATCAAATCCTCTCCTCAAATCTCTAGGTTTTTGCTGGAAATTTCATCGAGAAATTGTTGTTTCTTCAAGGACAATTCTGCTCTTACAAGACAGCACATATCTACAGCAACTTCCATTGATTTCTGTCAAATCTTTGTTGCCATCTATCACAGATCTAAAACCCTCTTCCCTAACCTTCATCCACTACCATCATAGCCCTAAAACTCTATTAAATCGCACCCCCAAACTGCACCCAAAATAGCCACAAAACAAGCCTAAACTGTAGCCTACATCCACCAATCCACCAACCCTTTCGGCCACCACTTCTCTCAACCAATACATACCTTTAACTCGACAACAAAAGAGAGATCTTAACATTATAGATTTGGAAGCATATACTATGGCATCTAAGGAGGCAATCAATGCTAAATTCAAAGCTTTCAAGACGCGAATGGAGGATAAGATTCAGACTCTCTTTGTTGAACTCAGTTTGGGTCGACCACCGAGTCCGAAGAAATCATATCAAGGAGAGAGCTCTGACCGAAGAGATGACTTCTAGGAGAGGGAGGCTCTATAACCGATCCCTACTATCTACGCATGAGGGTGGACTTCCCTAGATGGGAAGAAGGAGACTCGATTGGTTAGATCTTACGCGCGAAGTGATATTTTCGGTACCACAAAATCACGAACACATCTATGGTGGAAATTGTGACAATACATCTTGAAGGGGATGCCACATAGTGGTTTGATTGGTTTGAATACACTCATAGAGTCCTCTCATGGTGATATTTCAAAGAAGGACTGTTGATCCGCTTCGGACCAACCGATTATGAGAACAATGACGAACAACTAGCAAAGATCTGACAAACCTCCACCATCCAAGAGTGTCAAACCAGGTTTGAAAGATTATCTAATCAAACTCATGATTAGTCTAAAAAATAGCTATTGGGGATGTTTATTGAGGGCTTGAAGCCGGAGATCCGAGGAGAAGTTAAAGCGCGACAACCGTACACGCTTATGGCAGCCATCTCTTTCGCATGACTTTAAGATGAGCGATTGAACCATAAAGCTCGGAGGACTAGGGTCACTCCTTGACTAGCAATATCGAAGCCCTCAGCCTCCCCTACTATCAGCCAAGCCCCTGCATCAAAAAAGTTGACAAGAGAAGAGCTTCGGGAGCGATCTATGAAGGGGTTATGTTGGCATTGCGATGAGCCGTGGAGCCACAAGCATTACTGTAAAAAAGGGAGACTTCTTGTGATTGAACTAGTGGAAGAAGAGGTCATTGAATAGCTAGAAGAGAGCCTTGAATATGAAGAAGAAGATATAGAAGATGAGCCACAACCGACCAACTTTATGGTACACACGTTAGCCGATAACTCAAATCCACAAACGATGAAAGTTGGAGGCCTTCTCAAACAACAACCGATCACTGTTCTCATCGATACGGGCAGCACTAATAACTTCCTAAACAGTAAGGTTGCTGCTCAGATAACGCTCCACATCAAAGGTTGCAGCAAGTTCGACATAAAGGTCACCGACGGTCGAATCCTAAAGTGCGACCAAAGGTGCTTGCAGGTGAAAATATTACTATAAGACCAAGAACAGCTATGAAGCTATGCTAGGCATAGAATAGCTAACAATGCTAGATGACATCTCTTGGAACTTTTCCAAATTAATTATGAAATTCTACTGTAAAGGCAAACAGGTCACCCTATGTGGGAAGTGCGGAAGCAACATAACCACCATTTCGACCCAATGAATGGAGAAAGTTTTACACAAGATAAATGGTGGCTTTTTGATACATCTCTAGTAGCAACCAGAGGGAAAGAAAATAGAAATTGAAGATCAAAATCTTGCCTAATTGCTTACTAAATTTGATAACGTTTTTGTTGAACCGCATGGTCTTCCTCCTACTCGGCAACATGACCACCGAATTCTAATTCTTCAAGGCAAACCGCTAGCGAACTATCACGCACTTAGCTGGAATTGTCTAAGTGGTGAGGCACCCTTGCGGCAAGTCCTGGACTTAACTGGAGTTACTTAAGTCGCGAAGCACCCTTGCACCCACTTCAATCAGACTTAGCTGGGATTGCCTAAGTCTTGAGGCGCCCTTGCGACATATGCGTCCGTAGAGGGTCAACCAAGTTTCAACTACATATAGGTCCCGTAGGATCTATAAAATAGAAATTTGATTAGAGTTGAAATGAGCGGCGGATAAGTCCCGACGTCTCGCGAAGAGGGAAGCTTTACAAGAAATTTAGCAAGCACTTGGCGTGCAGGAAAGAAGAGAAAGAGAGGAGGAAACCAAGGACTTTTGAAGAGTTAATGAGCAGTTGTAAGTCCACAAACAACTACTCCCCGGGTGCTGGGCACGAAGGCAAGTTTTCGTCAAGTTGACGTGCAAACTTGTGAAGATGTTCAACACCCGACACTACCCCGAAGCCCCATCTAGCCCCGTGCCACCTGGGGGGTTCTAGGGTGCCAAGATGGTTGATGTTTCGTAGTAGCTGTGGTCTACAGAAAACAGGCCGTAGCACATAAAAATGGAGGCTTTTTAGGGTAGTTTTGCCTGGTGCGATGAGCGATCGTACTACAGTGCTACAAACTATCGTTTCTTCTATTTTTTTAAGCAAAACATACCAAAACTATGTAAAAATAGGCTACTAAGGATATGTACAATCATGCATAAGCGACGAATGGTTCATTGAATGAAGTTGTCGCAGGTGTGCGATGACCGTTTATGACATTCTCCCCCACTTAAATTGTCGATGCCCTTATCGACACTTGCTAGTAGGCTTTGATGGCTATTTCCTCATGTCGGATGGTATCTTCTGGCTCTTAACTGGCTTCGGTTCTAGGAAGCTTTCACCACTTTACCAAGTATTCAATCTGCTCAGGTCCATTGGGTAGCTTTGTCTTACGATCCGCTAAAATCGTTTCAACTCACTTCTCATAGGAGGCTCTAGAGGGGGGTTCTTAAGTTGGAACACTTCGGAAAGCATCTTACGGATCGAAGTGGTAAGTTTTCAAGTTGTTGGCATGAAAAACATTATAAATTCTGAGCCACGTCGGCAGCTACAACTTGTAGGAGACATTGCCTACCCTACTAATGATTGGGAAGGGCCCATCATACTTCTACACCAATCCTTTGTGCACCTGGTTCTTAAAGAATTGGAGTGATGCTAGTTGGAGCTTCCCAAGTCTGCCCACTTCTTTATCTTTTTGGCCGCCTTCTCCAAATAAGCATAATATCTATATTTCGATGTCATTCTATTGGAAAGTGATGCGAACGGACTACTCCCAGTATATCCAATAGCTAAAGTATGAGGAGTCGATGACTATTATCCTATGATGATCTCAAAGGGGCTCTTGTTGGACGTAGAGCTCTGCTACAGGTTGTAGGAGAATTGGGCTTTGTCTAATAGCTTCACCCAATCTCGTTAGTTGACACTTATGTAGTGCCGAAGGTATTGCTCCAAGAGCGAGTTTATTCTCTCAGTCTAACCATCTGTTTGGGGATGGAGGCTTATGGAGAAGTATAACTTAGATCCTAACAACTTGAATGGCTCGATCTAGAATCATCCCAGAAATTGAGCATCTCGATCACTTATGATATTATGTAGGACTCCCCAATATTTTACCACATTCTTCATCATTAGCTTGGCTACTTCCTCTGTTGAATAGTGTAGGGGTGCAGCAATAAAGGTTGCATACTTCAAAAATTGATCGACCACCATGAGTATCGATCTGAGTCCCCCTACTGTTGGCAAGCTTGATATGAAGTCCAGAGAAATGCACTCCTACGGCCTTTCTGGTATGGGCAACGACTCTAAAAGTCCCACCGGCTTTGCTGCTCAACCTTATCTTGTTGGCAAGTTAAGCATATCCGAACATATTTCTCCATGTTCATCCCCATCTTCGGCCAGTAGAAGGCTCTCTCCATGAGAGCCAATGTTCGGTGATTACCCGGATGTCCTGCCCAAAGGGAATCATGATACTCTTTCAAGAGTTCATGCCTCAAATTATCTACTTGAGGAATATAAACTTTATTCCCTTTGGTGTAGATGAGTCCCTCCTGGACCCAAAATCATAATGCCTTGCCTTCTTAGATCAGTTGCATCAAGGTTACTACTTGGGGATCACTATACAGTCCGTCCTTAATCCGGGAAAGGAAGTTGGAGTGCAACTGACTTGCTTGGCCTTTGCCCTCCAGTTGCATAGCATTCATTTGCTCTACTTTTCAACTCGATGCATCAGCTATGACATTTGTTTTTCGAGTTTGTACTCCATTACCATATCAAATTCAACCAAGAAGTCCTACCATCATGTTTGCTTTGGAGAGAGCTTCTTTTGAGTCTGAAAGTAACTCAAAGTGATGTTGTCCGTCCTTAGCACAAATCGTGATCCCAGAAGATAGTGTCGCCACTCTCGCAGATAGTAGACCACCGCTGTCATCTCCTTCTCGTGCACTGGTTACCATCGCTTAGTCTCGTTGAGCTTGCAGCTTTCATAAGCCATTGGATGGTCCTCCTGCATGAGTACTTCCCCAATAATGAAGTCTGAAGCATCGGTATGGACTTCGAAGGGCTTCCCATAATTTGGTAATTTGAGCATCGATTCTTCCAAAACAATAGCCTTTAGATCTTGAAATGCCGCTTCACATCTATCGAACCATCTCCAAGGCTGCTCCTTCTTTAGCAACTCCATCAGTGGAGTTGCGCACTTCGAATACCTAACTATGAAGCACCGATAGTAGTTGACGAAACTAAGGAAGGATCTCAGCTCTAGCACCTTCTTTAGAGTTTGCCTTCGGTAATCGCTTGCACCTTTGATTTATCCATTCGACTAGAATCGTTGCCGATTTAATGCCCCAAGAATAAGATCTTCTTCTGAGCAAAGTAACACTTCTCTCTTTTCACGAACAAAGAATTCTCCTTGAGAACTTTGAAAATTATTCGAAGGTGCTCCATATGCTCCTTAAGCGTTTGGTTGTACACGACAATATCGTCCAAGTAGACGATTACAAACTTATCTAAATATTCCTTGAATAGCTAGTTCATGAGAGCACAAAATGTGGCTGGAGTGTTGGTTAAGCCGAAAGGTATCACCAAGAACTCAAACGCTCCATACCTAGTCACATAAGTAGTCTTCGCTTCATCGCCTTCAGCAATATGCACCTGCCAATACCTCGACCGAAGGTCGAGTTTGGAGAAATACTTTGTCTTGCCTAGTTGGTCGAACAAGTCCGCAATGAGCGGGATAGGATACTTGTTCTTCATCGTCACCTTGTTAAGGGCTCGATAGTCGATGCATAGTTGGTGACTTCGATCTTGTTTTTTTTAGAAAAGAACTGGAGCTCCGAATGGTGCTTTCGAATTATGGATGAGACCACCGCTTAGCAGTTCATCTAACTGCTTTCTAAGCTTTGCCAACTCGAGAGGGGACGTGCAGTATGGTGGTCTTCTTGGAGGCTTCACTCTTGGCTCCAGCTCAATATGATGATCCACGCCTCTGCGTGGTGGCAGAGTTTTCGATAACTCAAGTGGTATAATGTCTGTGAACTCCTTCAGAATGTTTGACACTATAGCAGGTTCTTGAATGGCCTCCCAGTCGAGTGGTTCTAGCTTCACAACCACCATAAAGGTTAACTCTCATTTACATACCCGTTTCTTCAATTGTAATGTCGATAGTTGTTGGGGATCCTAGGTTCCTCTCTGAGAGATGCAAACCATGTAGGGGTTGTCATCTCCCATCAGACATATGGAGTCTAGGAATGGTATTAGCACCAACTTCGCTGCGTGCATGAACTCTATTCCGAGAATCACTTGGAAGTCATTCAATGGCACTGCCATCATGTTTGTGCTTCCGCTCCATGATCCAATCTTGATGGAAACTCCCTTTGCTAGCCCGGAGATCCACTTGGCCTCCGAGTTGACTGCCTTCTTCCGACTTAGGTCCTTCTCCAAGGTCAGCTCAAGTCACTTTACTTCTCGGTCAGTAATAAAGTTGTGGATAGCACCCGTGTCTACCATCGCACGGGTGGTTTGGCCATTGAGCTTGATATCCACATACATTAGCTCGTTGCTTCCTGCTTTTTATTGCTTTGTCTTCATGTTCTCCCTCACTTGACCCCGTAATGCATTCAACAGACGCATCGCTCCCATCCGAGGTCCTTGTGACACCTCATCATCGCTACTAGATTCTGAGCTACTTGAGTTAAGAGCGATCACTTTGCCCTTGTCTAGTTTGGGGGGGTCCATAGAAGCCGTTAAGGCATTGAGTGCTCATCTCTGTGGGCACTCACTCACTATGTGCGACCCTCCGCACAAGAAGCATCCGCTAGGTCTTGGGACATTACTTTTTGAGTTCGGTCTCTTATAGAAACTCTTCTTTTATTACTCGCCCCCGAGTTCCTTCCTCCAAGAATATTTTGGAGGGTGATTTCCTAAAGACTGTTTCTTCTTCCTTGAGTCCTCTGAAGAAACAAAGTTGGTGAGTCTTTCTACAACTGCAATTGCTCCGGTCACATCGATGACATTTCGTCGATGGAGTTCCTGTTGAGCCTATGGCTTTAGGCCATCGAGAAAGTTGAACAACTTATCTTTTTAAGACATGTCTTGAATGTCTAGCATCATTACAGAAAATTACTTCACATAGTCCTGAGTGGAAGTCGTTTAGTGGAGTTGTCTCAACTTTCTCCTTACGACGAACTTAGTGTTCTCAAGTAGGAATTGAGTTCCCAACTCTCGCTTCAAGTCTTCCCATATGTCCACTCGGTATCGACCTTGTTGAATCTCATCCTAACGGATTCTCCACTAAAGTTTTGCATCCTCGTTCAAATACATGGTTGCTATCAAAACTTTTGTGTCCTTAGAGTCTGGCCTTGTATCTTGGAAGTACTGCTCCATATCAAACAGAAAATTCTCGAGCTCCGTAGCATCTCTAGTACCCCCATAACAATATGGCTCGGGCACTTTGAAGCTTTGTGTCGGCGTAACGTGGGTATTGCTCCCTCCCGCATTTAGTGCCCTTGTGAGCAAAGTCACTTGGGAAGTAAGTTCCATCACAACTTCTTGCAGATATTGCACGGAGTCCTTGGTGTCATCCGTTGGTTGGTCAACTAGGGCCTCAATCTTGTCGATTCGGTATTTAACTTCTTCTTGCAAGCTCTCTACCCCAAGAAGCCTTCGTTGGCCATGGTAGAGTTCCTCCAAGCTCGCTTTAAGGACATCCAAGCGGGTCTTTACTGTTGTGAGTCTCTCTCTATGGGTCTTTTTTCCCGTTGGCGCTCCAGATTGTGCCTCCTTCACTCATAGCGAGTAGCCAACTTCTCGCTCATCTTGTTCGCTGCCCCACTCCTCCTAAGCGACTCCAACAGCAAGTGAGCGAGTTTGCACATGTAGCCCACCTGCGGTTGCTTGGGGCAACGGTCCAGCATGCCCTATTTTGCTCAATTCACCACGATATTTTGCCATGGTGAGATTGTAAAATTTCTTCATTGTTTGCTTGAATTGCTTGCCTACTCTGATACCACAATGTCATGTACTTAGTTGAAATTGCCTAAGTAGTGAGGCACCCTTGTGGTAAGTCCCGGACTTAGCTGGAGTTGCCTAAGGTGTGAAGCACCCTTGCGCCCACTTCAATCAAACTTCGCTGGGATTGCCTAAGTTTTGAGGCGACCTTGTGACATATGCGTCCACAGAGTGTCATGGACTTAGTTGGTTTTGCTTAAGCCGTACGGCACCATTATGTGTCAATCCGCAAAGGTCAGCTTCCCCGACCTCCCACGATCCCTTAGGACCTGCAAAAGAGAAGACGAGACAACGAAAGCGCTTCACACGGGATCCACAAGTCACTCTTTGAGCAAACACTTTATAAACAATGTAAATTCCAACCATGGACATCACAAGCTCAGAACGGTTGCACAACAAGGCATAAATTGGTCCACTACAGACCAAAATCTAGTACAAGTGTCCACATGACACAAACTCTCTATACAAGCTGACAATGGCTGCCAAACTCACTTAAATGGGGGCGTTTCACCTTTGGCGAGCCCTTTACAAGCTTTACAAGTTGGAACAAACTATAAAGGGACACGGACATGCATAAGCATTATACCAAACAAGCCATTTACAAAAAGTCCGTGGCATTCTCCCCCACTTATTCCTTCGACGTCCTCATCGAAGCCTTTGCTAACGCTGCAACTTCTTTTCTTTGTTGGGTCTTCGATCTTCTGCTCCTACTGCGATGCGTCCCTTGGCTCTCAATTGTTCTCTGCTTGTTGTTGTTGAGTCATCGAACTTTAATCCGCCATGCTACTTCAACTTGCCAATGACTCTGACTCTGGTGTGGGGTTAGCAGAGTTGTGCTGATCCTTGCTGGTTCTTGCGGATTCATCTGATGAAGGGAAAAGACCATCTTTGATATGCGCTAGTCTTCAAATTCTTCTTGTCTCTTGAACTGGATAGATGCTTGTTGGAGCTTTAATGAGCATCGTCTCGCTTTAAAGTTCTCAGGTCCTTCCTCCGTAAAATTTGCCCATCGAATCTTCTTCCACCCAGTTGTCTTGCCCAAGTAGGTTCGCATCACTTCCGCTTTTGATTGGCATTCAATTGAGAAATGAACCAAACAATCTACTCTCAGTAACACTGATCACCAATGGTGAGGACTTGATAACTGTTGTTTTCCATTAGTCACTTCGAAGGGTCTTCAAATCTGTGCAGAGCTCCTCTATTGGATAACTAAGAGGGTTGGGATACTCGGTTTCACCCATTCTCTTGAGAAATGAGAAGGCAAAGGTTACTTGACTTCGCCCGCCTCCTCGAGGTTACTAGACTTCGCCTGCATGCGTCGAGCTGGTTACTAGACTTCGCCTGCTCTTAGCTCACACTTTCGAAGCACTTGAAGTGTTTGCAATCCTTGTGCTGAGTCAGCTACTATGATTCGCCTTCTCATTGCCATTGAACTTCTGGAATGCAAGAAGTTATCACTCCAACTTGGAGTAAGTCTCTGATAGATTTGGTCGCCTTTGGGATTGTACCGCCTTCTCCATCATTTTTGCTACCGACTCGTCTAAGTAGCAAAGGTACAGCACCACATACTGCTTGCTCCGATCCTTGGTCATGCACTCTTGCATCGACCTGAAGTCCTTCACTCACGGCTATCTTGATGAAAAGTCTATTGACACCGGTCTTACGAAGTTCTCTGGCCTTTGCCCTTCAGCCTTGTCTTGGTACATGGAGTTTGCCAATGCATTCTCATCCTCCACGGCCTATATCATGACCAAGCGCTCTCCCTCTATGAGAGCAAGGGATCGATGACTCCCCGGAAGTCCCGCCTCTACGGTACCATGGCACTGCATTGCCCATGGCACTACTATCCATTGTCTCGAATCTGTGTCCCTTCTTCACGATCGGTAGATCCGCCTCTACGGCACTGCGGCACTCCTCTGAGTCCACTTTCAATCTAACCGATGATTGATCTTGGGTAGCTGAGTCCCTTTGGACTCGTCATTGCTTCCTCGCCCTATTTCGACCACCTGCTTCGACACCTCTGTGTTCTCTGAGCAGTTCCACTTGATCGCTGGAAAGACAGACTACAACTCCCATGTATGGCCACCGCCATTCATGTTACAGGGTTTGCACCACTTCTGTTCTCCTTAACTTCATTGGTCACAACATTCGCTTATTCGGCCTTGTTCTCTGACTTACCGGGCTCCCTTAAGCAAATATGAGCTCTGAAGCAGTCTAACTCTTCAACCGCTCCAATCACACCTCTGCATGATCTAGTCCCCCCCATGGGACTCACTGGTACTTGCATATGAACTTCTTCCTCAATAGTGCACAGCCCCCATAAGCTGATGCCTAAGGTTTTCATTCAATGCAGCATTCGATGCACGCACGGAAGACCCGCCTCTGTGATACCATGGCATTCACTGCTTGAATCCATAGCTCTTCTTGCCGTCGTGTTGTTCACCGAAGTGGAGCTCCCAGTCACGCTCCTGATCATACCTCTGCATGATCTAGTCCCCCCCCCATGGGACTCACTGTGTGTGTCAACTTGCCACGAACCATTCCACCATAATCCGCTGCATCATGTCGTCTCCTGGTGACATCTCCTTGCATTCTGATCCCTGTGGTATGAACTCAAACTGCGATATCTCCATGTGTGGACTCTACCAACACATCGCAGGGCCTTAGCCACCTTCGATTCTATTCGCTCCTTTGGCAATCGACCTTCGTCCACCCACTCTTGGGTCACACTCAGACGAAGCCTAGCTCTAGGATAGTACATCGCCTAGCAGCTCCTTTGAAGTCCCCTAACTTCGCTAAAATTGTGCACCATTGTCTGGATCCTAGGCCTCTGCCCCTACCAGCACAATCTCCGCTGCACACCGCTTTCCTCATGGCAACTCGAATAGCAACACTATGGTATATTCTTCAAGAGTAACTGCCTCTGCATCCTCTTGCCCCATGCCAAGGCCTTCTGATACTAACTTTGCCTCTGCAAACTATGTCACCTTAGTTCCTCCACCAAATGCTTCATCGAGATAAGGTGCATGTGTCTCAAAGCTCCCTTCATCTTTGACACCATGCAAGATGAGTCTGCTCCATCAGAATAAAGAACCCCTGGAACGATATGATCCTACTCCTGTCTCTGCAAGATTCCATGTCCTTGACCTCTGTCGAAGGAAAGCTCCAAGCCTCCGCTCCATGTTCTATCTTCTATGCCAACTCCCTTCATGCGGCTTGGGTACATCACCAAGTTATCCCCCAAGTTGCTCCGCTTCTCAATTTGCATTGTGTTAATGGTAGCCCTCACGTCCACCATTTCACAGGTCAGCCCTCTGTTGAGTCCGATCTCCATATCGGTTCCAAGTGTACTTTCACTTTGTGTTGCCTTCGGTCGCTCCCCTACTTGATCTCGCTATGCGTCCACCAACACATCACCACTTGCGAGATCATGTGATGACTCCTCGCTGCTTACTCGATCTATCGAGCTTTGTCTTGAGGTACTCCTCAACCGGTGCGATTCATTGCACATGATTCTCTCTCTAGAGAACCGGGACTTATCCCTCCTGGATATATGCCCCGTTGGAGCAACTTCTCTCTTCGCATTCTTCCCTCTAGAAGTTTAGGAGACCACCATCCTCTTGGACTACTCCGCCTTTGCTAAACAACATGTGCCCAATTCTGCCTTTGCAAATGCACTTGCTAGATTGCGACACTTCGCCAATACAGCTCGCACTGCACCCCTCTGGGTCTAGCAATATGCTGAACCTGCTGCACACTTCAACTGTTAAATCTCGGATTTTGATGATAAAATCAATTGGTGAAATATTTGTACTAATCTCTTTGTTGAGATGAGTGTGCAGGAATAACTACGATGAAAAGAAAACATAACGTGATTTATCGAGGCCAAGTCCGTCGGGGGTTCAAGAGTTCATCGGAAGTCCGAGAGATTTTCGGAAGAGTTGCCGGAACCATCCAAGATCAAATCAGGGACTTGTCGAAGTTTTCGAAAGTCCATTTCAAAGATCGTCGAAGGTTCGCGGAACTTCCGGAAGATCGAAACCACCAAGACTAGTTGAGCTTGCTTGGAGTATCTTTGGGAGACCATTGGTAGCAATCCGAGGGAAGCATCGGAGGCCTGCCGGAATCTCACCGTAGAACTCGCCGGAAGTCGACTTGAAGGGTGTCCGATCAAATCACGTTAAGTTATGTTCGTAATTTGCACATGAGTAGAGCAAGGATTTAAGAAATAAATCCTGCCCAAAATTCAGTAGGAGCCAACCGGGCCACTACTGTGTCAAGTTGAGATCTAAACAGGCCCCATTCGGCTCTGTCCAAATGGGGGCAAGCGGTGGAACCGCCAAGCCTGGGGCGGTGGAACCGCCCGACTGAAGCGATAGCACCGCCACACACACACAAAGCGGTGGAACCGCGCTGCAAGCGTAGCACCGCCTCAGACACCGACGGCGGTGGAACATACTGGTGGCGGTACACCGCCCAGCCATCGGACCGAGCGGTAGCACCGCTGCTCAAGCGCGTGGCACCGCTTCAGCACATCGATCAAAGATCGACACAGTGTGGCACCGCCTTGACCACTGTAGAACATGGGAACTCCAAATTCACTTGGAATTTGGAGCCCAATTTTGAATCCACTTTGGATCTATAAATACCCCCCTTTCTCACCTGAAAGGGTACCCCTTTGAGCAAGAAAAAGTTTGAGTCTTGAGCTTTTGAAGAGTTTTGAAAAGTGTTGTTTTCTTTGCTAAGTGTTCACCTTCTTCTTCTTCTTGAGAGATCTTGTACAAGTGTGAACATCTTGTAAAGGGTTGTAAAAAGGGGTGTTTGATCCTTCCCCTTCAAAGGACTTGCTAATGGAAGAGCGGAGCCTCATCGCAAAGGCTTCAAGAGTGGATGTAGGTCATTTGACCGAACCACTATACATCATTGTGTCCTTAAATGTGTGAGTGTTTATATTTCTGAATCATTTCATTTCTTGGCTGCAAGTTCATAGTTAGTTCCTTTTCATAAGCAATTACTTTCAAGTTCTTTTTCGTCGAATCGAAATCTTCCTACGAACTTGTGTTTCTTTGCGAAATCATTTTCAAGAATACGAGTTTAATCCGCTGCACTAATTCACTCCCCCCCCCTCTTAGTGCCTTTTGATCCTTTCAATAGGTATCAGAGCCACGTTCTTTCTCTTTCGGATTCACACCCGTGAGAAATGGCTCTAAATGGTTTTCAAGAGGGCTTTTCGGTTTTTCGTCCACCGTTTTTTAACGGTTCGGACTACACATATTGGAAAACTCGAATGAGAGTTTTCATGCTTTCAATGAACTTAGATTTGTGGAACATCATCGAAAATGGCTTTCAACCTTCCTCTAAACCGATGAACGAATGGTCGGATTTGGAGAAAAGGTTATTTTCTTTAAACGCAAAGGCTATGAATGCCTTATTTTGCGCTTTAGACAAAAATGAGTTCAACCGGATTTCTACATGCGAAACGGCTTTTGACATTTGGCGAACTCTTGAAATCACGCATGAAGGAACGAGTAGAGTCAAAGACTCGAAAGTTAATATCTTGTTGCATGATTTTGAGCTCTTCCGAATGACACCAAGCGAAACTATTAGCGATATGTGCACCCGCTTTACGGATGTCGTCAATAGCTTGAAAAGTCTTGGTAAATCATTTTCAAGTTTTGATTTAGTAAACAAGATTTTAAGATCCCTCCCAAAGAGTTGGGATCCAAAAATTACGGCTATTCAAGAATCTAAAAACTTGAATGATTATTCACTTGAAGAATTAATCGGGTCATTAATAACCTATGAAATGACACTCTTGGAACATGATGAACATTTGAACCACCTTCTAAAGAACAAGAAGGTTTTTGAACTTAGAACAAGAGAATGCCACTTGAGTGATGACTCAAGTGATGAGGATAATGAAGAGGACTTTAAACCTTTAATCAATTTTAATAAGTTTATTAAACAAAAATCTAAAATCAACAATGAACTTGAACGGAGGAAAATACCAATGAAGAAGAAGAAGGCTCACCAAGAAGAATCAAGGAAAGAAGAAGCAAACTATGCTTTAATGGGCTTCGACAATGAGGTAAGTAACTCAACTTCCTTGAATTATTTTGAAATTACATGATGATTTCCATGAATGCTTATCTTAGTTAGTAGGAATTTTTTATGTGTTTTTTAGAAATTTAAAAAAATTTAAAATTATACTATGCTTTTCTTTATAGTATTTTTGAAAAATAAAAATATGAATATGATTGTATGATTTGTGATAATGTTTAGACACCTAATAGAATCAACCCATGCATGAGTATCTTGATAGTTTACATTGTCTTTAAACATGATACTTGATGATTTTATATCATGCATGAGTTGTTGAAGTGATGTTGATTTAAAAACTTCTATCTTGGATTAATAGGTTTTGACCCTTTTTATGATGAAATTTTAGATGATACATGTCTTCATGAAATCAATTATAAAGACCTAACCCATAAATTTTCTAAATAAAAGAAATGTGATTTTAATGTTGCCTTGTATTACATTTGGACTTGATGATTTTCATGACGAAAATTATTTTTCAGATTTATAAAATGATGTATGATTTTACCAAAAATTTGAGCATCGATCATCTTGTTATAACTAATGTAAGAAAGAATTAAAATAATTTTGATGATATTTTTGTTTTTGAATATGATGCATGACATTTTCATATGAAAAATTTGAACATTCTTATGAAAGATCAAATCACATAAATTGAAACTCATAAAGATGAGAAAATATACTATTATGATGTTTGATGCATATGATCTTGATGGATTTAATGACAAACTTATGTTTTGAATTTCTACAATGATGGGTTCCATATAAATGTTTGAACATATATTATGAAATCATCATTGAAATGAAAATACTAAAAGTTTGTGATCATGCTTAATGACTTTGTGATATCATATCTTGATGACAAACTCATGTTTTGGTCTTAAATTTGATACTCTTTTTAGAAACATGAGCACACTTGTATGAAACAAATAACTTAAAAGAAGATATTTTTCCTATCTTATCGAGATTAATGATTTCATGATATTTTGTGAATCTCGAAATTAATTTTGATGATTCGATTATGAGTTTCAAGTTAATAATTTGATTTGATTGAGCTTAAACTACATTGTGATCTTGATAACTTGAGTCTTTCAAGATCTCTCACTTCATATCATGATTCTCCCATGTTGTTGAAGAAAAATCTAAATGAATCATAAATTATTTTCTCTTAACTTATTGATACTCAACTTGAGAAAATATGTTTTGAAAATTGAAACATTGCATGTATAACTTGATTTTTCTCCTATGTTTCAATATACATGACTTGATGATTGAAACATTAATGTATGTTTATTGAAATCTTTCTATCTCTAAAGTTTTTGATTTTTGAAGAAAGACAAGTGATAAATTCATTTATGATATTTTGTAAATCACTAGAATTACAAATGATTTTGATGATACAGTAATAACTTTATTCATATTATGAATCTCAAAAATAATAATTTGATTATGAGTCTTGAGTTGATGAATTGAGCTTGAATGATTTTTCTTTTAATGATTCTTGAATCTTTTGGAATTATGACTTGTTAAGACATATTTAATGCTTGAATCAAGTTCTAAAAGATTTCATTTTGCTATAAAGAAATTTTATTGAAATCATGATCTTGACAACTATGACTTGAAACTCTTTATAAATCAAGATCTTTTACCATGCTCCTTCCGTCTTATCAAAAGAAAATTCCTTAAATGAAATGTAACTTGTCTTTTGATTTCTCGGAATTCAATACTTGAATCTTTATGAATTCGTGTCTTGATTCTTATAAATGTGATCTTGGTAAAAATTCCTATGTATGAATCAAGATCTTGTGTGTGATCTCCTAAGACTTCCACTTGTTATTTCCTAAAAAAAGGACTTGTCAAAATGATTCATAAACCTTTTGATTCATGACTTTTGGATTCATGACTCAAGATTGAAGATTGAAACATTATATGCTAAAATTGATTCTTTTTATTGTTTCAATACTTCCTTGAATGCCTTATGTGATGATTAAAAATTTGATAAAAAAAAATGTGCTTAATATTTGAATCATTTATCATGGCTTAAAAATGAATGAAAAGAAAATATGTTGGCACTTGTAATCATGATTTGATCCTTAATATTAATATGCTTTTATATATCATGATTCTTGGTTGTATGAAATTTATCTTGAATTAAAAATTGATAAATATGAATCTAGATCTTGCTAAAATGAAAAGTTATTAATCATGGATGATATCTTTTGGTTTTGATTCTTGTTGAATTTACATATTGATATCCTTCATGACATGATTTCTCATGTTTTAATACCATCTTGTATGCATCTTGGAAAACATTGAAATATTGATTGATGCAAAATTATTGCATTGAAATATTATTCATCCCTTCTTTTTGATAGTGACAAAGAGGGAGTTAGCTTGCTAGCTTATGCATCACAAGTGAAAGTGGCAAACATAGCTAGCTAGAACTTGCAAAGGCAAAACTTGCACTTCTCAAAATGAGAAAAAGAATTTGCAAAGTTGCATTATTTTTAACTCATAAGTTTGCATGTTTAAAATGTTATAAATTTTACAAAAATTACTAGCTCATTGCAAACATGAATTTAATTACTTGCAAAAGGGAAACTTAGGTGCAAATGAGAAAAATTGAAAGAGAGCTAGTTTGCGTATTGCAAAGTATACTAGCTTATCATTATTGCTTGTCATAAATTTCCCTCATACCATGATTTGTTTATGACTCTATTGAATTCATGACTTGATATGTTAAAAAATTCATGATGGAAATTTGTTATTTGGTTATGATGGAAGCACTCATGTAAAGGGAAAAGAATTATATTCTTCCCTTCTTTTTGACAAAATCAAAGGAGGAGAAGATTTATTGCTAGCTTGCATGATTAATTTGCTAGCTCATTCAAGAGGAAGAAAATTGCTAGCTTGTGCATCAAAAGAAAAATTTTGCTAGCTTGAACATTGAGAAGCAAAAAGTTGTTATCTCAAGAGAGGCAAAAATCTTGCTCAATTTCACTTCTTCAAAATTGCTTACATTTTTTGTTACAAATTATTGTTGAATCTCATGCAAGATTATTTGAAATATTTGATCCTCCCTTTCTTTTTGATGCTAACAAAGGGGGAGAAAGTTTTTAGCTCGAACATTGCAAAAATTTGCCATCTTAATTCCTATTTTGCAACTTCATGAGAAGCTAAGAATTGTTATATCAAAGGATGCAAATATTGCTATCATGAGAAACAAGGTGCCTACTTGCACATCTCAAGAAGCAAGTGAAAATTACCATCATTGTCCATCCTTGAAACTTGCTATGATTGAATGGTATTATTTGATGTTGTATTGTAAAAATGTTGTATGATGTGATAAATAGCTAGTATGTTGTAAAGATTTGCATATTCTTGAAAACTAGCTATGATGTTACTTCTTCTTTTTGTTGATGACAAAGGGGAGAAATGATATGTGTATTGCCATATGATATGCGTTGTCCAACATAAACTTAGTTGGGTTCTTGATATCATGTTTTTTTGATTATGTATACTTCATTGATATCTTTGATATCTATTTTGAAATCTTGAAATTAAAATTAATTGTGTTGAATTCAAAAATTGAATTCAAGCAATTTTTCTTTATGGCATATACATAGGGGGAGTTAAGAATAACTCCATCACCAATTGATTGTCATCATCAAAAAGGAGGAGATTGTTAAATCTCGGATTTTGATGATGAAATCAATTGGTGAAATATTTGTACTAATCTCTTTGTTGAGATGAGTGTGCAGGAATAACTACGATGAAAAGAAAACATACGTGATTTACCGAGGCCAAGTCCGTCGGGGGTTCAAGAGTTCATCGGAAGTCCGAGAGATTTTCGGAAGAGTTGCTAACCATCCAAGATCAAATCGGGGACTTGTCGAAGTTTTCAAAGTCCATTTCAAAGATCGTCGAAGGTTCGCGGAACTTCCGGAAGATTCGAAACAGTAAAGACTAGTTGAGCTCGCCGGAGTATCTTTGGAGACCACTTAGTAGCAATCCGAGGGAAGCATCGGAGGCCTGCCGGAATCTCGCCGTAGAACTCGCCGGAAGTCGACTTGAAGGGTGTCCGATCAAATCACGTTAAGTTATGTTCATAATTTGCACATGAGTAGAGCAAGGATTTAAGAAATAAATCCTGCCCAAAATTCAGTAGGAGCCAACCGGGCCACTACTGTGTCAAGTTGAGATCTAAACAGGCCCCATTCGGCTCTGTCCAAATGGGGGCAAGCGGTGGAACCGCCCAAGCCTGGGGCGGTGGAACCGCCAAGCCTGGGGCGGTGGAACCGCCCAGCCTGGGGCGGTAGCACCACCCCTGCACACACACACAAAGTGGTGGAACCGCTTTGTCAAGCGATAGCACCGCCACAGACATTGACGGCGGTGGAACCGCTTGGTGGCGGTGGCACCGCTTCGATCATCGGATCGAGCGGTAGCACCTTGCACTGTGGGCGGTGGCACGCTTCAGACGTCGATCAAAGATCGACACAGTGTGGCACCGCCTTGACCACCAGAAACATGGGAACTCCAAATTCACTTGGAATTTGGAGCCCAATTTTGAATCCACTTTGGATCTATAAATACCCCTCCTTTCTCAGCTGAAAGGGTACCCCTTTTGAGCAAGAAAAAGTTTGAGTCTTGAGCTTTTGAAGAGTTTTGAAAAGTGTTGTTTTCTTTGCTAAGTGTTCACCTTCTACTTCTTCTTGAGAGATCTTGTACAAGTGTGAACATCTTGTAAAGGGTTGTAAAAAGGGGTGTTTGATCCTTCCCCTTCAAAGGACTTGCTAGTGGAAGAGCGGAGCCTCATCGCAAAGGCTTCAAGAGTGGATGTAGGTCATTTGACCGAACCACTATACATCATTGTGTCCTTAAATGTGTGAGTGTTTATATTTCTGAATCATTTCATTTCTTGGCTGCAAGTTCATAGTTAGTTCCTTTTCACAAGCAATTACTTTCAAGTTCTCTTTCGTCGAATCGAAATCTTCCTACGAACTTGTGTTTCTTTGCGAAATCGTTTTCAAGAATACGAGTTTAATCCACTGCACTAATTCACCCCCCCCCCTCTTAGTGCCTTTTGATCCTTTCATCAACCTCTCACGAAAGTATCCTGCACATGCCGAAGAGAAAGTTTCAATGCTCCATGGCACCGACCTTCTGCGCCTTGGGATGGCCACGAACAATCCATCGTCCGCATGCAAGGCCTTGCATGAGTATCAAATTTCTTGAGTTTGTAACTCCCCTCACCTCTGTGAGCTTTGCACAACTCTTTCGATCATTGAACAACCTACTCCACCTTGCATTGTCTCATCCTTTGCCAAGCACTCTGCTTGCCTCGAGAACCATCAAGTTTGGGTGCCAACGTCGAGCCACTGCTCGAACTCAGCCATCCTGCCCTTTGTGCGCTACGCAATTCTTCTTAGCTTATTGTCCTCGTGGTGCCTCTTGCGCGAAGGGTTGGCCATTCTTCTGAATGTCATACTTGGATGCCCGCTCCTCTGAGTGACTCCTTCCCCTACAACTCCAGGTCCGTTTCTCAAACGGTCGCGCATGTTGGCTGCCCTCAACGTAGCCCAGCTAGGTCCCCCACGTTTGCATGCCAAGTGTTTCTAAGTGGGCTTGTCCCACTCTGATACCATCTGTCACGGACTTAGCTGGTTTTGCCTAAGCCATGCGGCACCATTGCGTGTCAATCCGTAAAGGTCAGCCTCCCTGACCTCCCACGATCCCTTAGGACCTGCAAAAGAGAAGATGAGATAATGAAAGCGCTTCACACGGGATCCACAAGCTACTCATTGAGCAAACACTTTATAAACAATACAAATTCCAACCATGGACATCACAAGCTCAGAACGGTTGCACAACAAATGCATAAATTGGTCCACTATAGACCGAAATCTAGTACAAGTGTCCACATGACACAAACTCTCTATACAAGCCGACAATGGCTGCCAAACTCACTCAAATGGGGGCGTTTCGCCTTTGGCGAGCCCTTTACAAGCTTTACAAGTTGGAACAAACTAAAAAGGGATACGGACATGCATAAGCATTACACCGAACAAGCCATTTACAAAATATCCATGACAAGAGGGTTAGCTAAGTTTCAACCTCATACAAGTCCCATAGGACCTGTAAAATAGAAATTTGATTAGAGTTGAAACGAGCGACGGATAAGTCCCGATATCTCACAAAGAGGGAGGCTTTACAAGCAATTTAGTGAGCACTTAGAGTACAGGAAAGAAGAGAAAGAGAGGAGGAAAATAAAGTCTTTAGAAGGGTGAATGAGTAGCTGTAAGTCTACAAACAACGACTCCCCGGGTGTCAGGCACGAATACAAGTTTCCATCAAGTTGACGTGCAAACTTGTGAAGATGTTCAACTCCTGACACTACCCTGAAGCCCCATCCAGCCCCATGCCGCTTGGGGGGTTTTAGGGTATTGAGATGGCTGACGTTTCGCAAGCGGTTATGGTTTGCAGAAAATAGGCCGTAGCACGTGAAAACGAAGGCTTTTTGGGGTAGTTTTGCTCGGTGCGGTGAGCAGTCATACTGTAGTGCTACAAACTGCTGTTTCCTCTATTTTTATAAGAAAAATACATCAAAACTATGGCAAAATAGGCTGCTAAGGATATGTACAAGCATGCACAAGCGACGAATGATTCGTTGAATGAAGTTGCTGCGGGTGTGCGATGACCATTCGTGATAGAACACTCGGCCATACCACTATCCTAACCTCTGGAATGATGAAATTAAGAAGATTGATAAGGAGATGCTTTCCATTGTGTATGCAGTAATGAAGTGGAGACCCTACCTAATCGACCGACGATTTCAGATTAAAATCGACCATAGAAACCTTAAGTACTTTTTGGAGCATAAGATATCATCCCTGGAGCAGCAAAAATGGGTAACCAAACTTCTAGGATTTGATTATGAAACTATTTACAAAAAGAGGAAAGAAAATATTTTTGCAGATGCACTCTCATAGCTACTTGAGCAAGCTGAATTTTTAGCCATTTCTCTTCCTACCACCGGCTTCCTCAAAGACATTAGGGAGGAATGGAAGAAGGATCCAAAGACCAACAACATCATTAAAAAATTGGAGGAGGATCCAAACACAATAGCTCACTATACTTGGGATTCAAGGGATCTACGCTACAAAGGTCGTATTGTACTTATACCTGACTCCCCTTGCATCAAAGTCATTCTGCACGAAATGCACTCCATACCTTCAGTAGGGTATTCTGAATTTCTGAGAACCTACAAAAGAGTGAAGCAAAATTTTTATTGGAGAGGGATGAAAAAAATTATTTCTGAATACGTGCCATAATGTGATGTATGTCAATAACAAAAGGGTGAAACAGTGGTGAGTCCAGGGAAACTACAACTACTATCTATACCAGACTCGATGTGGACTGACATCTCCATAGACTTTATCGAAGGGCTGCCACCTTCCAAAGGTAAAAGCATAATCCTCGTGGTGGTTGATCGACTTACGAAATATGCTCATTTTTGTGCTGTGCGAAATCCCTACACTGTTGCTAGTATTGCTAAGATTTTCATAGAAAATATTATTAAACTACATAGGATGCGAAGGTCCATTGTAAGTGATCGTGACAAGGTCTTCACCAGTAAATTTTGGACTGAGTTATTTCAGTTGCAAGGCACCAAACTCAAGATGAGTACAACATATCATTCACAAACTGACAACTAAACAGAGGTGGTGAACAGGTGTTTAGAGATGTACCTTCGATGTTACGCTAGTGACCGACTAAAAGAGTGGACGAAATGGCTCCATTGGACCGAATGGTGGTATAATACTATATATCATTCATCTACAAAATGTACCTCATATGAAGCATTGTATCGTCGGCCGGCCCCTATGATCCTAAAGTATGTAATTGGCTCAACCAAGGTAGATCAGGTTGACTAAGATTTAATTGACATGGACAAACTCCTACAACTGCTAAAGGATAATCTCTCTGCCGCTCAAGCTAGAATGAAACAGCAAGCCGACACACGATGAAGTGAAAGAGAATTTTTAGTAGGAGATTAGGTTTATCTTCGTCTACAGCCATACAAGCAACTCTCCATCAATACAGGAGCCTCCATGAAGCTATCTCCACGTTTTTATAGGCCATATCATATCACAAAGCGTATTAAAGCTGTGATGTATAGACTTAAATTACCTAAGGATGCTAAAATCTACCATGTCTTTCATATGTCATGCTTGAAGCCCAAGTTGGGAAAACATGAGTCATCTCAGATTCAATTACCCAACATGACTGATGATGGAGATATTCAAACCCAACCACAAGCCATCCTCGACCGCATGAGATATTCCCTCTACTGAAGTACTAGTGCATTGGAATAATTTACCACCCGAAGATGCCACATGAGAATCATATGAGGAGCTAAAGACCCAATTCCCTGAGTTCATGGAACCTCAGCCTTGAGGACCAGGTGATTTGAAGAGGGCGAGCTTGATAGGACCCTAGTAGGGTCGGGTCCTACTCAACCAAGTAGCAACTAATAAAAACCTTGTGAGATTGTAATAAACCCCACTTAGCCATCTCTATTCTATAAAGAAGGATGGCTAGGGTTTATAGTTGGGCCTTTGGGCTTCCTAGCCACCGCCCACCTTTACTAGGCTGGTTGGCTAGGGTTGAGGGCAAAAGGGGTATTTTACTTAGGAAGTAGCCACTGGGGCTAAGGTTTTAAGTCCTATATAAGCATGTAGCCTCCACCTCTTTTGAATAAGAAAAGATCAATCTACTTTGTAGCCATTTGGCTAACTACCAAGGAGGGTGGAACCCCTATAGCGTTCCAAGGGTTGATCCCCCTCAAAGATCAATCTACATAGAATTCCTTTGGGTTCTATCAGAACCATAGGTAACAAATCAAATTTCTTGATTGAAGATGTGTTATTAGTATATGGCTGAAAGCATAATCTCCTAAGCATTAATCAATTATGTGATAAAGGATATATCATAATATTTGAATCTAATGTTTGTATTGTTGAAATACCACATAAAAATATATCTATGATTGCCTTAAAACATAATAATGTGTATACTATTGACATTGACGATCTTTGTAATGAAATGTGCTTTTCGACTTTAAATGATGATGCTTGGCTTTGGCATAGGAGGTTAGGTTATGCTAGTATGAAACTAATCTCTCAAATTTCATTTAGAGAACTTGTAAGAGGAATGCCTAGCATCAAGTTTGTTAAAGACAAAATGTATTATGCATATCAACTAGAAAAGTAAATAAAAGGTAGTTTCAAATCAAAGAATCAAATAAGCACCTCTAAACCATTGTAATTTATCCATATGGATTTATTTGGATCAATTGATACAATAAGCCTAGGAGATAGCAAATACACCTTTGTAATTATTGATGATTATAGTAGATACACTTGGACATACTTCTTGACGCACAAAAGTGATTATTTTAAGTATTTTTTAAAATTTTATAAACTTGTTCAAAATGAGAAAGGCTTTATGATTTCATCTATTTGTAATGATCATAGTGGTGCGTTTCAAAATCGTGATTTCTAAAACTTTTATGAATCAAATGGGTACAACCATAATTTTTTTACTCTAAGAAACCCACAATAAAATAGAGTAGTTGAAAGATAAAATAGGAGCTTACAAGAAATAATAAAAATCATGTTAAACGAATATAGCCTACCCAAATTTTTTTGGGTCGAAGCCGTTAACACGACATGCTATATCATGAACAGGATTCTAGTAAGACCATTACTTTCCAAAACTCCTTATGAATTATAGAACAACAAAAGACCCAATGTTTCATATTTTAAAGTTTTTGATTGTAAATATTTTATTTTAAATGAAAAAGATGTCATAGGAAAATTTGATGCAAAATCTGATGAAGGTATTTTTCTTGGTTATTCTTCTACTTCTAAAGTATTTTATGTGTTTAATAAAAGAATTTTAGTCATAGAAGAATCTATTCATGTTGTTTTTAATGAGATTTTTGAATTTAAGAAAAGTAATTTTGGTGATGATCTTGATTTTGATGCTTTAAATTTAAATAAAACTTCTCCTCCCACTAGTAACTTGGATGTATCTTCTTCTAAATCATCCTTACCTAAGGAATGAAAGTATGTAGATGCTCATTCTAAGGAGCTAATCATAAGAGACATATCAAAAGGTGTTTAAACTCACTCTTTTTTAAAAAAAAATTTATGCTAATACCACTTTTCTATCTCAAATTAAACCAAAATGGATTGACGAGTCCCTTAAAGATGATTCATGGGTTATCGCAATGCAAGAAGAGTTAAATCAATTTGAGAGAAATGAGGTGTGGAAGCTTGTTCCTAGACCTAATGATCATTTAATGATTGGTACTAAATGGGTCTTTAGAAACAAGCAAGATGAATTTGGTATCATGGTTAGAAACAAGGCTAGATTAATGGCCAAAGGTTTCAACCAAGAAGAAGGTATCAATTATGAAGAAACCTTCATTCTTGTGGCAAGATTAGAAACCATAAGGATGCTCCTTGCATATGCTTATTGTAATAATTTTAAGTTATTTTAAATGGATGTTAAAAGTAATTTTTTAAATGACTTTATTTTCGAAGAAGTTTATGTTGAACAACCATCCAGATTTGAGAATGTTCTTTTTCTTAATCATGTATTTAAGTTATCTAAGACTCTCTATAGATTCAAACAAGCCCCCCAAGGCTTGGTATGAGAGACTTAATTCTTTTCTTATCCAAAATAATTTCTCAAAATGTAAGGTCGATACTATATTATTTATTAAAAAATTAAAAATAATTTTATTATTATTTAAATTTATGTTGATGACATCATTTTTGGTTCCACGAATGAGTCTTTATACAAATCTTTTGCCAAAAGTATGAGTCAAAAGTTTGAAATAAGCTTAATGAGTGAACTAACATTTTTCTTAGGTTTACAAATCAAATAACTAAATGATGAAATTTTTCTTAGTCAAACTAAATATGCATTAAAATTGCTAAAATGATTCAATATGGATAGTTCAAAGGCTATCAATATACCAATGAGTATATCCACTAAGTTAAATATGGATGATAATGGATAAAGCTTTGATCAAAAAATTTACAAGGGTATGATAGGTAGTTTATTATACCTCACCGTAACTAGACTAGACATTATGTTTAGTATTAGACTTTGTGCTACATTTTAATCTAATCCTAAGCTATCTTACTTTAAAGTTGTTAAAAAGATTCTTATATACCTAAAAGGAACTCATAATCTAGGATTATGGTATCTAAAAATTGAGAACTTTGAATTAACTACTTATGTTGATGCTAATTTTATTAGATGTAGAATAGATAGAAGAAGCACATCTAGAACATGTCAATTCTTAGGTCATTCACTTGTCTCATGGTCTTCCAAGTAACAAAATTCAGTTGCACTATCTACAGCCGAAGTCGAATATATAGTAGTAAGTGCATATTGTGCACAAGTTATATGGATGGAAAACATATTAGAAGATTATAGAATTTACTTAAAAAATATTCCTATAAAATATGATAACACTAGTGCAATATGTTAGACAAAAAATCTCATTCAATACTCTAGAACTAAACATATTAATAACCATGATATAACTTTAAAATTTATTGATATGAAACATCAATTAGCTGATATTTTTATAAAATCTTTAAATGAGGAACAATTTGATTTTATTAGAAGAGAATTGGGTATGTTAAATCTTCCGAATGATGAGTTTCTCATATACATTTTTTGGAATTTTCAAAAATAGAGCTTTTATCAATTTCATTTCCTATCTTCTTCTTCTTATCTCATGGATTTTTGATACACTTGCTCTGTCATGATCCTTTCTTATAATTCCCCTATATTTATGAAAGAAGAAGTTTTATTCACAGATTTTTTGCTACACTTGATTTTTGTGAGATGATCACTTACTATGAACCCCTCTTCTTTCCATCCAAAATAGGGATTTAATTCTTGAATCTTGAATATTTACATTTTTTTATGTGATGAATCCCTTAGCTCTCTATTACGTAGAAGTTTGATTCATGGATTTTTATTTCTTAAAGCTTGATTTCCCTTGTGATGAATCCCTTCTCCTTTTCTTTTCCTTTTTGTATGACAAAGGGGAGACAAAAAAAAAGGGCTTATACATCTCAAGAAGAACTTTGCACATCCAAAGAGAAGTATCGGCAAAAGTTGCTATCTTGCGAAAATTTTTGCCTAATTTCATCTTTGCTAGCTTGTCTATTTCTAAGCTAAAGAGAAGTGCTAGCAAGAGAAACAACATTGCTATCTTGCAAAGATTTTCGATTCTTAGAGCTAGTTTGCACATCTAAAAGCAAAATTTGCTATCTTGCAAAGATTTTGCTAGCTTGCTGATTTAAAAAAATAATTGTTGCTATCACAATGGTGTAAAACTATCTTGTGTGTTTGGTGTAATGATGTCAAAATGTTTGTATATTTTCTTTTTGTTGATGACAAAGGGGGAGAAATTGATATATGCTTGGTATCATAATGTTTAGTATCATGCTTGGCATCATGTTTAAATGTTTGAAATGGCATCAAAATGAATGTTTGATATGATAAATTTTATGCCTAAATATTTGGTATCATGATGAATGCTTGGTATCGTGCTTTGTATCATGCTTAAATGATTAATGCTTGGCATCATATATGTTTCTAGTATCATATTGTGAATGTTACACCTTGATAACTTCAAACTATAATGATGTATAATACATGAAATTTCTTATTAAAATCAGTTAAAGCTTGAATTCAAAGGTTATGAATTCAAGTTTGTCTTTTCTCGAGTATGGCATATAGATAGGGGAAGTTAAAGGTAACTCCGTCATCAATTGGTTGTCATCATAAAAAAGGGAGAGATTGCTAAATCTCAAATTTTGATGATAAAATCAATTGATAAATTATTGATCTAATCCATATGTTGAGAAGTGTTGTAGGATTAACTATAATAATGAATAAGGCATAAAGCAGATATTATGCTAGAGTCAAAGATCGAACGATTCATCGAGAGTCCGAGAGCTCGTTGGGAGTTCGTTGAGAAATTCGTTGGGGGTTTTGCCGGAGTTTATCGAGAAGTTCGTCAGAAGCTCACCAAAAAGTTCATCGGGAGTTCACCGGAGCTCACCGAGAAGTTCGTCAGGAGCTCACCGAGAAGCTCATCGGAGTTTATTGAGAAGATCATCGAGAGTTCAAGAGCTTGTCGGGAGTCCATTAGAAGATCGCTGAGAGTCTGTCGAAAGTCCACTAGAAGATCGCTGGAAGCTTGTCAGGATTTTATCGAAAGAACATTTGACCTACTAGACTTAATCTGCTTTGTTAATGTCTTAATTATCGTAGTTAGAACTTAGATTGGGTTAGGATTGGGAAGTATTCCTACTAACTTAATTAGGGGCCAATTGGGCCCGAATCAAGATTGGTTTGAGTCGGACTAATGGCCCAAATAATAACTTGGATCATGTCTGGTGGTGGCATCGCCAAGACTAGGTGGTGGAACCGCCCAAGGCTCAGTCTCCTAAGAGGTCTGGGCAGTGATACCGCCATCAGTTAATACTGCCAAACAATGGTATCGCCCAGGCAAGTGGTGGTACCGCCTGGGTCCAGTAGCTGAAACTCTGTCTGGCGGTAGTACTGTCAAACTGGGCGATGGTACCGCTTGGCATAGGCGGTGGTACCACTAGTACCCCAAAAATCTAGGATAAGACCTTTTTTGACTCTATTTTTGAAGCCAATTGAGGCCCATAAATACCTTACATTTTTTGCTTGTGGAGCATAGAAAAGCAAACAAAAAATCGAGATCTTTGTGAAAACACTATTGTAGTTTTGAGAGTTCACATTCACCGATTCTAGCCTTAGAAATTTATATAAAGAGAAGTGAGCGAATTATAAAAAGGTTAAATCCTGAACCTGCTAAAAGAAGAAAAGATCTGTAAAAGGGGTGATTGATCTTCTCTCATTGAAGGAATATCAATAGTGAAAGCTAGTGACCTCGACAGAGGAGGAATCGAAAGTGGACGTAAGTCACAATGACCGAACCACTATAAATCCAGTATATTCTTTCCTTACTGCTTAATTTCATTACTTAGCTACTTTCTATATTTTACATTTACTTTAAGTTGATATCTTCTCGATACGATTTCATCGATATGTTTTTATCAACCCAAAAAGATTTCGAATCATAATCGGTTTTAATGTACACACTAATTCACCTTCCCCCCTCTCAGTGTCGTCTTAATCCTAACGGGAAGCAAAGAGTACCATTAAGAAAGAGAAACCAATTCTCTATGCTGGTTGAGATCAGAAAGGAAAGAAAGGTAAAGAAGTCCCTTAAGAAGGTCAAAGGCAAAGGCAAATCGAATAAAGCAAAGATTGCTAAAAAGGACAAAGGCTAATACTTCTACTATGGAAAAGATGGGCATTGGAAGAGGAATTACATAAAGTACATTGCAGAAAGGGTGAAACAAAAGCTTGGAGAAGCTTCAGATACATTCATGATCAATTCCATTTGTCAAAATTTTATCATAACATATGAGTATTTGATATCAGAAGTGCTTATCACATTTGTAATTCATTGCAAGTTTTGGCAAGACGTAAGAGATTGGTAGGCGAGATGGATCTTAAGATGGGTAATAGAGTAAAAGTTACTACAATGGCTATTGGCGAAGTCATCCTACATCTGCTTGGTGGAGCTATTGTTGGGAAATCTAGGGGCGATATCACATACGTAGCGGAAGAATAGAAAACAAAACATCCTAGATTTTTATGAAAATATTCTATCGTCATGCAAAGATCAGTGCATAAAAATAAATCTGTGAATCAAAAAACTATATATGTTAGAAAATAGTATCTAGGGAGATTGTATATCCCTGAATTCTTGTAAATCTATGGGGTAGATGAAGGAGGTCAAGCGTCCTACTCTCTAGCGATAATCCACATGATAGGGATGTGAAGTTGCATCTCTTTGGGGAGTGGAGAATAGGAGGTGGCTACCAAGAAAATCCTAACCTATGGGCTTTTGGTTCCATCCTATTTATAGAGGCCCCTTCTCAACCCTAATGGATCCTGCCTTACTGGGTATTAGATCTCCATCCAATTATTGAAGCCTCTTAGATTAATGGGTCTCTACCCAATAATCTCTTATTAGCTCTCATTAAATCTCATCCATGGGATCCAATAATTTATGGGCTTATTGGATATCCAATAAGATCGGGACTCCAACGGATATCTCATATTTGAACCTCTACTCTTCGCAATACCTACCATATGTGTGTGACCCTCTAGGCTCAATATCGAGCTGGCCATGAGTCATACCTGTCAGAACTCTTTCTGACTTGGTGAATTATTATCTCTATAATAATTCACTTGACTCATCGACTGCGGACTAAGCCACTACACCGCAGTCCCCAGACGATGCAGAGGAATTTAATCATTTGGACCTATCTGTCCTCAATTACCATGTGCCTATAATCTCTCATCCATATAATATCTCAAAGATCATATATTGGGCATGGTGCTGTCAAGCCCATACGGTTTTCACTCGAGTCTCGCTTTAATCGGATTCTCCCGGAGAACTCTTTCTCTCTCAATCCGAATGACCCTGGCCAAGGATTTTCCTGAGTAAGAATACATGGGATATTCCTCTCATGATACTGAGAGTGGATGATCCTATATTGACACTCAATTACCTTCGTAATGTTGGCTACCATTCCCGAGAACCGATTGTATCAGATTTAAAACTTTTTAAACCTATAAATCTGGCGTCAAAGAATGGAGTACTCATACAAGGCATCTTTGGTGTCTCAAGTCTGACCAGATATACTATTGGGACTACGGAATCGTTGTTTGATGTGAGATATTAATAACCATCTAGCATTCCATAAGTGGATCACTCAGTGAACTCATTCTCCAATGAGCACCTACACTTGAAGATCCACTTTTAGCCAATGGGTACGATATCTTTGGGTGCATCAACTAAGTTCCAAACCTTATTGGAGTATATGAAATCCATCTTTGAATTCATGTCTTCTTACCACTTCTTGGAGTCTATACTCGTAATAGTCTCCTCGAAGGTTTGAGGATCAATATCCTCAACATCCTCTCCTCTAATATGTCCCACATATCTCTCAGGAGGATGGGATACTCTATCAAATATATGTAAAGTCTGCGCTAGGTACCTGAACAGACTCTGGCTATGGAATGGTGCTTGAGTTAGGTTCTCCAACCTCGCTTAACTCTATCACGCTCCCACTATCTCCACCAAGAATGTGTTCCTTCTCAAGGAATACTACTCTCTTGGCTACAAAGACTTTTTGGTCATAAGAGTGATAGAAATAATATCCACAAGTTTTCTTGGGGTATCCCACGAACTTACACCGTTCCATCCTGGATTCTAACTTATCGAGCTTATGTCTCTTAACATAGGCTGCTATCTTAACAACCTTAAAATTAAGCTTCCCTTTTCATATCTCATATGGTGTAGACATTACTGGCTTAGTTGAAACTCTATTCAGAAGGTAAGCTACGGACTTTAGGGCATATCCCCCAGAATAAGATGAGTAGGTTGGTAAAACTCATCATAGACTGTATCATGTTTAATAGTATGTAATTCCTCCTTTCTGATACACCATTAAGCTAGGGTGTATAGGGAGGTGTCCATTGAGACAGAATCCTATGGTCTTTGAGGAACTAAGTAAGCTCTGTACTGAAGTACTCACCTCTTTGATCTGATTGAAGAGTCTTAATATTCTTTCCAGTCTGAATCTCTGCTTCATTCTAATACTCACTGAATTTCTCGAAAGCTTCGAACTTATACTTTATCAAGTACATATGTTCGTACCTAGATAAATCGTTAATGAAAATAATAAAGCAGAAATAACCACCTATAGTCTTAGTTGACATGTGAATACATACATCACTATGTATTTGTTCCAACAACTCAGTGGCTCTCTCTCCAGTTCCCCTAAATGGAGAGTTAGTCATCTTTCTACGAATGCAAGGTTTGTAAGTTGCATATGAATCATAATCAAATGGATCTAGGTATCCATCTATTGATAACTTTTGAATTATTCTCTCACAGATATGACCTAGCTTACAATGTCATGTGTATGCACTATTCACATCATCTCGTTTTCTCTTGGACTCACTTACATTCATGATATGTGGAGTAGTGTCTAGCATAATCAAACCATTATGCAATATTTCTCTTGTGATGATTTCATCATCCTTAATAATTGAACAACTATTGTTCTCAAAAACTACTTTATAACTATTCAATGTCAAACATGAAATGGAAATAACATTTTTGATAATAGAGGGAACAAAATAGTATGTATCTAATGCAATAGTAGCTCCACCAGCTAGATGTAGGGTGACCTCACCAACAGCAACAACAGTAACTCTTGCTCCATTATCCATCTGGAGGTCCATCTTACCTCTCATCAGTCTCCTAGGTCTTACCAAAACCTACAACGAATTATAGATATGATAAGCACTACCGGTATCTAATACCTATATGTTATCATATAAGTATGATAAATGGAGACTGATCATGAATATACTTGAAGCTTCTCCAAGCTTATGTTTCACCTCCTCTACAAGATACTCCTTGTAGTTCCTCTTCCAATACATATCTTTTTTGTAGTGAAAGTACTGGTCTTTGTCCTTTTTTTGGTCTTCTTGGCAACCTTGGCTTTACCCGGTTTGCCATTGCCCTTGCGCTTCTTAAAGGACTTTTTTATCTTTCTTTTCTTTCTAGTCTTACTAGCATAGAGAACTGTGAAAAGGAATCTAGTAGGGATTGAAGCATAAGATCCACATATAGGTTATCCGCTAGGATCATTCCTAGACCTGTGAGTTTCTCTATCTACTCAATCATCTTAAGGATACGATTCTGAACCAGTGTCCCCTAAGTCATCCTAGCATGGAAGAGACTTTTCAATATCTCATATCGTTGAGTTCTTCTCTATTCTTCAAACAATTTGTGGAGATACAAGAGTATAGATCTGACATCCATCTTTTCATGTTGTCTCTATAACTCGGGAGTAATGGAGCCCAACATGTAATACTAAGCAAGAGTGGAGTCATCTGTGTACTTTACGTGGTGAGTAATCTCATCCTCGCTTACCCCTTCGTCGGGCGTAAGGATCAATATATCAAGGACATACGCGACTTTCTCCGTTGTGAGAACTATTCTCAGGTTACAGAGCCAATCCATATAATTTGGACTAATGAGGTGGTTGACATCAAGTATACTACATAAAGAGTCTAATAGCGATATTTTTAAAAAAATAAATATGCAACAAAAATAAATAACATGCAAATTTTATAGAAATATAAATAATCAAGATATGGAATTCTATCTTGACGTGCTCCAACTATTTTTCTAGCGAGTCATGCGACACCCTCAGCACGTGAAATAGAAGTCTCCAGCAGACTTATAGTGGAACCTTGAGGGATTCGACCAATCACACTAAGCCCAAAAGGTAGACAACTTTTGTCGATCATAACTCCTTGTGATTTTCGTCCTGTTCGGCCTCCGAACCACCATGGCCTGGAGGGACTCGACCAACCATGATGTTCGGTTAAGTCATCACCATCGTTACAATATTAGTCTGATTTGATGATATACCCTTGACGTAGTCGACCAAGCATACCATGTCCTCAGGTCACTAGTGGCATCTCTATATCATAGATAAGATAGCAAATTACAATATAGGTGAGTCTCGAGAGACTCGACCAACTCAACCTACATCGAGAATCGATTCCTACCTATAACGATGAAAGGTCATATGGGTCAATCTAATTGTCTCACATTTATTGACTTAATATTATTGATAGAGGGAATTTTTTAATTTGGTCTCCTAATATGACATGTCACACACATACATATTTAATATATATCTACATCGCATGTAAAATATATATATATATGTAGTAGGTATATAACCAATCACATATCACATGAGCAATCACACCAGATGATCATGGACCACATTCTAATGTAATCAAGCTCGAGCCAGTAGACCCAATCACTCACATGAAGTTCTATGTGTGCATCGGTGCATCTCCATGTCGTGTGATCATCCATCTCGTCCTCGTCGGCTCCGTTAGCATTTTAGTACATCTCCATGCATCGCAATCATCCGTCTCGACCTCGTGGGTCCTATTATCGCTTCCATGCTCCCATTGTACCTCTTCATGTAATTATAATATAATTACAAGCATGTAGGCCTGATAATAAACGAGAAAAATAAAGGCTCATATGCCCTAATAACTATAATCACATATACACACACATCACATGGTCCATGATCATCCATCCACATTATACATCACATGTACACATCATCATTATGTAGGACTACTAGATAAATAATAATAGTTAATTAAATAATTTAATTAACTAATATTTTTATGAAATCAGGGACATACAAGAAAGTTTTTGAATTATGAAGGGTATTTTGGTCATTCGACTAAAAGGGAAAGAAACTAAAATTTTGAAATTCCGAGAGGCAAAAGTGTCTTTTGCCCAAAAAAATCCCTTCCCTACCTGCGTTGCAGTGCGGCCACCGCCACCCTGCCGACGATGGCCTTTGCGCGGGGGGCGTGATGGAGCATCGCCCATGCTCGCGGGCAGCTCACCTGCGGGCGGCGCCACCGCAGCAAGCGGGAGCAACGCTTGTAGGCATTGCCCCTGCTGCAAGCGGTCCGTAGGTGGCGCCCCCCAAATGAGCAGGCACCCCTGCGGCGCTGCCCCGCGGACAACGTCGACCCTTGCGAGCAGGCTGCTTGCAAGCTGGCGCCTGCCTACAGCCCACATACCGCCAACACTACGGTTGCCTAAGCAATAGTTGCTGCCCATTTTTTGCTTTTGCGTCAACGATTTTGACATGAAAAATGTATCCAAAACACAACACAAATCCACGAATTAGAAAACTACATATGTTAGAAAAATAATACCTAGGGAGATCGTATATCTCTGAATTCTTACAAATCCATAGGGTGGATGAAGGAGGTCAAGTGTCCTCCTCTCTAACGGTGATCCACATGACAGGACTGTGAAGATGCTTCTCTCTGGGGAGAGAAGAATAAGAGGTGGCTACCAAGAAAACCCTAGCCGCTGGGCCTTTGGTTCTCTCCTATTTATAGAGGCCCCTTGTCAACCCTAATAGATCCTGCCCTATTGGGTATTAGATCTCCATCCAATTACTGAAGCCTCTTAGATTAATGGGTCTCTACCCAATAATCTCTGATTAACTCTCATTACATCTCATCCATGGGATCCAATAATTTAGGGGCTTATTGGATATCTAATAAGATAGGGGCTCCGACGGATATCTCGTATCCGAACCTCTGCTCTTCACAATACCTACCATATGTGTGTGACCCTCCAAGCTTAATATCGAGCTGGCCATAAGTCATACTTGTCAGAATTCCTTTTGACTTAGTGAATTATTATCTCTATAATAATTCACTCAACTCATCGATTACGAACATGCTAGGCCACTACGCCGTAATCCCCAGATGATACAGGACAATCCAATCTTTTGGACATATTTGTCCTCAATTACCATGTACCTATAGCCCCTTATCCATCTAATATCCCAGAGACCATATATTGAGAATGGTGCTATGAGGCCCATACAGTTTCTACTCGAGTCTCGCTCTAATCGGATTCTCCTGGAGAACTCTTTCTCTTAATCCAAATGACCTTGGCTAGAGATTTATCTAAGCAAGAGCACATGGGATATTCCTCTCATGATATAGAGAGTGGATGATCCTCTATTAATACTCAATTGCCTTCGTAAGGTTGGCTATCATTCCCGAGAACCGATTGTACCAGATCTGAAACTTTCCAAACCTGTAAATTCGGCATCAAAGAATGGAGTACGCATACAAGGCATCTTTAGTGTCTCAAGTTTAAGGACCAGATATACTACTAGGACTACGAAATCGCTATCTGACATGAGATATCAATAACCATCCAGCATTCCGTAAGCGAATCAATCAGTGAACTCATTCTCCAATGAGCACCTGCACTGTATCCTTAGTGTCCCCACACAAGTAGCTATGAGACTAGCCATCTCCATCATATGGATGGGTATACAGCATACCAGTCTGTCCGGTTATCTTGATGTCCTTCTCGAGTAACCTATGACTAGGATTATTCAGGGTTTGTGTTTAAAGGTGAATCAATCTCATTATTGTGATCTCATCACGATCCGATTCCCATTGCACAGATCCAAGGACATCATAAAATATATCGAGATAATGTGAGAAAATACTAATAATCATAAGCAAAGAGATTGATGCGGCATGTTACAGGTATCATCACTCACGTGATTTGCTTGTAGGGCACCTATAACTAGCAGCTATTATTGTATTATATGCTTATTATTTTGTTCCTTCTATTATTAAAAATATTATTTTTATTTCATGTTTGATAGTTAGTGGATATAAATTAGTTTTTGAGAACAATGATTGTTCAATATTATTAGATGATAAGATCATCATGAGAGGAATATTGTATAATGGTTTGTTTATGCTAGACATTGCTCCACACATCATGAGTGTAAGTGAGTCTAAGAGGAAATGAGTTAAGATGAATAATGCATATCTATGGCATTGTAGGCTAGGTTACATCCATAAGGAAATGATTCAAAAGTTACTAAATGATGAATACATAGATCCATTTAACTAAGAGTCATATGCGACTTGCAAACTTTGCCTTCGTGAAAAGATGACCAGCTCTCCGTTTAGGGAACTAGAACCACTGAGTTGTTGGAACTCATACATAGTGATGTATGTAGTCCCATTTCAACTCATGCCATAGATGATTACTCCTACTTCATTACTTTTACTAATGATTTCTCAAGGTATGGACATGTATACTTAATAAAGTACAAGTTCCAAGCCTTTAAAAAAATTCAAGGAGTATAAGAATGAAGTGGAGAACCAGACTGCCAAGAGTATCAAGACTCTTCGATCAGATCAAAGAGGTAAGTTTTTAAGTATAGAGTTCACCTAGTTCCTCAAGGACTATGGGATTCTATCCCAATAGATATCTCCTTATACACCTCAGCTTAATGGTGTATCTGAAAGGAGGAATCACATACTATTAGACATGATGCGGTCCGTGATGAGTTTCACCGACTTACCCATCTCATTCTGGGAATATGCCCTAGAGACCACAGCTTACCTTCCGAACAGAATTCCAGCTAAGATGGTGATGTCTACTCCATATGAGATATGAAAAAAGAAGAAGCCTGATCTTAAGATTGTTAAGATTTTGGGCTACCCTCCCATGTTAAGAGACATAACCCTGATAAGTTGGAATCTAAAATAGAATGGTGCAAGTTCATGGGATACCTTAAGGAAATTTATTTGTATAATTTCTATCACCCCAAGGACCAAAAGGTCTTTGTAGCCAAGAGAGTAGTATTCCTTAAGAAGGAACACATTCTTATTGGAGACAATGGGAGCATGATAGAGTTGAGCGAGATTAAAGAACCTAGCTCAAGTACCATTCCATAGCTAGAGTCTATTCAAATATCTAGCACACAAGTTCTAACTTTACGTAGGTCCGGTAGAGTATTACATCCTCTTGAGAGATATGTGGGACATATCAAAGGAGAGGGTGTTAAGGATATTGATCCTCAAACCAACGAGGAGGCTATTACGGTATAGACTCTGAGAAGTGGCAAGAAGCCATGAATTTATAGATGGATTCTATGTACTCTAATAAGGTTTTGAACCTAGTTGATGCACCCAAGGGTATTGTACCCATCGGTTGCAAGTGGATCTTCAAGAAGAAGATCGGAGTAGATGGAATGACAAAGACATATAAAGCAAGGTTAGTGGCTAAGGGATATCGCCAAAGAAAAGGTGTTGACTATGACAAAACCTTCTCACTCATAGCCATACTAAAATTCATCCGAATTATATTGGCTATTGCAGCACACTATGATTATGAGATTCGGCAGATGAACGTGAAAACCATGTTCCTTAATGACAACCTCAAAGAGAAGGTGTATATGATATAGCCTAAGGGATTCATGTTGAAGGATAGTTCAAATAAGGTGTGTAGGTTGCTTAGGCCTATCTATGGACTGAAACAATTTCTTAAAGTTGGAACATAAGATTTGATGAGGTGATCAGATCTTATGACTTCGTTAAGAACAAAGATGAGCCTTGTATGTACAGGAAGGTGAGTGGGAGCACTATCACCTTTTTGGTATTATATATGGATGACATCTTAATCATTACGAATGATATAGAAATATTTTCTATAGTAAAGGCTTGGCTATCTAGACACTTCTCCATGAAGGATTTAAAGGAAGCATCCTACATATTGGGGATTCGGATCTATAAAGATAGATCCAAGGAATGCTTGGCTTATCCTGATCCACATAGAATATCATTTTCTAGGAGTATGTCCCCAATGACTTCTGAAGAAAGGATAGATATAGATAGGACACCCTATGCCTAAGTAATAGGATCTATCATGTATGTTATGCTATGTATCAGACCTGACATAGTGCATGCTCTGAGTGTCACGAGTAGGTATTCGGCAGATCTAAGCTTGGAATACTGGAAAGCAGTATAGTAGATCCTTAAGTACGTAAGAAGGACTGAGGAAATGGCCTCAGGTTGAGGATTACACAAACTCGAGTTTCCAGTCCGATGTCGATGATAGCAACTTAAATTTAGGGTATATGTTCACCTTGAATGGAGGAGCAATATGTTAGAAGAGTTCCAAGCAAGACACTACTACTGACTTGACCACATAGGTAGAGTATATTGCTACGACAGAAGCACCAAAGGAGAGAATATGGATAAAGAAATTCATCACAGATTTGGGAGTCGTGCCAGACAGTAAGGAGCTGATTGCCTTATATTACGACAACAATAGGGTGATTACTCAAGCAAAGGAACCAAGGTCTCATTAGAAGTCGAAGCACGTTCTGAGGGGGTTTCACTTGATCAGAGAGGTCACCCGAGGAGATGTAGCATTAGAAAAAGTTCCATCCAAAGATAACATCACAGATCTACTGACGAAGCTATTGTCTCATATTATCTTTAAGCATCATAGGAGTCTGGGAGGGATTAGACATATAGATGATTGGCTTTATGTCAAGTGGAAGATTGCTAGTCATAGGTGTCATACAAGATAATCACGTGAGTGATGGCACATGTGACTCAACATGTACTCTTTTTGCTTATTATTATTATTTGATATTTTATCATTTTATCTTACTTATTTTATATATTGTGATGTCAATGGATCTGTGCAATGGGAATCGAATCATGATGAGATCACGATAATAAGATCGATTCACCTTTAAACACAGACCCTAAATAATCCTGGTCATAGGTTACTTGAGAGGGACATCGAGATAACTAGACAGATTGGTGTACTTGTTAGGATTGGAGAGGCATTAAGAGGGGGGTGAATTAGTGCAGCGGATTAAAACTCATAAGTTTAAAATCGATTTCGTAAATAGCTAGTTCATATTGAGATTTCGATTTGACGAAGATAACTTAGTTGAAGTAGCTTGAGTAAAGGAAATGAAAACCGAACGATTTACAGCTAAGTATAGAAACGATTCAGAAATTTAAACACACACATTCAAGAACACCATGATGTATAGTGGTTCGGTCAAGTGACTAACATTCACTTCTGAAGCCTTCTTCGATGAGGCTCCCAACTTCCACTAGCAAGTCACTTTGAAGGGGAAGGACCAAATACCCCTCTTACAACCCTTTTACAAGAGGTTCACACTCTTACAGATTTTTCAAAGAGAAAAAGGGAGGTGAACACTAGCTATCGAAAACAAGACTTTCCCAAAGCTTTTGCTTAATTTCTAACTCTCAAAAGGGTGATCTTTCTACTGAGAAAGGAGAGGTATTTATAGACCCCAAGAGAATTCAAATTTGAGCTCTAAATTTGAATTTATTTTGGGTTTCCCGGTGCTGGCGGTGCCACCACTTGTTAGTGGCGGTGCCACTGCTTGTCAGTTGTCAGACTGACAATGCACTGGGCGGTTCCACCACCCAAGGTAGCGGTGCCACCACCCAGTCTCTCGGTGCTGGGCAGTGCCACCGCCCAGCTTGCTAGTCCTGGGCAGCACCACTGCCCAGCATTTTTCAGCACATTAGTTTAGGCTTTAAACTCAGCCCAAACCGTTCAAAACAAGGTCCAATGGGCCCCTACTTTGGGTTATAAGATTAACACCTAATCCTAACCCAAATTATATGCTTAACTATGAAATTGAAACATAATTCTAAGTGATTTAAATCGACATTCTTCAAGTCTTCTTCCAGCTAGCTTTTTGACGAAATTCCGATGGACTTCCGACACTCCTTCAGATTTCTTCCGGCGGACTCCTAGCAAGCTCTCAGATTCCATGGTGAGTTCAATAAGTCTTCGACAAGCTTTTGAACCTTCTCGGTAATCTCCGCAAACCTCCGACGATTTTTTCAGTGAACTTCTGAAACCTTCAGCAAGTCCCTGATTTTATCTCGGTTGGTTCTGGTAGCACTTTCGATGATCCTTCCGGTGACCTCTTGAACTCCCAGCGAACTTGACCTTGGTAAATCACTTTATGTTTTCATCCCATCATAGTTAATCGTACACACTTATCTCGATAATATGAATTAGAACAAATAATTCACCAATTGACTTCATCATCAAAATTTGAGATTCAACAATCTCCCCCTTTTGATGATGACAATCAATTAATAATGGAGTTAAACTTAACTCCCCCTATCTATATGTCATATCATGAGGGTAAAAACACTTGAATTCAATCTTTTGAATTCAAACCGAAACCAATAAGTTTAATTTATCATCAAGCTTAATAAACATGATTTTTCATCTATAAATATGAAACTTCATATTTTTCACAATGTTATGGCATATTATGCATTATCTGGTCGAATGAAAGACATTCATCATTTTGACAAAAGAAACTAATCACAAATTGAATTACCACAAGGATCAAATGATATCAATGAAGTGCATAAGATCAAGGCATGATATCAAATGAAATATTAGCTTATCATATCAATAACAAGAACCCAATTTTTAAACATGATATGATATCGATCTCAAAATACTTGAATTCAATCTTCTTAATGCTATGCAAGATATTTTATCAAGTTATTTTCATATGTCTCATCAATTTACACATTCTTCTCCCCCTTTGTCATCAATAAAAATGAGGTGAAGTAGCCACCACAAGGTATCATACCACAAAAAAATGAGTGGTCAATTATCAAGCATATGATAAATGAGTCAAACATAATGCAAAATATGTCATCCTTAACGAAGAAATCCGAAAAATGTTTGGCTCATTTTTATTCATGTTCATAAGATCCGAAAGAAAACATTAGTGTCAAAATGCTCATGAAGAATTCATACATGAAGAATATAAGAATCAATTTTTTGATTGAGAATTCAAGCATAGAATTGTGAAAGGATAGATCATTAAAGTCATTCATTAAGGATTTCATATTTTAAAGTAAACTCCACGAGAATGAGATGTCAAAACTCATAAAACTTCAACGATTAAAATATATCAATATCAAAAATTTGAAGGAAAAACTTCGATGTGGTATTCTTGTAGTGATTCATGAGGAGGAAGTCATAAAATCTTGAATCATACCGATTAGCACAAAAAATCGAAAATGAACATTTAAGAACTTAATTTTGCACAAATAATGATATTAATTTATGTATATGTTAAGCTTCATATAAAATTTAAGTCATGAAATATCTTTAGTCATACTTAAAGGAGGGTATAAAATCAGTTTTTACTATATCATTAGTGTCCACTATTTAAAGGAGGAAAACAACATCATGATAGCTTCATCAGGATTATGATCGAAAGATAAAAATGAGAGCTCCATGATATAAAGATGTCATCAAAATATGAAAATATAATATCAATATGAAACTATCAAAACTAAAAATTAATCATTTCATCAAAAGTCATAACTCAAAAATTCATCAACAGGAAGATCAAAATGCCAAGATGATATCATAAAGATGTCATTCAAAAATGAAGAGATGATATTAAGATGATATAATCAAAATCGAAATTGGAAAATTTCAGAAAAGAAACATACAACGTCATGTATTAGAACAATTTAGCATGCCTAATTCTCTTCTAATGAAGTCAAATTGTTCTTCATTTAGGGGTTCTATGAAGATGTCCGCTAATTGGTATTTTGTATCAATAAATTCTAGAATGACATTATTATTATTGACATGATCTCGTATAACGTGATGTCTAATGTCAATATGCTTAGTTCTTAAGTGTTGAATTGGATTTTTGGTTAGACAAATAGCGCTTGTATTATCACATTTTATGGGAATGTTCTTTAAATAAATTTCATAGTTTTCTAAGGTATTTTTTATCCAAACAACTTATGCACAACATACACTTGCAGTTATGTATTCGGCTTCCGCCGTAGATAGTATAACCAAATTTTGTTTCTTGGAAGTCCAAGAAACAAGTGCATGTCCTAAAAATTGGCATGTTCCGGATGTGCTCTTTTTATCTATTCTACATCCACCAAAATCTGTATCCGCATAGGCTTTTAAATCAAAGTTATCAGATTTTAGATACCATAATCCTAGATTAGGAGTTCCTTTAAGATACCTAAGGATTCTTTTAACAGCTTTAAGGTGAGATAACTTAGGATTAGCTTGGAATATTATACATAGACCTACACTAAACATGATATCTGGTCTAGTTGCGGTGAGGTAAAGTAAGCTACCTATTATTCCCCTATATGTTTTTTGATCAAAATTTTCTTCACTTTCATCCAAGTCTAACTTGGTGGAAGTACTCATTGGAGTGTTGATGGCTTTTGAACCATCTATGTTAAATCATTTTAATAAATCTAATGTATACTTTGTTTGATTAAGAAATATACCATCACTAAGTTGTTTAACTTGTAATCCTAAAAAGAAGGTTAATTCTCCCATTAGGCTCATTTCAAAGTTATGACTTATACACTTGACAAATGATTCACATAGTGATTCATTCAAAGAACCAAAAATAATGTCATCAACATAAATTTGAACAATAAGAAAATTATTTTCAAAATATTTAATAAATAATGTAGTATCAACCTTGCCTTTAGTAAAATTATTTGAAATTAGGAAAGAACTAAGCCTCTTATACCAAGTCCTAGGGGCTTGTTTTAATCTATAAAGAGCCTTAGTTAGTTTAAACACATGATTGGGAAGAAGAGAATTTTCAAATCCGGGTGGTTGTTCAACATACACTTCTTCGGAAATAAAACCAGTTAAGAAAGCACTTTTGACATCTATTTGAAAAAGCTTAAAATTATTACTACTAGCATAGGCAACGAGCATCCTAATGGCTTTTAATCTTGCCACAGGAGTGAAGGTCTCTTTATAATCGATACCTTCTTCTTAGTTGAAACCTTTGGCCACTAGTCTAGCCTTGTTTCTAACCCTGATATCGCATTCATCTTTCTTGTTTCTAAAGACCCATTTAGTACCAATAACTAAATGGTCACTAGATCTAGGAACAAGTTTCTATATCTCATTCCTTTCAAATTGATTTAATTCTTCTTGCATTACGATAACCTAAGAAATATCTTTTAAGGCGTCGTCAATACACTTAGGTTCAATTTAAGAAAGAAAAGCGGCATGGGTACAAAAATTTTTAAAAGAAGAACGAGTTTGAACCCTTTTCGATGTGTCTCCTATAATTAACTCCTTGGGATGGGCATCTACGTACTTCCATTCCTTAGGTAAGGAAGTTTGGGAAGAAGATGCATCCAAATTGCTATTTTAAGGAGAGGGTTTATTTAAATTCAAACCATCAAATCCAAAATCATCATCAAAATCTTTTTTCTTAAATTCAAAAATTTCATTAAAAACTACATGAATAGACTCTTCTATAACTAATGTTCTTTTGTTAAAAACATGAAAAGCTTTAGAAATGAAAGAGTAACCAAGAAAGATGCCTTCATCGGATTTAGCATCGAATTTTCCTAAAGCATCCTTTTCATTTAAAATAAAGCATTTGTAACCAAAAACTTTAAAATAAGAAACAATAGATTTTGTGTTATTCCATAATTCATAAGGAGTCTTGGATAGAGATGGTCTTACTAGAGCCCTATTCATGATATAGCAAGCCGTATTAACAGTTTCGGCCCAAAAATATTTTGGTAAACTATGTTCATTTAACATGGTTCTTGCCATTTCTTGTAAATTTCTATTCTTTCTTTCTACTACTTCATTTTGTTGAGGATTTCTTAGAGTAGAGAAGTTGTGGTTATACCCGTTAGATTCACAAAAATTTTGAAAGTCATAGTTTTGGAATTCTTCACTATGATCACTTTGAATCGATGAAATCATGAAACCCTTTTCATTTTGAGTAAGTTTGCAAAATTTAGAAAAATATTTAAAGCAATCACTTTTGTGAGCTAAGAAATAGGTCCAAGTATATCTACTATAGTCATCTACAATGACAAATGTATATTTGCTACCTCCTAGACTTATTGTATCGATTTGTCCAAATAAATCCATATGGATCAATTGTAATGGTCTAGAGGTACTTATTTAATTCTTTGATTTGAAGCTAGTTTTTATTTATTTTTCTAGTTGGCATGCATCACATATTTTGTCCTTGACAAACTTGATATTTGGAATTCCTCGTACTAGTTCTTTAGAAGAAATTTTAGATATTAGTTTCATGCTTACATGGCCTAATCTCCTATGCCAAAGCCAAGCATCATCATTTAGAATGGAGAAGCACATTTCATTACTAAGTTCTTCAATGTTAATAGTGTAAATATTATTTTGTTTTAACGCAATCATGGATATATTGTTATTTGGTTTTTCAATGATGCAAGCATTAGATTCAAATCTAACAATATAACCTTTATCGTATAATTGACTAATGCTCAAAAGATTATATTTTAATCCATCAACTAGTAATACATCATCAATTAAAAAACTTAATTTGTTACCTATGGTTCCCTTACCAATGATTTTACCCTTGTTGTTGTCTCCGAATGTGACATACCCTTCTTCTTTGCTAGTGAGCATAGAGAATTGAGATGAATCTCCGGTCATGTGCCTTGAGTATCCACTATCAAGATACCATCTCTTGCTCCTAGCTTGTGATGGTGAATGGTTCTACAAAAGAGGATGATTTTTAGGTACCCATTTGATTTTGGGTGCCTCAAATATTGATCTGCTAACTTTGTCATTTAGCATTGAATTATTTATGATTCTTTTAGGAACCCATATCAATTTATGTAGACTAATTTTCCTAAATAGACATTTGTAAACAATATGTCCGGATTTACAACAAAAATTACATTTTAAATGAGGTGAAATATGTAATGTGGGTCCTTTAATGAAGATGGTAGGATTTCGGTGAGATCCACTCACAAATCCAATTCCACTTCTATTTCCGACGTGACCCTTGTTTGCAAGAATCATGTCTAAGCCCTTGCTACCGACCTTAAACTTGTTTAGGGTCTCTTTAAGTAGCAAGTTCTCATTTTTTATTGCTTTAAAGTGTTCAAACTTAGAGCATGGGGGTGAAGAAAGAGTTTGAAGACTATCAAACTTATCTTATAATAAAGCATGCTCTTTCTTTAATAAATTTAACTTCTTACTAATAGTTCTACATTCATTAAATAATTCATGAAAAGCGATAGAAAGTTTATCAAAAGATAACTCTTCATTAAATAACTCACTATCTCTTCTCCTAAAGCCATTAGCGCGAAGTTGGCCTCCTCTTTGTTGCTTGCTTCTTCATCCTCAAAGTCACTTGAGTCATCCCATGTAGCCTTCAATGCCTTCTTCTTCTTGAGTTGCTTCTTCTTGGCGTGGGGGCATTCATATTTGAAGTGTCTCGGCTTCTTGCATTCATAACATATGACTTGGTCCTTTTTTTGTTCAAGTTTGTTTTTGATTTTATTTTTAAATTTACCCTTTTTAATGAATTTTTTAAATTTTCTAGTTAAGAGTGTAATATCTTCATTAAAGTCCTCATCACCTTTCAAGTGGTCTTCTTGTGTTCTTAATGTCATGTCCTTTCTGTTCTTTGGAAGGGGGTTCTCTAGCTCATCATGAGCATGGCATGTCATTTCATAAGTCATTAGAGACCCGATAAGTTCTTCAAAAGGAAATGTTTTAAGATCCTTAGCCTCTTGAATGATCGTAACTTTTGGATCCCAACTCTTTGGAAGGGTTCTTAAAATTTTAGTCACAAGTTCAAAATTAGAAAAGCCTTTACCAAGTGCTTTGAGTCCATTGATGACATCCGTAAGCGGGTGTACATGTCTCCGATGGACTCACTTGGTTTCATTTAAAAAAGTTCGTAGGAATGCACAAGAATGTTGATTTTGGACTCTTTCACTCGACTAGTGCTTTCATGAGTGATCTCAAGAGTACACCAAATACCAAAAGCCGATTCACAAATCGAAATGCGATTAAATTCATTTTTGTTGAGAGCGTAAAACAAGGCATTCATAGCCTTTGCGTTTAAGGCAAAAGTCTTCTTCTCCGATTCATTCCATTCGCTCGTCGGAAGAGAAGATTTTTGAAAACCATTTTCGATGATGCTCCAAAGCTCAAAATCCATGGAAATAAGAAAGATCCTCATATGAGTCTTCCAATACGTGTAATCCGACCCATTAAATATAGGTGGACGTGTAATGGAGTGACCCTCTTGTATGCCAGAATAAGCCATCTCTCTTGGGTTTTAAACCAAATATAAGAGTGAACCTTGCTCTGATACCAATTGTTAGGATTGGAGAGGCACTAAGAGGGGGGGTGAATTAGTGCAGCAGATTAAAACTCGTAAGTTTGAAATCGATTTCATAAATAACTAGTTCGTATTGGGATTTTGATTCGACGAAAATGACTTAGTTGAAGTAGCTTGAGTAAAGGCGATGAAAACCGAACGATTTGTAGCTAAGTATAGAAATAATTCAGAAATTTAAACATTCACACATTCAAAAACACTACGATGTATAGTGGTTCGGTCAAGTGACCTACATCCACTTCCGAAGCCTTTTTCAATGAGGCTTCCAACTTCCACTAGCAAGTCACTTTGAAGGGAAAGGACCAAATACCCCTCTTACAACCCTTTTACAAGAGGTTCACACTCTTACAGATTTTTTAAAGAGAAAGAGGGAGGTGAACACTAGCTATCGAAAACAAGACTTTGCTAAAGCTTTTGTTCAATTTCTAACTCTCAAAAGGGTAATCTTTCTACTGAGAAAGGAGGGGTATTTATAGACCCCAAGAGGATTCAAATTTGGGCTCCAAATTTGAATTCATTTTGGCTTTCCCGGTACTAGCGGTGCCACTGCTTGTCAATGGCGGTGCCACCGCTTGTCAGTGGCGGTGCTATCGCCTGTCAGTTGTCAGACTAACAATGCACTAGGCGATTCCACCACCCAAGGTAGTGGTGCCATCGCCCAGTCTCTCAGGTGTTGGGTGGTGCCACCGCCTAGCACTTTTCAGCACATTGGTTTGGGCCTTAAACTCGGCCCAAATCGGTCCAAAACAAGGCCCAATGGGCCCCTATTTTGGGTTATAGAATTAACACCTAATCCTAACCCAAATTACATGCTTAACTATGAAATTGAAATATAATTCTAAGTGATTTAAATCGACATTCTTCAAGTCTTCTTCCGGCGAGCTTTTTGGCAAAATTCTGGTGGACTTCCGACATTCCTTCGAATTTCTTCCGGCGGACTCCCAGTAAGCTCTCGGATTTCATGGTGAGTTCAATGAGTCTTTGGCAAGCTTTCGAACCTTCTCAGTGATCTCCGTGAACCTCCGACGATTTTTTCGATGAACTTCTGAAACCTTCGGCAAGTCCCTGATTCTATCTCGGTTGGTTCCGACAACACTTTCAACGATCATTCCGGTGAACTCTTGAACTCCCAGCGAACTTGACCTCGGTAAATCACTTTATGTTTTTATCCCATCATAGTTAATCCTACACACTTATCTCGACAATATGGATTAGAACAAATAATTCATCAATTAACTTCATCATCAAAATTCGAGATTCAACAGTATTGTATACTCATCTATATGATGGAAGCGGTTGGTCTTATAACTGCATGTGTGGGGACTCTAAGGATACAGTGCATGTGCTTATTGGAGAATGAGTTTACTGATTGATCCGCTCACGGAATGCTAGATGGTTGATGATATCTCATTATTAGATGGCGATTCTATAGTTCCAATAATATATCTAGTCCTTAGACTTGAGATACCAAGGATGTCTTATAAGAGTACTCCATACCGAACTTATAAGTTTGGAAGTTCCAGATCTAGTACAACTGATTATTGGGAGTGATAGCCAACCTTACGAGGGCTATTGAGTGTCGATAGAGGATCATCCGCTCTTGGTATCATGAGAGGAATATCTCATATGTTCTTGCTCAAACAAATCCTTGACCAAGGTCATTCATGAAAGCAAAAGATATCTCCGGGAGAATCCAATTAAAGCAAGACTCGAGGAAAGACCATATGGACCTGACAGCACCATGCTTAGTATATAGTCTCTGGGATATTATATGGATATAGGATTATAGGTACATAATAACTGAGGATAGATAGGTCCAAAGAATTGGATTTTTCTGTATCATCTAGGGACTACGATATAGTGGCCTAGTACGTTCACAATCAATGAGTCTAGTGAATTATTTTGAAGATAATAATTCATTGAGCCAGAAGGAATTCTGATAGATATGACTCACAGCCAACTTGATATTGGGCATAAAGGATCTCACACATATAGTAGGTGTTACGACAAGTAGAGGTTTGGATATGAGATATCCATTGAAGCTCCTATCTTATTGGATATTCATTAAACTCTTGAATTATTGGATTCTATAGATAAGATCCAATAAGAGCTAATATGAGATTATTAGGTAGAGACCCACTAATCTAAGAGGTTTGAAAATTTTGATGGAGATCAAATATCCAATTTGGTAGGATCCGTTAGGATTAAGTTGACAAGAGACCTCTATAAATAGGAGGGAACCAAAGGACCATAGGCTAAGGCTTTTTTACTATCTATTCTCCTCTTCTCCTTAGCTAGCAGCCTCTATTTGGAGTGTGTGGACAGCAAGAAGGGTCGGCCCCTTCTTGATTACATGGTGCGTACAATAAGAAGATTTTAGCAGCGATTTAAGGAGCATCATTTCAGCCCCTGCTATGTAGATTATCACTAGAAAGGAGGGCAATTGAACTCCTTCATCCAGTTTCACAAATCTACAGAAATTTAGGGATATATGATCTCCCTATGTAATTTTCCTACATGTATTTTTTTGATTTCGCGGGATTTTACATACCAACTTTTGCACAACGATACGAACTCTTTTCTGTGAAAAATCTATGATTTTTGTTTCAGATCTTTCACTGCGCATATAATATCGCCATAGATTACCCAACACAATTTTTATAAGAGGTATAAAGTAAAAAAATACTCACGAATGTAAAGATTATTAAGGTCGATAACTATTTTCAGAAGTTCTAATTGTATTCAAATTAGTTGGTAGTGTACTAAATAAATTAAAACTTGGTAAATTAAGATTTATTTCTATAAATATATCTTAAGTCTCGGAGTTTTGATAAGAGAGAGATAAGACACCTTTGATGATCTTAAGATTGATCTCTAGAATTTTTATAGAGTTAAAAAAAACTTAGATTTATATGAGAGGTGTATAAAAAAAAATTATACTTAAGTGGAGATAACTCGAGAGTATCCCCAATTCATAGGTTATCTGTACTTAGTTTTCTTCCTCTTTCTTCTCCTATCTCATCGATGATTTGCTGTTACCATGGTTCAAGAGCAAGAGGGGGGTGAGACAAAATGACCCCATATGGCCCTATTTATTTATCATTATGTAGCAACTTCTCTTTTAAGGTTGATTGCCTCGTTGGTTGAGCTCGGAAAATTGAACTCATTCCCAACACTCGGTTAATGTTTACTGATGTTATTCTACTTACTTTAAGGCTAACACTAAATCCTATACTGGTATCCTTCAAATCAAGAACTCCATTCTTAAATCTTTTAAAATATAATATTTTCTTCTCCAAAACTATCGACCCTCCATTAAACATATAATCTCTAATTTTTTGGGTGAAGGCTATTGGCCAATGAAATTCCTTAGCATTTACTTTTCCGACTCCTAGAAGATTACTAAAATATTCTTATTGACAAAGCCATCAACTGCATACAAGGATGGTAAAAAACTTACTTTCCCAAATCCATAAAATAGTCCTTATAAACTTAATGAGATGCAAAATCCTCATCACATGAATAAACTTGTTTAAAACGTTTTTTGAAACTTCGAACCCGATAAGAAAAAAGTGAATCTTATAAGCTGGAACACCATCTCTAAGCCTAAGAAAATATTGAGGGTTTGAGTCTTAGAGATCTCTACAATTTGTGCTAAGAGAATTGTACCTCTCCTTAACAGTGATATCTTGCCTTTTGGCTCAAACTCCTCAAAGCTATTATATATGGGTCGGTTAAACCTTAGCACCCTTGTGTCTAAAATCCAGAATGTCTTTGACCTTCCGCAATATTTTCACTCTCATCTCCAACAACAAAGTGGGCCATAGGAAATCTTTAGAGAATGGTGAGTCGATCAATGTCTTTCGAGATCTATGGATCTCTAACATTCCTAGCTACTTTCTTCAACCAGTATGAGTTTGATACTCCCATTTCAAATCTGATACATGAAGGCAAGTGGAACCAACCTCACTTCCTTAAACAGGATCTTCCACCCACTCCTTATCGATAAGATCACACAAATTCACTTAACCTTTGCCCCCTTAGCTCGCTTGGTTTAGTCCACTTCGAGCGGTGTTTACCATTTCATCAAGCATGACCCCGAAACAGAGATCAAGATTGGTCGAGCTGGAAAATCCTGTAGCGCACCAATGTTGAGCCACAAGTTCAAATTTTTCTTTGGAAACTAAAAGTTGGAATAGGCTTCCCACTTGTGATCTACTGTCCAACATCCTTCACCCCCAAAAAGAGTCTTACCCTGACGGCAAGATGGACGTTGACTCCCCTAAGCACATCTTCCTCACCTGTCGCACAACTCAAATTTTTTGGTCAGACATCCAGATCAAAGCCATAGTTTCATTTCAGTTCTTTGACACTTGGGAGTTGGGCTGATGGCTTGAGCAAGGAAAGATGCTGGACAAATCTCAGTCCACTTGGACCCTTGCTATTATTGCCAACGGCTTGTGAAACCTACAGCTCAACAGAAATGATGCAAAGTTTCATACGCCCTTGACCAGTCCTATCTTGTTTACAGGACCCTTGCCTCCTCTCAAGAAGGCTGTATTGATCACCCGGGGATCAGAGAATCCATAATTCACAATACGGTCCCTGGAAAATGACTGTATTGTTGAATGCGATGGCTCTCACAGCTATCCTCTCAACTATCCAGGAATCAGAGTCAATGGAGAGGTGGCTGCAGCAGGCTGTGCAACTGTTAAGCTCACAATGCCATCACAGCAAAAGGGGCTGCAATCCTGGAAGCCCTTAGTTTTGCCGAGCGCGAGGGATACTGCAACCTTTTTATCTGCACCTACTCAGCTAACATCGTTAACCATGTCAACAGCACCAGAGACACCCCTTGGTTCCTCAAACCCATTTGTCAGTGGTATTGCTAACCTGTGTATGCGACTGAAGGTGACCATGGTCTGTCATATACCAAGGCAACACAATTCCTCCGTTCGCAATCTTGCTGTTTTTGGGAGAACCAATGTGCTCTCTGCTTTTTGGAAGGCTGAATCATCAACTTATCCCTAGCAAATTACTATGGCTAGCTGGGGCCTGCGGCTCTTCCTCTTCCTATGTTAACCTCCTGTGACAGCTTCCTCCAATTCTTGGATGGAATGCTGGAATCTGGGACAAACTTATTTGGAGAGACTAATGGCAATGGCTACTCGAAGCCTTGGGCAGAAGAAGAATCATTATAGCTGTTAAAGTTAAATGTCATTGAAGTTCTTGTCAGTACGATATAATTCTCGTCCGTACATATGAAATAATTTAAGATGAAAAGTATCTTCTGAGCTAATCTCTCGAATACCCAAGTGAATCTTGAGATCAACTCCTATGAGTCAAAATTCTTAAATTTAGCATATTTACTTAGAGTTAAAAGTATATTTTTATATGTAATCTTAGAGAGATAAAATATTTCATGAAGATTTCACAGGAGAGATGGCTTGCAATTGACTTGAGCTACCTCTTGGATTCCAGTGAAATATTCATATGAATATTCTTATAAATATTTCGTAAGAAAGAGTTTATAATCAATCCGAGTTGTCCCTTGAATTCTTACGAAATATTCCTATGAATAGAATGATTTATAATTGATCCGTCGCTTAGACTCTTATCCATGCGGGTAAGCAAGTGATAGATCATCTGGCCCTATCAATAGCTTAGCAAGATCACGACTATCCTTTGCAGAATCACCAAGAACTTTAAGCTCTCCTCGTTAAGGTCATAGGTTTTTGTTTGAGGTCTGCCCTCGATGCATGTACTTGTTCAACGCTACAGGTATTCTAATTGAGCATTCAGATACGTGGAGTCTATATTGGGCCCGCTCATGGGCTAACACGTGGAATCTCAATAGGTCACGTGGGTATCAGGCCTGTCGTGGGATAAGTCGCTATTTAAACCAGGGACGCATGCTTCATGCATGCACGGAGTCCCGCAGCGACGACAACTCGGTCCTTGACGGCTTAGCCGATCGCACAAGCATTCGCGTTCCATCGAAAGATGATCAGCGAAGGCTCGGATGCCGACGATTTCACAGCCCCGCTCATCGTTAAAGCATGCTGCTCGACAGCCTCGATGGCAAGTGCGGCTGCCATGCGAAGCCCGGTAAGTGTTCGAGAATATGCTGAGGAGACTTGATCTCGCACCACGCAAGGTGTTGATCTACTTGGAAGAACTGCATCTGTTGAGGAAGAAGAAGACGGATGGTTTGGCCTCACTAATGTGTTCGTGGCGGCTGTTATTCCAATGCACAGGGACATGTGATATTTCTGAGTTATGGTAATCAGAAAACAAATGTTAAACGAAAGGAAAATTGTTATGTAATCTGCAAACAAAAGGATGAGTCTTTCTACTAGCTTTGAACTCCCAAAACTTCCTGCAACGGAGTTATACGGCTACTCCAGTGCTCTCGTAGGGTTCTGCATCCAGCCAGAAACATTGACCTATCTCGATCAGTCACCATCTGAAATTTATCATCCATGCCCTGCACCATAGGAAACCATAAAGACGATATATTCTCCTTTTCATGTTCCGTTCACTAGTTCTGCTGGTTCATCATCACTAATGCTCGGTGTACTCGGACACTGTTGGGATGACCCTTTTGTTCCCTTGCAATAAAAGCAAACTCAGTTTGAAGGAGCATCGGATCTAAGCATCCAAAGCAAGATTGTCATCTAGAACAAGTGTTCATTACTTGAACAAAAGCAATTATACCTGTGAATCACTAGTGCTAGCCTTTTGTTCTTTAAAGCTTGATGAGGGTTCTGCATCGGGAGCTCGTGAAGGATTGCTTGTTGTGGTCGTCGAAGCTTCAGGCACTGAGTTCAAATTTGCAGGGAGGCCTGACAAGGATTTGAATGGTGGTGGCACACGAGGCACTGGCACAGGAAGTGCTTGTCCTTGGGCAAACATGGGAAGATTCGTAGGCCGAGGCATCCCATATAAACCCTGTGGTCCTTGAAGGGGAGAGCAAGGGAACTGTGTGCCGGGCATGGGAGGAGGAGGAGCTGCAACTAGAGGGCAGCCCGGAGAACCATTCATGTTGAGCATCCCCATCCCATAACCAAACCTCATGTTCATTCCCATCTGCGCGAACTGAGCGATGGGGGGAACACGCAGATGCTGCATCCCACCTGGTAGCATCACCGGAGACATGCACAGCCCACTACCCATAGACATCATCTACGGTATGTAGAGGATCATGCTTAGAACACAACGAAGAGAGCTCAGAGGATGCTGCGAGGGTTTTACCTGAACTTGAAGCTGAAGGGTCTTGAGATACTCGATGGCCTCATCAAGCATTGACGCTTTGTCCACCTTCAAAGCACACAACTTTAGTTCATCAAAGTTCTTCCATCTCTTAGAACGAAACAGAGTTTTCAGGTACCTTACTACAATTGGGTATAAGCTCTTGCAGTGCACGCATTTTCTCATTGATCCTATCCCTTCTCCTCTAAGCATAATTGGATGAGCAGAAAAGTCAGGTTCGAGTTACTGCAAATCAAAGAGATCGGTTGAGCTTTGACTCACTCTTTCTGACAAATTATGCACCTCTGCTGCGCGGCTTCTCTTTGCATTTCTTCCCTTGGCAGCATCAGCATCAGGCTTTCTTGATGGCGTGGATGCATCCTCAAGCTCCTATTTCAAGGACAGTGAATTCGAATCACGGTTTGATAGCAGAAAAGCTCGTTATCTTTGTCGATATATTTACTTACTTCTTTGTGGTTACCAGACTCTTCTCCTTGATTCTTCCTCTTTGCACCTTGTGCAGGATCGCCGGATGCTGTTCCTGCTGTGTTGCCTGAACCAACAGAAGAAGATGCAGCAATGGCTTCGTGATCTTTTTCGATTACCGACTTGAGATTCTTCCCTTGCATGTCGTGTTCACAGATATCCTCCAGTGGCTCAACAGATGCAAACTCTCGGGGAGTTTCTGCGGATGATCCCATCTCCAACATGGATGAGACAGAATTCAACTCTCCTTGAATACCTGAAGCACTTTGCAAACCACTACAAGACTGGATTATTGTCGATTCGATCCGGTTGCTGCTTGCAGTGGCAGTGGCAGATTTCTCAGCACTCTGGAGATTAGCTTTTCCTTTCATGCCCGGTCTCGAGAAATGGGAGGAGTTCATCAAATCCATACTGCTTCTAAGATCCCTTTTCGGTGAATTCTCAATTCTTGACATGATGCTTGGAAATGAACTCTGATACGATCCAGCTTCGAGTGCTTTAGAAACAATTCCATGCTCCACATATGGTGTACTATGACCAAAACTATTGTTCTCATTAGCAGGCATAGAAATCGCTGAGATTTCAGAAAAGAACTCTGAGCAATAATTGCTGGAGGCAGGATCCTCTTCAATCGGATAATTGATCCAGGGAACCATGTTGTCGAATTGAGTACTGATGATTCCGGCATTGCCGGAAGGACCAGAGGGAGAGAAGTTGCTGACGAATGAGTCCATGGCCTCAAGCACACCCAGCTTGGGCATGTTGGCGATAGCTGTGCTGTCCTTCCCTTCAGCTTTGTCTGCAGGCAAAGAGAAGTTGGTGGTGGCTATGGAGGTCTTCCGAGGCCTGTTGGACTTGCCGTGCATCACAACTGGACCGTTCTCCCAGAGTAGTTCGACGAACTCGGTATCAGGCCTTGGTCACACATCCATGAACCTCGACTTAGAGGAGAATAACTTGGATCGTAGTATCGTGACTAATAGATGAACAAGGATGAAGGTGAAGGAAATGGATTAAGCACAGGGGAAGAGCGCTTACAGGAAAGAAGAGCGATTAGACGAGCGGCTGGCCATCTTGTTGGACTGGGCAGAGTCAAACTTCTTCCTTGCTGATGCTTGATAGAACTCGGAAAGAGGCATGATAGATCAGGGGACAAGAAGATGCTTACAGAGTCCCTGAAGATACCGTGTGCGAAGAACTACGGATGCCTGAATCACCGACACATTCCATTGATGGCTCGATTAGACCAAACCCATGGCAGTACAAAGTGGAATCGAAGGTCAAGATCTTCTCAGAACACAAGGTAAAGTTCCATCTTTTTGGCTGACAAGATCGTTCCTTTTCTTCGATTCGAGAGTTGCTGCATCGCAAATCCAGTGAAAACTGGCATCTTCTTCAACGATTGCTCTCTAGGATTGCCATCCGACCTGAGAATCAAAGATTAACATACTACAAGCAAGAGATCAACTCAAAAAGCATACCGAACCAGGACACCACGAAACCATTGTAGAAAGATTCAACGAGGTTGAAGGGGGAGAAAGGAGGAGCAAAAATCCAATCTTTTCAGAAACCAGATGGGAAACACAGCAAACCAACCCTTCCTTTCGCTCGCAACCAGACCAAAGTCGCCTCTTTTCTCCAAAATCTCCACATACACAAGACATGCGCATGCGTAAGCTTAGAGAAAGTTTGGAACAAGCAAAGACCTTGGTTTCAGCGAAGCCAACCCGCGGAGGAGGAGGAAGAAAAAGGAGCGTCGGATCCAAAGCCTCTCGAGGTAGGAGACGGGCGCAGGCTAGTGCGTAAAGCCGACATATATAGCTTAGGAAGGGAGAACTGAAATGGCAGCTCCTGTTGCGCTCTCCTCGCCACCCCACCCCACCCCACCCCACCGTTCTATCATCGGACTTCCCTCGTGGTTACCGGGTTCCATCAATAATTGGGTGGCGCGGCCCGCCCCGGAGTTGCCATCCAATGGCCACGATCGGTTCCTTGTGCCTGCGGCCAAGTGGAACAAGGGATAAGGTCCGGTGGACCCGTTTCCGTAGGATAGGATGAATTATATTCTGAGGAGATTACGTTTCCCATACTCCCCATCCCCTGTTTTGACCTGCCCTTCCAAGATCTCTTCTCCACTGCTCCACCGTCACTGTTCTCACCCTTTTCCACACCACAACTCATCTTCCTCCAAAGAGCATATCTATGGTAACTCCTGCACATAGTGTTTTACACTCGAGATTCCTAAGAAGGATTCTAAAACCAGAGATTTGACTTTAATTTAAATATCATTGTTAGCGTAGGGATTCTAAAGAATGAGATGGGAGTGTCATGTACACCCAACTATTGTAAGACTAAAAAGCGTTAGATCGAGTGGTATTAGTACTTTGTTAATTCCTAAGATAAGCAAGTCAGAATGTTGGAAGACTAATGCATGTCAGAGCTGTTTACTCGTTTCCTTGATGGTGATATTATATACTACTGTGTAGAGACAGCAACACATGAACCGCTCCAACCTTATGTAGGATCCGAGAGAGCTTAAGACAAGCAATCGAGACTGTTCTTCTTGCAGAACAAACTGGCATGAGAATTCCCAAGAAGAAACCTTTGAGAATGACTGTACTGGCATAGAGAAAGGAGGGAGGAAATAGCGGATGAACCAGTGGCACAGGGACATGATAGTCATACAATTCATTACATCAAGCTACAGTATTGATGTGAAGCATGTAAAGGGAGGGGAGTGACACATGCTGTCAAAGTTGCCGGAAGCCGCATAAGAAAATATCTAATACCAAACTAATAATAAATTTTTGGATGCTTTTCCTACATTTTGCTGAGAAATCCTTTTCAACCTTTAAAATCTGATTTGATCAAGCAAGCAAAGTTTGAGCTTGATTTAGAGCCTTTATGTTTGCTTCCCTATTCATTGTTTTATGATGTGTGTGGTATTCTTTTATTGATAATAAAGATGGGTTTTGACTTTGTGAACATATATTCATATGTTTCTTATATTGTGTAATTAGCATCCTTCATCTGCTAGATTAGAAGCACAATTTACTTTTATATGCTTCATAATATTCTGTGTGAGACTATATTTATAGTGTTCTTTAGTAGAACTCAATTTAAAAAGAATTCATGCATGAATTTATTGTCAAGATTAAGAATTTGAAACATCAAAATATGAAGGCAAAATTTCAGTTTTCCGAAGGAAAAGAAAGAAAGAGTGCAGTTAAATGATGGTATAAGATACTATCATTAAATTAAAAGAAAAAAGAGTGTTAGAACAGTGAGTTCTTTCTCCCAGTTTTTGTTAAGAACACATAATGTCACTGACATATATCCAGAGATATGAAGTGGGGAAAAGCTAAACATGAGGAAGAAATGGAATGGGTCTGAATAGATGTTGTGAATGGTATGTCACAGTTCCAAAAAAACAGGGAGGCTTTTTTTAAAGCAAAGACAACTGGTGATTGCAATGCCAATATGTGGACAGGTTGATCATCCCCACCATATATTATATGTCATGCCCTCCCTTTCTTACTATTTGAATCTGAGCCATGTCTTCCATTATTGTACTGTGATGCCTGAATCATCTAACAGGGGATGACATATGATGCCCTGTGAAGTACTTCATGAAAGAGCATGAGGAACTGTGGAGGTTTCTATTTTCTTCTGTATGAGAGGAAGCAGGTTGTCCCCCACCCCCTTCTCAAGAAATATAATTGCCTGCCATCGCATGGGCTCCATTGGCAATCATTTGCCACAACCAATTCTTGCATCCAATGGAGATATGCGCAGCAGACAGCAGTAGAGTTAATGTGAATCCTCCACAGTTTTGCAGGTAGCAGTTGCAGTGGAGAAAAGAAAACATCTTCATGTATGTTTTGGTAGATAAGGAAAGAGAAAAGGAGATCTGATTGGTGCAACTGAGATTTAGTGAGTTTTCTGCTAAAGTGACTTTGATGGGTGGGTCCTGCAGCCTGTGCCAGTTGAGTTGGCAAAGTCCACACTTTACTGCTGACCATGGAAACCACAGAAAAATGGCTATCAGAGCATTCCTCTTCTGTGAACTCCTTCAATGCAAACCTCTGCAAATGGCTTTCATCAATTCCTCTTCATGACTGATATGATGAGAACATGACCTGATGCCTACTTTGAAGAGATGGATGGTAGAATAGTTATAGATTTCTACATTCCTGCAATTTTTGTGTGATGAGGGTGCATCATCAGAGAACAATTAAGTGGGGTTAGGCATCAGAATGAGGCATCATATCCCAGCATCCATGGCTCTCCTTATCTAAAATCCCACAGCTGGTTGGCATGGAATTGAAACCACAGATGCTTCATATGCTCATCACAGGGAATATTATGTTTGAGATTCTCGGTAATAAAAGAAAATAGTCCAATCCAATATACAACAATAGTGTAGATGAAAGAGGACTAACAAAAAAAGAAGTTTGTGGCTTATAAACAAGGATTTGTTGTTCCTCAAAAACACTTTTTATTTAAGAATAACATGTAGCTCCTGAATCCAAATGAATAGTAAGTGACATGGAACAAACAACATGATGCGTATCCTTAATCCACATATGTGATGAGGCTACATTTCGGGTCGTGATGTATCTGTGGTGAGCCGTGCTACGTGTTGCGCGTGGTTGCAGATATGACGTGCACACTGCAGAAGAACGTGGTGGACACGTTCCGTTACATGGATGGAGACCGACACGCTCGTTCACGTTACATGCGCTGCAGGCGTTGCTTCACGTGGTGTTGACCACATGGCCATCGTTACCGTGCGTGCTTCGTACGGTTGACCTCTCAACCTTATGCCTCACCCGGGACGCAGACGTGGCCCTCTACCAAGTCAACATGAAACTGACGTGGTGTGGGCTCCACCCTGTACGACTGGTCCTGTTATAAAGTGGGTCGAGGTAGTGTTGAGGCACTTTGGTTTGATTAATCCGAAGCAAGTTAAAGATTGATACGTAAAAGGTTCAGGCTAAGTGGTTTAAATTATATTTTTGATTACCCTGTACCCAGGTGACTATATGTTAAGTCTGATTTTGATTATTCAAATTAGAGAGAAAAATTAGATATAATCGAGTTAACTTGTAATTTTTTAATGAGTTGAGCTTGTAAAATTGAGTCGAGAGCATTCTCAACAATGGCCCATCCGATAATTAAGCTAGGTCACGAATTTAGAAAGTTAAAGATTTATCAGACCAATCGAACTAATTAGTGAGATTGAGTAGGTAAAGAATATCTAGAATACATACCTCATAGTCCTTTTTATAGGCAGTTTGGAAATGACTACATCCGATATCGTTGAGCATTAAGAGGAGACGTGCGATGTTTTGGGCAAGGGCGTGATGCAATGTTCGTTATTCCTATAGCCCACGTTGTCTAAGCATGCCTTACATGAGGTTGAATAGTCGAGCATTTGGCCATGTATGATTGGTTAAAGCCATGTGTCTTGAGATATGATCACCACTTGTGTATGGGACATGGCTAATAGGTCACTAGGATGGCTCACTTGTCAGCTACATTTGGGCTTATGTGTTTGTCATGTTAGTTTCTCCTTATCACTAGCCCTCCTTCTCTAGAGTTGATGGTCATAGAACTATCAATCTACAAATTGTATCAATCTTAGCTCTTTACTCGAACATTGGGTTATCGATTTCGAGGATACCTAGCTGGGTAATAGTGCATAGTAGAATCTGGGAGATGCATGTTTGAATCAGGTGTTATCGTAACATATTGTCAGTCCATGGGTTGTAAGTCGTTGAAGTACACGACTTGTGGGATGTGCATTATTGAAATGTGTGTTTGGCTCATGGACTACGCATCATCAAAATATGCATTTGGCACTTGGCTTGTCGGATGCGCATTATTGAAATATGTGTTTGGCTCATGAAATACGCATCATCAAAATGTCCATTTGTCTCATAGGTTGTGCATCATTGAAATGCATATTTGGCCCATAGGCTATGCATCATCGTTCGAACGATTGATAAAAGGGCTAAGTGATCGGGCACTCGATCGATCAGTGTGATGGTCAAGCGGTCAGGTGCATAATCGATTGACACGAAGGCCCTTGTCCAAAGATGAGCATATGGAAGTTTTCTAGTGTGTTGCTCTTTCTTCTCATCAAATCTTAACTTTATTCACTTTCCAAGTTAAAATGTATTTTTGATACGGTTTCATCAAACAAAATTTTCAAGTCAAAACTCAGGTCATATGAGATTATTTTTACTTTATTACATTCACTAATAACTTTTCTAGGTATCGACATTTGTATTAGATAAAGTATAAGTTCAAGGTCTTTAAGAAATTCTGGAAATATAAGAATGAGGTAGAACACCAGAGTGGAAAGAGTGTTAAGAATCTTTGATCAGATTGAGGAAGTGAGTACTTGAGTATAGAGTTCACCAAGTTCCTCAAGGACCATGGGATTCTATCCTAATAGACCCATCTTTATACACCTCAACTCAATAGTGTATCAGAAAGGAGGAATCACATGTTATTAGATATGGTGCGGTCCATAATGAGTTTCGTCGACCTACCTATCTTATTCTAGAGATATGCTCTCGAGTTTATAGCTTACCTTCTAAATAGAATTTCATCTAAATCAGTAGCATCTGCACCATATGAGATATGAAAATAAAAGAAGCTTGATCTGAAGGTTGTTAAGATTTGGGGCTGCCCTGCCCACATTAAGAGATACAATCTTGATAAGTTAGAATCCAGGACGGAACGGTACAAGTTTGTGAGATACCCCAAGGAAACTTGTGAGTATTATTTATATTACCCATAGACCAAAATGTATTTGTACCCAAGAGAGTATTGTTTTTTTAAGAAGGAACACATTCTTGATGGAGACAACAGGAGCATGATAGAGTTGAGTAATGTTAGAGAACCTAGCTTAAGTACCATTCCATAGTCTGAGTCTGTTCAAGTATCTAGCGTATAAATTCTAACTTTATATAGGTCTGGTATAATACCTCATCTTTCTAAGAGATATGTAGGACATATCAGAAGAGAAGATGTTGAGAATATTGATCCTAAGATCTACGAGGAGGCTATTACAAATATAGACTCCGGAAAATGGCAAAAATTCATGAGTTTTGATATGGATTCTATATACTCCAATAAGGTTTGGAACTTAATTGATGCACCTGAGAGTATCGTAACTATTGGTTGTAAGTAGATCTTTAAGAAGAAGATTGGAGTTGCAAGAAAGGTAGAGACCTATAAAGCAAGGCTAGTGGCTAAGGGGTATCGTCAAAGGCAAGGTATTGACTGTGACGAAACCTTCTCACTTGTAGTCATGCTAAAATCTATCTAAATTCTGTTAGCTATTGTAGTACACTATAATTATAAGATCTGTCAGATGGACATGAAAACTATATTTTTCAATGACAACCTCGAAGAGGAGATGTATATAATACAGCCTAAAGGATTCATGTCCAAGGATAGTCCAAATAAGGTGTGCAGGTTGCTTAGATGTATCTATGGACTGAAGTAAGATTCCCGAAGTTGGAATATAAGATTTGATAATATGATCAAATCTTATGACTTTGTTAAGAACGAAGATGAGCCTTGTATATACATGAAGGTAAGTGGGAGTGTCATCACCTTTTTAGTACTGTATGTGGATGATAATCTTATCAGTAATAGGTGCCCTGTAAGCCAATCACGTAAGTGATAGTACTTGTAACACATTGTGACGATTTTTTTGTGCATTATTACTAGCATTTTCTTACATTATCTGGATGAATATTGTGATGTCCTCGGATCTATGCAATGGGAATCAGATCATGATGAGATCATGATAATGAGACTAATATACCTTTAAACATATATCTTAAATCATCCTGGTTATAGGTTACTCAAAAAGGATATCAAGATAGTCAGATAGACTGGTATGCTATATACTCGTCTATATAATGAAGGCGACTAGTCTCATAGTCGCTTGTGTGGGGACACTAGAGGTATAGTGCCGGTGCTCATTGGAGAATGAGTTCACTTATTGATCCACTTACGAAATGTTGGATGGTTAATGATACCTAACATCAGACAGCGTTTCCATAGTTCCAATTGTGTATCTGGTCCTTAGACTTGAGACACCAAAGATATCTTATATGAGTACTCCATTCTTTGACGCCAGACTTGAAAGTTTGGAAAGCTCTAGATCTGGTACAATCGGTTCTCAGGAATGGTAGTCAACCTTATAAAAGCAATTGAGTATCAATAGAGGATCATCCACTCTCAGTATCATGAGAGGAATATTTTGCATGTACTCGCTCAAGCAAAATTCCCTAGCTAGGGTCGTTCGAATTGAGAGAGAAGGAGTTCTCTGGGAGAATCCGATTAGAGCAAGACTCGGACAGGATTCCGTATGGGCCTGACATCACCATGTCTAATATATGACCTCTGGGATATTAGATGGATGAGGGACTATAGATACATGGTAATTGAGGATAGATATGCCCAATGGATTAGATTCCTCTATACCATTTGGGGACTATGGCGTAGTAGTCTAGTACGTCCATAGTCGATGAGTCGAATGAATTATTATGAAGATAATAATTAACTATGTCAAAAGGAGTTCTGAGTCAGAAGGAGTTCTGATGGGAGCGACTTATAACCAGCTCGGTATTGGGCCTAGAGGGTCACACACATTAAGTGGATATTACGACGAATAGAGGTGTGAATATGAGATATCTACGAAGCCTCTAATTTGGATCCTATGGATAAAATCCAATTGGATAATTGGATGAGATCTAGTTGGATAATTGGATAAGGTCCAAATAGATATAGTTCCAATTGGATAATTGGATAGAGATCCAATGTGAATAAGATCTATTAAGGATAAGCTTCATGTACCTCTATAAATAGGAGGAACTTCTTGGTTCATAGGCTAGAGCTATTGGTAGTCACCCCTCCTATTCTTCTCAGTAGTCTTGTGGTGCACGGGAGAGGGTGATCCCATGGTGATCTAAGGAGCATCGTCGTTGTATCCACTATGTGGATTACTGCTAGAGAGAAGTACACTAGTGCTCCTTCATCCTCTTCATCGGATTTGGAAAATTCGGGAATATATGATCACCCTAGGTAATGCTTTTAACACGATATGTGCTATTTTTTTTATTTATGATTTTTCGCACATCAATCGTCACACAATGACCAAGTACTTAACTATGGGAAATTTGGTCTTCTTTTTTGTTTTTCACTATGCATGAGATGCTGATTCATGATTTCCCAACAGTGGTATTAGAGCCAGGTTCGTCATGTGATGATTGACTTATAAACTACATGTGTTGTGTTTAATCACATAGAATTGTTTAACGCGTTCTTGTTGTGTTTGACATGGTTTCTTAGATCCGAAAAGCATTTTATCTTGTTGATGAAATGTGATTTAGAGTGATCCTTCTGCATCAAATTTGTTGACGCAAATGAAGGAGATAGAGGCAACAACTATTATTGCCCGGTGGATCGACTGAAGGTGGTGCACACGCAAAAGTTATAAATTAGCCAATTATCGGTTAAGGCAGCACCGATGCATATGGTGCCTGTGAGCGAGCTGCTTGCACCCACGCTGGTTGCCTTATACGCAGCAGGCACCTGCGCAAGGCGGCCACAATGGTTGCGGGCGTCTGCACGAGACGGCAGCTATAATGGTTGCGACCATCAGTGCGCGCAAGGCAGGTTGCTTGCCAGGTAGCACCGACTGTCGACCTATGCAAGGCAGCGATCGTAATAGTTGTGGCCGCCTGCGCATGGCAGCAGCCAGTACGCATAAGGCGATTGCTTGTGAGGCGGTAGGGCAAGGCGGTGGGCACCTCGCGACTGCTCATCGCCTACGCAAGGCGGTAGCCACATTGTCGCTTGCGCGAGGTGGCTCCACAAAGGCCACTACCTTCGCGAGGCATGCTGCCGCATACGCAAGCAGCAGTCGCTTGCGCGTGAGGCGGCACCGCACTACTGCTTGTCAGGCGACGACCGCAAGAAGTTGCAACCGTCGCAATGGCGCCCGCAGTAGGGAGGTGGTGGCCACAACTTCCTATGATCGTTGACTCTATTTTGAGGCAGATTTGGGCAAATGACAGTTTTGCCCGAGAAATTCCAGGGCATGTCCTAATAAAATTACCAAAATACCCTTGATATTTCTAAAATTTTTTACATATCCTTGATTTCAAAATTTTAGTTATTTAAAAAGTTTAAATAACTATTATTATTTATCTAGTAATCTTACAAAATATATACATGTGATGTGTGATGTGGGAAGATGATCATGGACTATGTGATGTGCATATGATTATTAGGGTCTATGAGCCTTTATTTTTTAGTTGATTGTCGAGTTTATGTGCTTATAATTATATTATAATTACATGAAGAGGTATAATGGAAGCCTGGAGGTGGCAACGGGACCCTCGAGGCTGATTCAAATGATCGTGATGTATGGAGATGCGCCAAGGTGCCGACAAATCCGACGATAACGAGATGAATGATCATTGGGCATAGAGACACACTGATATATACATAGATCCTAATGTAAGTAATTAAGTCTACTGGCTTGGGCCTAATCATATTAGATTGAGGTCCATGATCATCCGGTGTGCCTGTGAATGTAATTGCTATACACCTATTAGATAAGTATATATATTTACATACGATATAAATATATATTAAATATATATATGTGTAATACATCATATCACGAGACCGAACTTAAATCCCCTCCTATGATAATATTAAGTCGGTAAATGTAAGACAATAAGATTAACCCACGTGACCTTCCATCTTTATAGGTAGGAATCGATTCCTGATGTAGGCTGAGTTGGTCAAGTCTCTCGAGGCTCACCTATTTCGTATCTCACTATCTTGCCTATGATATAGAGATGTCACCGGGTGACCTAAGGACATGGTATGCTTGATCGAGTCCCTCGAGGGCATATCACCGAATCTTACTCATCTTGTAACGATGGTGATGACTTAACTAGACATCATGGTTGGTCAAGTCCCTCAAGGCCATAATGATTCAGAGGTCGAACATGATAAGAATCACAAGGAGTTGTGATTGGTAAGAGTTGCCTACCTTTTTGGGCTTAGAGTGATTGGTCGAGTCCCTCGAGGTCACACTAAGACGTCGATTGGATCCCGATCCCCACTAGAAGTCTACTAGAGACTTCCATCTCACATGCTAAGGGTGTCGCATGACTCGCTAGAAAAATTAGTGGGAGTATATCAAGATAAAAGTCCATATCTTGATTGTTTATTTTTATATGAAATCTATGTGTTATTTATTTATGTTATATCTCCTGTTTATTAGAAACATATCGCCATCAGACCCTCTATATGGTATACTTAATGCCAACCGTCTCATTGGTCCAAACTATGCAGATTTGCTCTGTAACCTGAGAATAGTTCTCACAGTCGAGAAAATCGTATATATCCTAGATACGGTCATACCCCAACCTGAGGCAGGAGCACCTCAGGAAAAGTTTGCCTAATATGTGAAATATATAGATGATTCTACTCTCGCTCAATGTTACATATTGGCCTCTATGACTCCTGAGTTATAAAGATAACATGAAAACATGGATGCTCGATCTAAACTCCTTTATCTCCGTAAGTTGTTTGAGGAGTAAGGAAGAACTCAACAATATGAGATATCCAAGAGTCCCTTCCATACTAGGATGACTAAGGGGGGCAACGGTTTAGAACCATGTTCTAAAAATGATAGAGTAGATTGAGAAACTCACATGTCTAGGAATAATCCTAGATGATAACCTATGCGTTGATCTTATACTTCAGTCCCTATCAGATTTTTTTTCCCAGTTCATCATAAATTTTAATATGAACAAACATAAGTAACTCTCCTTGAGCTCTTCAATATATTGAGGGAGGCAGAGAGCACAATTAAGAAAGAGAAACTAGTTCTCTACGTTGGTGAGACCAAAAGGAAAAGGAAAACTATGAAGACCCTTAAGAAGGGCAAGGGCAAGGGTAAATGGGGTAAGGCAAAGGTTGCCAAAATTGACCTAGCAAAGGACAAAGGCTAATGCTTCCACTGTGGTCAAGATGGGCAATGAAAAAAGAATTACAAGGGGTATCTTACAGAAAAGGTGAAATAGAAGCTTAGAGAAGCTTTAGGTACATTCATGATCAATCTCCATGTGTCAAATTCTTATGATAATACATGGGTATTGAATACCAGTAGTACTTATCACATCTGTAATTCATTGCAGGTTCTGACAAGATCTAGGAGATTGGCGAGAGGTGAGATGGACCTCAAGATAAGTAATAGAGCAAGAGTTGTTGCTGTTGCTATCGGCGATGTCACTTTACATCTACCTGATAGAGCTACCATTGCATTACGTGCATATTATTTTGTTCCCTCTATTATCAAAAATGTTATTTCCATTTCATGTTTGATATTAAATGATTATAAAGTGATTTTTGAGAACAATTATTATTCAATTAGTAAGAATGATAAGATCATCACTAGAGGGACATTGCATAATGGTTTGATTATGCTAAATACTACTCTACATATCATGAATATAAGCATATTCAAGAGGAAGTCGACTGGAAAGAGTATTAAACTTTTCGATCAGATCAAGGAGGAGAATACTTAAGTACAGAATTCACCTAGATCCTCAAAGACTATAGGATTTTATCCCAATAGATATCTCCTTATACACCATAGCTCAATGGTGTATCAGAAAAGAGAAATCGCATACAATTAGATATGATGTGGTCTATGATGAGTTTAGCCAACCTACTCATCTCATTTTGGGGATATACCCTAGAGACCACAGCTTACCTTCTGAACAAAGTTCCATCTAGATTGGTAGTGTCCACACTATATGAGATATGGAAAAGGAAGAAGTCTGATCTTAAGGTTGTTAAGATTTGGGGCTGCCCTACCCACGTCAAAAGACACGACCCTGATAAATTAGAATCCAGGATGAAACAGTGCAAGTTCATGGGATATCCCAAGAAAACTTATGGGTATTATTTTTATTATCCCGATGACCAAAAGGTTTTTGTTGCCAAGAGAGTAGTGTTTCTTGAGAAGGAACACATTCTTAACAAAGACAGTGGGTGCATGATAGAGTTGAGCGATGTTGGAGAATCTAGCTCAAGCATTATTCTAGAGACCGAGTCTGTTCGGGTACCTATAAGGACTCTAGCTATGAGAATCCTAATTGATAAGGGCATTCATGTAAATCCTATCTAGCCGACCCCTATTAAAGAGGTGAAGAGGCTGGCTAAGTTAGGGTTATGTTGCTTCTTAGAGAAAGAGTCCTATTAGAAGTAGGAGTCCTATTAGAGAAAGAGTCCTATTAGAAGTAGGAGTCCTATTAGGGAAAGAGTCCTATTAGAATTAGGAGTCCTACTAGAGGAGTCCTAATTAGAAGTAGGAGTTGGTTAGAAGTAGGAGTCTTGAGTAAGAGTTCTATTAGGAGTTGGGGTTTAGAAGTCGTATAAATAGTCATGTATTTACCCTTTTTTCATAAGAAATAGATCAATCTTTTAGCAACCTTTGAGTAGCAACTTGGAGAAAGGAACCCCAATAGAGTTCCAAGGAGGCCGATCCCTTATAGAGATCAACCCCGAGCTTAGAATCCATAAGGATTCTAACTCTTGGTATCAGAGCAGCGTTCTTAGCATCTCGCTACCCTTCCACAACCATCCACCAGCCCTCTACAATCGTCCAAAGTAATTCCCACAATTGCTTAGAAGATCATCACAGAATTTTGTCATCATCTCCACCACCACATATCATCCTTTAATCTTCTCGTGAATTACAATAGGTTCTAGTTATCTACCTTACTGCTATTGCAATTTAGCTATTCTTATTCAAAAAATCCAAAAAATTCGTTCCTATATTGATGCATAAACTTTTTGTCACAAAGTTTTTATCTCTACAACGAGAGTTGCACTGCAGAATTTCAACCGCATAGCACTATCTTTTTTATCTTGCTACTACGTGTTTTCTATCCAAATCTCTACAAAATTTTTATGACAGCTTTGACACTTCCTAACAGTAGTTTTTCCTTTAGTTTTGTCAAAAAAATTCTCAATATAAATCACTTATCTTTTACATCCAAATTACTGCACTTTAGATGTAAAATCTACTATAGTACCTCTCGGTGATCCTCAATTTTGCCAAACCTCTTGCTATCATTTCTTTCTACAAAATTTTCAACAATATTACCTCTCCCTTACCAGTAGATTCCATTTAAGTTTTGCTCGAATTTCTATTGAAAATTTCTGAAAAAAATATTACATCTTTACTACTGAAATTTATTCAGCAAAAATTCTGGTGCTGCACCTTTATCCTTTTTCTCCTCCGTAACCTACCAAACCCTAGCCACCTTGCTACCACCAACCAAGACATATTTAGGGTATCCATCTAGCCTTAAGATTCAGCTATCATAACCTAGTTTCATAACCCTAACAGCATAAAAAACCACAGCCCAAAATAGTAAACCATTATAGCCGAACCCTTCTATCACCGATCTATTATCCGAACCTTCCACTATCCCATGCCATTAACCCATTAATAGAAAAAAGACAAGGGCATCTATGATCTACAAATATATGCTATAGCTTCTCAAGATCCAATTGATGCCAAATCTGAAGCATGAGAATCTCGGATTAAATCACGACTTGAATCGCGCTTGGAAGACAAATTACGCGCTTTGTTTGCAGAATTCAGAATTGGACAACCACCGAGTCCAACCAAATTGCAGAAAGGAGAGAATTCAAAAAGGACCCTAGAGAAGGAGGGACAGCCCTCAGACATGCTTCAGCCATGCATGAGGGTGGACTTCCCACGATGGGAAGAAGGAGACCCAGCGGGGTGGATTTCGTGTGTCGGACGTTACTTTCGCTACTACCGAACGTCGGATAATGCGATGGTGGAGATTGTTATCATCCATCTTGAAGGAGATGCTATTCAATGGTACAATTGGCTGGAATATAATCATGGGGCTCCGACATGAAATCAATTTTAGAACGTACTGCTGAACCATTTCAGACCTACGGAGTATGAAAATATCGACGACCAACTCGCAAAGATTCGACAAACCTCTACGATTCAAGAGTACCAAACTAGGTTTTAGAAGCTATCCTACCTTGCTCATGATTGGACTGATCATCAATTGTTAGGAACATTCATCGAAGGACTCAAGCCAGAGATACAAGGTGTGAAGCCCCGTATCGTGATGGTTGTGATTTCTTTTTCCTGAATACAAGAAGAACGACTCAACCAAGATGCTCGGAGGATGAGAACCACTCCTAGAACCTCAATATATAAACCCCCTTCTACTCCCAGCCATCCTTCATTGCCAAAAAAATTGACAAAAGAAGAACTACGTGACCGATCAACAAAGGATCTTTGTTGGCATTGCGACGAGCCGTGGAACCACGATCATCGCTGCAAAAGGGGCTGCCTCCTACTGATTGAACCTCTTGAAGATATAGAGGAGGAGGTTCAGGAGCATGAGGAAGAGGTCACGAATGAAGAACAGTAGTCAATTGATATTACGATGCATGCCCTTGCCGGTTACGCGAACCCGCAAACAATGAAAGTGGGAGGATTTCTGAAGCAACAATCGATAACCATTCTTATTGACACCGGGAGCACTAATAATTTTATGAACAGTAAAGCTGCTATCCAGATGGCCTTACCTATTGAGAATTGCAGTAGGTTTGATGTTAAGGTCACAGATGGATGAATTTTGAAGTGTGATCGTAGGTGCCCATGGGTGAAACTGTTGCTACAGGACTAAGAAATAATTACAGATTTTTTTCACCTCCCTCTCGATGATTATGAGGCCGTGCTTAGCATCAAATGGTTGACGACATTAGGTGATATTTCCTGAAATTTTTTAAAATTAATTATGAAATTTTATAGTAAGGAGAAATAGGTGATATTGTGCAGGAAACGTGGGGGCGACGTAACGATGATTTGCACACAACGAATGAAGAAAGTTTTGCACAAAGCATGCAGCGACTTTTTGGTACAACTTAAGTAGCAATCTAAGAAAGAGCCAACTAAATTTGAAGATCCAAACCTACTTCCCTTACTTGCTGAATTTTCAGATATATTTGATGAACCACGCAGCCTACCTCCTAACCGCCAGCATGATCATCGTATACCGATTCTTCCAGGCAAACCTCTAGCAAATACTCGACCATATTGGTATCCAAATCTCTAGAAAGATGAAATAGAAAGGATTATAAAAGAGATGCTTGAAATAGGAGTTATTCAGCCAAGTTACAGGCCCTACTCTTCACTAGTGCTCCTTGTATGAAAGAAAGATGGAACATGGCGAATGTGCATTGATTACCAAGCTCTCAATGGCATAACCATCAAGGACAAATACCCTATTCTAGTAGTAGATGAATTGCTTGATGAATTAAAGGAAGCATGAGTCTAAACAAAGCTGGACCTTCGATCTGGGTATCATCAAATACGAGTGTGCGAAGAAGACATACCGAAAATTGCCTTTCGAATGCACAACGGTCACTATAAATTTTTGGTAATGCCCTTTGGTCTCACCAATGTTCCCTTTACCTTTCAGAACCTTATGAATGATATTTTCCAGAGTTATCTTCGTAAGTTTATGATGGTTTTCTTCAACGATATCATTATTTACAGCTCTTCTCTTGAAAGTCATATTCAGCACTTACAACTTGTTTTGACAATTTTGCAAGAATATGTTCTTTTTGTTAAAAAAAAATGAAGTGCAACTTTCTTCAACAAAAGATGGAATATCTTGGACATATCATATCAGAGGAAGGGGTGGCAGTGGACCCCTCCAAAATTGAAGCAATACAGAACTGGCTGACCCCGAGGAACATAAAATTGCTACGCGGCTTTCTCGGTTTAGCAGGTTACTACTGCTAGTTCTTGAAAAACTATGGAAAGATCAGTACACCCCTTACTTCCTTGCTGAAAAAAGATACTTCCCAATGGTCGGACAAAGCCACCACCGCCTTCGACGAACTTAGAGTCGCAATGATAACAACGCCCATACTAGCGTTACCCGACTTCGGCAAGACTTTTATTATTGAAGTCGATGCCTCCAGAGTCAGAATTGGTACTGTACTAATGCAAGATAGCCGCCCCCTCGCTTACACCAGTAAGGCGTTATCTCCTTCACATCTCAAGATGATTATTTACGATAAGGAGATGCTCGCGATTATGCATGCAGTGTCCAAATGGAGACCATACTTGATCGAGCGACGCTTTCAAATCAAGACTGACCATAAAAACCTAAAATATTTCTTAGAGCAAAAGATATCTTTCCCTAAGCAGCAAAAATAGGCAAGAAAGCTTCTTGGATATGATTATGAAATAACTTACAAAGAGGGGAAAGATAATGTTATTGCAGATGCGCTTTCGCAGCTACCCGAGCAAGCTGAATTTTCGATTGTTTCACTTCCGACTAGCGACTTCCTTAAGGATATTAGGAGGGAATGGCAAAATAATCCGGAAACGAGTAAAATCATAAAAAAATTGGAGGAAGCACCAAGCTTCATGGCTTATTACAGTTGGGACTCAAAGGACTTTTGATATAAGGGACACATTATGCTTGTGCCAAATTCTACTTACATAAATACCATCCTTCAAGAGATGCATTCCACACCTGCGGTCGAGCACTTCGGGTTCCTTAGAACCTATAAAAGAATTAAGCAAAATTTTTATTGGATAGGGATGAAAAATATTATTGCTGAATTTATAGCACAATGTGATGTATGTCAACGACACAAAGGTGAGATAGTGGCAAGTCCTAGAAAGTTGCAACCTCTACCCATCTTAGAATCAATAATGACTGATATATCAATGGATTTCATCGAAGGGCTTCCCTCATCATAAGAAAAAGGTATAATTTTTGTCATGGTTGATCACCTTACAAAATATGCTCACTTTTGTGCCATCCGTAATCCCTACACTGCTTCTAGTATTGCTCGAATTCTTATGGACAATATTATAAAATTATAGGGGATGTCGAGATCTATTGTAAGTGATTGTGATAGGATCTTCACGAGCAAATTTTAGACAGAGTTATTCTAGATATAGGGTACTAAATTAAAGATGAGTACGACATATCACCCACAAACCGATGACCAAACTGAAGTGGTGAACAGGTGTTTAGAGATATACCTCAGATGCTTCATCAGTGACCGACCAAAAGAATGGATAAAGTGGCTTCCCTAGGCTGAGTGGTGGTATAATACAACTTATCATTCATCCACAAAATGTACTCCCTATGAGGCCATGTATTGCCGACCCCCCCTTGTAATTCCAAAATATGTGTTGGGCACCTCTAAAGTAGAACAAGTAGACAGGGAACTACAAGACAAAGATAAAATGCTAAAGTTGCTAAAAGATAATCTCACTGCAGCATAAGCAAGGATGAAACAACAATATGATCAACACAAAGGCGAAAGAGAATTTTCAGTAGGAGATTAGGTCTTCCTATGGCTCCAATCATACAAGCAAACATCAATCTAAACCAGAGCATCTATAAAGCTTTCACCTCGATTCTATGGACCCTACCAGATTTTGGAGCACATCGGAGCAGTAGCATATAGATTGGACTTACCCGCCAGCTCCCGAATCCATCCAGTCTTCCATGTATCGTGTTTGAAGCTCAAGTTGGGATAACATGAGACAGCCCAAAGCCATCTACCAAATATAACTACCCAAGGAGAGCTCCAGACCCAACCAAGTGCCATTATTGATCGACGGATCGTAACTCGATGATGATGACATGCTACTAAAGTGTTAATACAATAGGCGAACCTACCAGCAAAAGATGCCACTTGGGAGAACTATGACGACTTAAAGATCAAATTCCCAGAATTCATGGAACGTCAGCCTCGAGGGCAAGGCTGATTTGAAGTGGGTGGGTCTATTAGGACTTTAGCTATGAGAGTCCTAATTGATAAGGGCATTTATATAAATCCTATCTAGTCGATCCCTATTAAAGAGGTGAAGAGGCTGGCTAGGTTAGGGTTAGGTTGCTTCTTAGAGAAGGAGTCCTATTAGAAGTAGGAGTCCTATTAGAGAAAGAGTCCTATTAGAAGTAGGAGTCATATTAGGAAAGAGTCCTATTAGAATTAGGAGTCCTACTAGAGAATAAATCCTAATTAGAAGTAGGAGTTGGTAAGAAGTAGGAGTCTTGAATATGAGTCCTATTAGAAGTTGGGGCTTAGAAACCCTATAAATAGCCATGTATTCACCCTCTTTTTATAAGAAATAGATCAATCTTTTAGCAGCCTTTGAGTAGCAATTTGGAGGAAGGAACTCCTATAGAGTTCTAAGGAGGTCGATCCCCTATAGAGATCAACCCCAAGCTTAGAATCCATAACGGTTCTAACAGTACCTGATACACAAATTCCAACTTTGCGTAGGACTAGTAGAGTGTCACACCCTCTTGAGAGATATGTGGGACATATCAGTGGAGAGGACACTCAGGATATTGATCCTAAGATCTACGAGGAGGCTATTATGAGCATAGGCTCCGAGAAGTGGTAAGAAGCCATGAATTCTGAGATGGAATCCAAGTACTCCAACAAGGTTTGGAACCTTATTGATACACCTGAGTGTATCATACCCATCGATTGTAAATGGATCTTCAAAAGGAAGATCAGAGTAGATGAAAAAGTGGAGACCTATAAGGCAATGCTAATGACTAAGGGGTATCGTCAAAGGCAAGGTGTTGACTACGGTGAATCCTTTGTACCCGTAGCTATGCTGAAATTTATCCGAATTCTATTAGTTATTGCAGTACATTATGACTATGAGATCTGGTAGAGGGATGTGAAAACTACATTCCTCAATGGCAACCTCAAAGATGAGGTGTATATGATATAGCCTGAGAGATTCATATCCAAATAGAGTCTAGATAAGGTGTGCAGATTACTTAAGTCCATTTATAGACTAAAGTAGGCTTCCCAAAGTTGGAACATAAGATTTAATGAGATAATCAGATCTTATGACTTTGTTAAGAATGAAGATGAGCTATGTGTGTATAGGAAGGTAAGTGGGAGCACTATCACCTTCTTGGTGTTATATGTTGATGACATCTTAATCATTGGGAATGATGTAGGAATGCTCTCCACAGTAAAAGCTTGACTATCTAGACACTTCTCCATGAAGGATTTAGGGGAAGCATCCTATAATTTGGGGATTCAAATCTATAGAGACAGATTCAAAAGGATGCTTAGCTTATCTCAGTCCAAGTACATAGACATCATTGTCAAAAGGTTTGATATGAAAAATTCCAAGAGAGGTCTCATACCGATGAGATATGAAATTTCACTTTCTTAGAGTATGTCCCCAAAAACTCCTGAAGAAAGGGCAAACATAGATAAGATACCCTATGCTTCTGTAATAGGATCTATCATGTATGCTATACTATGTACCAGGCCTGAGATAGCACATGCTCTGAGTGTCACGAGTAGGTATCAGGTAGATCTAGGCTTGGAGCACTAGAAAGAAGTAAAGTATATCCTTAAGTACTTGAGGACTAAGAATCTTTTACTGGTATACGAAGGAGGTAGTCTCCAAATTAAGAGCTACATAAACTTTAGTTTCCAGTCTGATGTCGATGAAAGCAAGTCGAATTCAGGGTATGTGTTTACCCTAAATGGAGCAACAGTAAGTTGGAAGAGTTTCAAGCGAGATACTATTGCTAACTCGACCACACAAGTGGAATATATTATTATGGTAGAAGCAGCAAAAGATGGTGTCTGGATGAAGAAGTTCATCACAGATTTGGGAATTATATCGAGCAGCATGAAACTAATTCCCATATATTACGATCTGCTTACGGAATACTTGATGGTTAGTGATACCTAACGTCAGACAGTGATTCCGTAGTCCTAGTTGTGTATCTAGTCCTTAGACTTGAGACACCAAAGATGTCTTGTATGAGCACTTTATTCTTTGATGCTGAACTTTCAGGTTTGGAAAGCTCCAGATCTAGTATAGTCAATTCTCGGGAATGGTAGCCAACCTTACGAAGGTAATTGAGTGTCAATAGAGGATTATCCACTCTCGGTATCATGAGAAGAATATCTCGCATGTGCTTGCTCAAGCAAAATTCCTTGACTAGGGTCATTCGGATTGAGAGAGAAGGAGTTCTCCAAGAGAATCCGATTACAGCGAGACTCGGATAGGATTTCGTATGGGCCTGATATTACCATGCCTAATATACGGTTTCTAGGATATTAGATAGATAATAGACTATAGATACATGATAATTGAGGATAGACAAGTTATATAGATTGGATCCCTATGTACCTTCTGGGGATTATGGTATAGTGGCCTAGTACATCCATAGTCGATGATCAAAAGAAGTTATGAGTTAGAAGGAGTTCTGACAGGAGCGACTTATGGCAAGCTCGATATCAGGCCTAGAGGGTCACACACATTAGGTGGATGTTGCAACGAATAGAGGTGTAGATATAAAATATCTACGAAGCCCCTAGTTTGGATCCTATGGATAAGATCCAATTGGATGATTGGATGATATCCAATTGGATGATTGGATAAGATGCAAATGGATAGAGATTCAATTGGATAATTGGATAGAGATCCAATGTGAACAGGATCTATTAGGGATAAGCTTCATGTATCTCTATAAATAGGAGGAACTTCTTGGTTCATAGGCTAGAGCTATTGGTAGTAATCCCTCTTATTCTCCTCAGCCTCCTCTCCTCCTTATCGGCTCCGATAATCTTGTGGTACATGGGAGAGGGTGATCCCGTGATGATCTGAGGAGCGTCGTCGCTATATCCATTATATGGATTACCGTTAGAGAAGAGTACGCTAGTGCTCCTTCATCCTCTTCATCAAATCTGAAAAATTCGGGGATATACGATTTCCCTAGGTAATGTTTCGAATATGATACATGCGATTTTTTAGATTTACGATTTTTCGTGCATCAATTGTCGCACAACGACTAAGTACTTAACTATGAGAACTAGTCTTGTTTTTTATTTTTCATTGCGCATGAGATGTTAATTCATGATTTTTCAACAAATCTGATCATTGGGAATGATGTAGGAATGCTCTCCACAGTAAAGGCTTAGCTATCTAGACACTTCTCCATAAAGAACTTAGGGAAAGCATCATATATATTGAAGATTCGGATCTAGAGAGATAGATCCAAGAGGATGCTTAGCTTGTCCCAATCTAGGTATATAGATACTATTGTCAAAATGTTTAGCATGAAAAAATTTTAATAAATGTCACATATCGATGAGATATGAGATATCAGTTTCTAGAAGTATGTCCCTAAAAACTCCTGAAGAAAAGACAAACATGGATAGGATATCCTATACTTCAACGATAGGATATATCATATATAATATAATATATACTAGGCCTGATATAGCACATGCTCTGAGTATCACTAGCAGGTATCAAGCGGATCCAGACTTGGAGCACTGAAAAGCAGTAAAGTGTATCCTTAAGTACTTGAGAAGAACTAAGGATCTTTTACTGGTATATGAAGGAAGTAGCCTCAGGATTGAGGGCTACATGGACTCAAGTTTCAAGTCTATTATCGATGATAGAAAGTCTAATTCATGGTATATATTTACCCTGAATGGAGTAGTATAGTAGAAGAGTTCCAAGCAAGATACTATTGTTGACTCAACCATAATGGTGAAATACATTGCTATAATAAAGGCAGCAAAGGAGGGAGTCTGGATGAAAAAGTTTATCACAGATTTAGAAGTCATGCCGGGCAACAAGGAGTCAATTCCCTTATATTGCGATAACTATAGGGTTATTACTCAAATAAGAGAACTCAGGTCTCATCAAAAGTGTTCTGATGAGGTTCTAGTTTATTAGAGAGATCATGGTCTAAAGAGATATAGCGGTGGAAAGAGTTCCATCTGAAGATAACATCGTAGATCCACTAACGAAGCCATTATCTTAGATTATTTTTAAGTGTCACAAAGGTCTAATGAAAATCAGACACATAAGTGATTGACTTTAGGTTAAGTGGAATATTGCTAATTATAAGTGCCTTGGAAGCTAATCACGTGAGTGATGGCACGTGTGATATCATACATTTTTTTTTCTTATTATTTATTTGGTATTTTATCACTTTATCTTACGTGTTGCATATATTGTGATGTCCATAGGTCTATGTAATGAGAATCAGATCATGATGAGATCATAATAATAAGACTCATTCGCTTATAAACACAAGCTCTAAATAATCCTAGTCATAGATTACTCGAGAGGGACATCGAGATAATCGAACAAACTAGTGTCCTGTATATCTATCCATATAATGGAGGCGATTGGTCTCATAGCTGCTCGTGTGGGGACACTAAGAATATAGTGTAGGTGCTTATTGAAGAATCGTTCACTGATTGATTTGCTTACGGAATGCTGGATGATTGATGATCCCTTAATGTCAAATAGTGATTCTATAGTCCTAGTGGTGTATATGGTTCTCAGACTTGAGATACCAAGAATGTACTGTATGAGTACTCCACTCTTTGATACCGGACTTATAAGTTTGGAAGTTTCAAATCTAACACAGCCAGTAATTAGGAGTGGTAGCCAACGTTACGTTAGTAATTGAGTATCGATAGAAGATAATCCACTATCGGTGTCATGAGAGGAATATCTCGTATTCTTACTCAGACAAATCCCTAACCATGGTCATTCAGATTGAGAGAAAAAGAGTTCTACGAGAGAATTTGATTAGAGCGAGACTTGAATAGATTCTGTATGAGCCTAACAACACCATGCCTAGAACATGGTCTTTGGGATATTAGATAGATAAAGGACTATAGATACATGGTAACTAAGGATATATAGGTCCAAAGAATTGGATTCCCCTATATTGTCTAAGGGCTACGACGTAGTGGCCTAGTACATCTAAAGTCGATGAGTCGAGTGAATTATTATGGAGATAATAATTTACTAAGCTAGAAAGAGTTCTGATAAGTATGACTTATAGCTAGCTTGATATTGGGCCTAGAGGGTTACATACATTTGGTATGTGCTACGACGAGTAGAGGTTCGGATATCCGCCGGAGCCCTTATCTTATTAGATATCCAATGAGCCCCTGAATTTGTGGATCCTATGGATGAGATCCAATAAGAGCTAATAAGAGATTATTGGGTAGAAACCCTCTAATCTAAGAGGCTTGGGTAGTTGGATGGAGATCCAGTACCCAATAGGGCATGATTCATTAAGGTTATTTTGATAGAGGACCTCTATAAATAGGAGGGAACTAAAGATCCATAAGCTAGAGTTCTTTTTGGCTACCACCTCCTATTCTCCTCTCTCCCTCTCCTCATCAACTAATAGTTCTTTTTTGGGGCATGTGGATAGTAAGAAGGGTCAACCCCTTCTTGATTGCATTATGCGCACTACGAGAAGATTTGAGTAGCAATTTGAGAAGCATTTTCACCACCCCTACCATGTAGATCACCACTAGAGAGGAGGATGCTTGACCTCCTTCATCCTCTCCCATAGATATATAGTATTATAAGGATATACGATCTCCCTAAGTAATACAACTATCTCACACGTGATTTTTAGTTTCGTGAATTTTTTCACACCAATTTTCACACGACGATGAAACCCTTTTTGTGAAAATCTAATATTTTCTTTTTTTGTTCTTTCACTGGATATGTGATGTCACCTTTAGATTTCCCAACATAGACTAGGTAAAGCAAAGGTTGCTAAGAAGGACTCGGTAAATGATAAAGGTCAGTGCTTCCACTATGACAAAGATAGGTATTGAAAGAGGAACAATAAAGAGTACCTTATAGAGAAGGCGAAACAGAAGCTTAGAGAAGCTTCAGGTACATTCATGATCAATCTCCATTTATCAGACTCATATGATAATATATAGATATTAGATACCGGTAGTGTTTATCATATCTACAATTCATTACAGGTTCTAGCAAGGCCTACGAGATTGGCAAAAGGTGAGATGAAACTCAAGATGAGCAATGGAGCAAGAGTTACTACTGTTGCTATCAACGAGGTCACTTTACATCTGCCTAATAGAGTTACTATTGTAATAAATGCATGTTATTTTATTCTCTCTATTATCAAAAATATTATTTTTATTTTATATTTGACATTGAATGATTATAAAATAGTTTTTTATAATAATAATTATTTAATTATTAGTGATAATAAGATAATCACTAGAGGGACATTACATAATAGTTTGTTTATGCTGAATACTGTTGGGAAATCCAAGGGGGCGATATCACATGTGTAGTGGAAGAACATAAAAACAAAACACCCTAAATTTCCGCAAAAGGTTTCATTATCGTGTGAAGATCGGTGCATCAAAAATAAATCCGTAAATCTAAAAACTACGTATGTAAGAAGAACGATAGTACCTAGGGAGATCGTATATCCCTGAGTTCCTGTAGATCCATGGGGCAGGATGAAGGATGTCAAGTGTCCTCCTCTCTAGCAGTATCCACATGGTAGAGTCTACAATGATGCTCCTCTATGGGAGAGGAGAATAGAAGGTAACTACCAAAAAACCCCAACCTATGGACCTTTAGTTCCCTCCTATTTATATTGGCCCCCTGTAAACCCTAATAGATCTTGCCCTATTAGGTGTTGGATCTCCATCCAATTACCCAAGCCTCTTAGATTAATGGGTCTCTACCCAATAATCTAGCTCTTATTGGATCTCATCCATAGGATCCAATAATACAGGGGATTATTGGATATCCAATAAGATAGGAGCTCCGGCGGATATCTCATATCCGAACCTCTACTCGTCGTAACACCTACCATATATGTATGACCCTGTTAGAACCCTTACAGATTCTAAGCTTGGGGTTTATCTCTTTAGGGGATCGACCTCCTTAGAACTCTATAGGGGTTCTTTCCTCCTAGTTACTGCTCAAAGGCTACTAAAAAGATGATCTATTCATTTATGAAAAGAGGGTGAATACATAGCTATTTATAGGGCTTCTAAACCCCAACTCCTAATATGACTCTTACTCAAGACTCCTACTTCTAACCAACTCCTACTTCTAATTAGGACTCCTTCTCTAGTATGATTCTTAATTCTAATAGAACTCCTTCTCTAATAGGACTCTTACTTCTAATAGGACTCATTCTCTAAGAAGTAGCCTAACCCTAATCTAGCCGACCTCTTCACCTCTTTAATAGGGGTCGGCTAAATAGGATTTATATGAATGCCCTTATTAATTAGGACTCTCATAACTAGAGTCTTAACAGATCCACCCTCTTCAAATCAGCCTTGTTCTCAAGGCTGACGTTCCATGAATTCTAGGAATTTGATCTTCAAGTCGTCATAGTTCTCCCAAGTGGCATCTTTTGTTGATAGGTTCGCCCATTGTATTAACACTTCAGTAGCAGGTCGTCGTCATCGAGTCACGATCCGTCGATCAATAATGGCACTTGGTTGGGTCTGGAGCTCTCCTTTGGTAGTCATATTTGGTAGATGGCTTTGGGCTGTCTCATGTTGTCCCAACTTGAGCTTCAAACACGATACATGGAAGACTGGATGGATTCGGGAGCTGGCGGGTAAGTCCAATCTGTATGCTACTGCTCCGATGCGCTCCAAAATCTGGTAGGGTCCATAGAATCAAGGTGAAAACTTCATAGATGCTCTGGTTTAGATTGATGTTTGCTTATATGGTTGGAGCCGTAGGAAGACCCAATCTCCTACTGAAAATTCTCTTTCACCTTTGTGTTGATTATATTGTTGTTTTATCCTTACTTGTGCTGTAGGTGTAGAATGGATCTCTTGAAGGATAGTCTTTATGCAAGTAGAATTTGGCACAAGCATAATGCGTCCCTTATATCGTAGGTCCTTTGAGTCCCAACTGTAATGAGTCACGGAGCTTGGTGCTTCCTCTAATTTTTTTATGATTTTACTCGTTTCTGGATTATCTTTCCATTCCCTCCTAATATCCTTAAGGAAGTCGCTGGTCGGAAGTGAAATAGCTGAAAATTCAGCTTACTCGGGTAGCCGCGAAAGCGTATCTGTAACAACATTATCTTTCCCCTTTATGTATATTATTTCATAATCATATCCAAGAAGCTTTGTTACCTATTTTTGCTGCTTGGGGGAAGATATCTTTTGCTCTAAGAAATATTTTAGGTTTTTATGGTCGGTCTTGATTTGAAAGCATCGCCTGATCAAGTACGGTCTCCATTTGGACACCGCATGCATAATCACGAGCATCTCCTTATCGTAAATAGTCATCTTGAGATGGGAAGAAGATAATGCCTTACTGGTATAAGTGAGGGGGTGGCCATCTTGCATTAGTATAGCACCAATTTTAACTCCGGAGGCATCGGTGGCTTTGTCCGACCACTAGAAAGTATTTTTTTTCAGCAAGGAAGTAAGGGGTGCATTAATCTTTCCATAGTTTTTCACGAACTAGTGGTAGTAACCTGTTAAACCATGAAAGCCGCACAGCAATTTTATGTTCCTCGAGGTCGGCCAGTTCTGTATTGCTTCAATTTTGGAGGGGTCCACTACCACCCCTTCCTCTGATATGATATGCCTAAGATATTCCACCTTTTGTTGAAGAAAGCTACACTTTATTTTTTTTACAAAAAGAACATGTTCTCGCAAAATTATCAAAACAAGTCGTAAATGCTAAATATGACTTTCAAGAGAAGAGCTGTAAATAAGGATATTGTTAAAGAAAACCAGCACAAACTTACAAAGATAACTCCACAAAATATCATTCATAAGGCTCTGGAAGGTGGAGGGAGCATTGGTGAGACCAAAGGACATTACCAGAAATTCGTAGTGACCGTTGTGTGTTCGAAAGGCAGTTTTTGGTATGTCTTCTTCGCACACTCATATTTGATGATACCCGAATCGAAGGTCCAGCTTTGTGTAGACTCATGCTCCTTTTAATTCATCAAGCAATTCATCTACTACTAGAATAGGATACTTGTCCTTGACGGTTATGCCATTGAGAGCTCGGTAATCAACGCACATTTACCATGTTCTGTCTTTCTTTCGTACGAGGAGCACCGATGAAGAGTAGGGGCTGCAACTTAGCTGAATAACTCCTGTTTCAAGTATCTCTTTTATAATCCTTTTTATTTCATTTTTCTAGAGATATGGATACCGATATGGCTGAGTATTTGCTGGAGGTTTGCTTGAAAGAATCGATATATGATGATCATGCCAGCGGTTAGGATGCAGGCTGCGTGGTTCATCAAATATATCTGAAAATTCAGCAAGCAAGGGAAGTAGGTTTGGATCTTCAAATTTGGTTAGCTCTCCCTTAGATTACTGCTCAAGTTGTACCAAAAAGCTGATGCATGCTTTGTGCAAAACTTTCTCCATTTGTTGTGTGCAAATTATCGTTATATCATTCCCACGTTTCCTACACAGTATCACCCGTTTCCCCTTACTGTAAAATTTCATAATTAATTTCAAAAAATTTTAGAAAACATCACCTAATGTCGTCAACCATTTGATGCCAAGCATGGCCTCATAATCATAGAGAGGGAGGAGGAAAAAATCTGTAATTATCTCTTGATCCTACAGCAACAGTTTCACCCGTGGGCACCTACGATCACACTTCAAAATTCATCCATCTACGACCTTAACATCAAACCTGCTGCAATTCTCAATAGATAAGGCCATCCAGACAGTAACCTTGCTATTCATAAAATTATTAGTGCTCCCGGTGTCAATAAGAATGGTGATCGATTGTGGCTTCATAAATCCTCCCACTTTCATTGTTTGCGAGTTCGCGTAACTGGCAAGGGCATGCATCGTAATATCAATTGGTTGCTTTCTTCATCTGTGACTCTTCCTTATACTCCTAGACCTCCTCCTCCATATCTTCAAGAGGTTCAATCAGTAGGAGGCGGCCACTTTTGCAGTGATGATCACGGTTCCACGGCTCATCACAATGCCAACAAAGACCCTTTGCTGATCGGTCACGTAGTTCTTCTCTTGTCAATTTTTTTGGCAACGAAGGATGGCTAGGAGTAGAAGGAGGTTTATATGTTGAGGTTCTAGGAGTGGTTCTCATCTCTGAGCATCTTGGCTGAGCCATTCTTCTTGTATTCGGGCAAAAGAAATCGCAGCCATCACGGTACAGGGCTGTCGCACCTTAACTTCCCCTTTTATCTCTGGCTTGAGTCCTTCGATGAATGTTCCTAACAATTGATGGTTAGTCTAATCACGAGCAAGGTAGGATAGCTTCTTAAACTTGGTTTGGTACTCTTGAATCATAGAGGTTTGGCGAATCTTTGCGAGTTGGCCATCGATATTTTCATACTCCATAGGTCCAAAACGGTTCAACAGTGCATTCTAAAATTGATTCCACGTCAGAGCCCCATGATTATATTCTAGTCAATTGTATCATTGAATAGCATCTCCTTCAAGGTGGATGACGGTAATCTCCACTATAGCATTATCCGACGTTCGGTAGTAGCGAAAGTAACGTCTGACACGCGAAATCCACCCTACCAGGTCTCCTTCTTCCCATCATGGGAAGTCCACCCTCATGCATGGCTAAAGCATGTCTGAAGTCTATTCCTCCTTCTCTAGGGTCCTTTCTAAATTCTCTCCTTGCTGCAATTTGGTTGGACTCGGTGGTTGTCCAATTCTGAATTCTACAAACAAAGCACGCAATTTGTCTTCCAAGCACGATTCAAGCCGTGATTCAATCCGAGATTCTCATGCTTCAAATTTGACAGCAATTGTATCTTGAGAAGCCATAGCTTATGCCTATAGATCAGAGATGCCCTTATCTTTTTTTTGTTGATGGGTTAATAGCATAGGGTGGTGGAAGGTTCGGACAATAGATCGGTGATAGAAGGGTTCGGCTGTAATGGTTTACTATTTTGGGCTGTAGTTTTTTATGCTGTTAGGGTTATGAAACTAGGTTATGATAGTTGAATCTTAAGGCTAGATGGATGCCCTAAAGACATCTTGGTTGGTGGCACCAAGATGGCTAGGGTTTGGTAGGTTACGGAGGAGAAAAAGGACAAACGTACAGCACCAGAATTTTTGCCGAATAAATTTCAACAGTAAAGATGCAACTTTTTTTAGAAATTTTCAATAGAGATTCAAGAAAAACTTAAGGGGAATCTACTGGTAAAGGAGAGCTAATGCTGTTAAAAATTTTGTAGAAAGAAATAACAACAAGAGGTTCGACAAAATTGAGAATCACGGAGAGGTACTATAGTAGATTTTTACATCTAAAGTGCAGCAGTTTGGACGTAAAAGATAGGTGGTTTATATTGAGAATTTTTTGACAAAATCAAAGGGAAAACCACTATTAGGAAGTGTCAAAGCTGTTGGAAAAATTTTGTAGAGATTTAGATAGAAAAAACATAGTAGCAAGATCAAAAAGACAGTGCTATGCGGCTGAAATTCTATAATGCAACTTTCGTTGTAGAGATGAAAACTTTACGATGAAAAGTTTATGCAGCAATATAGGAATAAATTTTTTAGATTTTTTGAATAAGGATAACTAAATTGCAGTAGTAGTAAGGTAGATAACCAGAACCTGTTGTAATTCACGGGAAGATCAAAGGATGATCTGTGGTGGTGGAGATGACGGCGGAATTCAGCGATGATCTTTTAAGCACTTATGGGAATTGCTTTGGGCGATTGTGGAGGGCTAGTGGATGGCTGTGGAAGGGTAGCAATATGTCAAGAACACTACTCTGATGCCAAGTGTTAGAACCCTTGTGGATTCTAAGGTTGAGGTTAATCTCTATAGGGGATCGGCCTTCTTGGAACTTTATAGGGGTTTCTTCCTCCAAATTGCTGCTCAAAGGTTGCTAAAAGATTTATCTATTTCTTATGAAAAGAGGGTGAATACATGGCTATTTATAGGGTTTCTAAACCTCAACTCCTAATAGGACTCTTACTCAAGACTCCTACTTCTAACCAACTCCTACTTCTAATTAGGACGCCTTCTCTAGCAGGACTCATAATTCTAATAAGACTCTTTCTCTAATTGAACTCCTACTTCTAATAGGACTTTCTCTAATAGGACTTCTTCTCTAAGAAGCAACCTAACCCTAACCTAGTCGGCCTCTTCACCTCTTTAATAGGGGTCGACTAGATAGGATTTACATGAATGCCCTTATCAATTAGGACTCTTATAGCTAGAGTCATAACAAGTACCCGAACAGACTCGGTCTCTAGAATGGTGCTTGAGCTAGGTTCTCCAACCTCGCTCAACTCTATCATGCTCCTACTATCTTTGCTAAGAATGTGTTCCTTCTTAAGAAACACTACTCTCTTGGCAACAAAGACCTTTTCGTCATTGGGATGATAAAAATAATACCCACAATTTTTCTTGGGGTATCCCACGAACTTACACCATTTCGTCCTAGATTCTAATTTATCGGGGTCGTGTCTTTTGACGTGGGTAGCGCAGCCCCAAATCTTAACAACCTTAAGATCAGACTTCTTCCCTTTCCATATCTCATATGGTGTGGACACTACCAATCTAGATGGAACTCTGTTCAGAAGATAAGTTGTGGTCTCTAGGGCATATCCCCAAAATAAGATGGGTAGGTCAGCTAAACTCATCATAGACCACATCATATCTGATTATATGTGATTCCTCTTTTTTGATATATCATTGAGCTGTGGTGTATAAGGAGGTGTCTATTGGCACAAAATCATATGATATTTGAGGATCTAGGTGAATTATGTACTCAAGTATTCTCCTCTTTAATAGGGGTCGGCTAGATAGGATTTATATGAATGCCCTTATCAATTAGGACTCTCATAGCTAGAGTCCTAATAAACCCTCTAGGCCCAATATCGAGCTGGTCGTGAGTCATATATATCAAAACTCCTTCTGACTCGGTGAATTATTATCTTTATAATAATTCACTTGACTCATCGACTGTGGATGTACTAGGGCACTACGTCACAGTCCCCAAACGATACAGGGGAATCCAATCCTTTGGATCTATCTACCCTAGTTACCATATACCTATAGTCCCTCATCCATCTAATATCCTAGAGACCGTATATCAGGCATGGTGCTATCAGGCCCATACGGTTTTCACTTGAGTCTCGCTCTAATTAGATTCTCTCGGTGAACTCTTTCTCTCTCAATTTAAATGACCCTGGCTAGGGATTTGCCTAAGCAAGAATACATTGGATATTCCTCTCATGATACTGAGAGTGGATGATCCTCTATTGTCACTCAATTGCCCTCATAAGGTTGGCTACCACTCCTAATAACCGGTTGTACTAGATCTGAAACTTCCAAACCTATAAGTCTGGTATCAAAGAGTGGAGTACTCATACAGGACTTCCTTAGTGTCTCAAATCTAAAGACCATATGCACTACTGGAACTATAGAATCGTTGTCTGACATGAGGTATCAATAACCATCTAACATTCCGTAAGCTGATCAATCAGTGAACTCATTCTCCAATGAGCACCTGTATTGTACCTTTAGTATCCCCACACAAGGAGCTATAAGACCAGCCACCTCCATCATATGGACAGGTATACAGCAAACTAGGTAGTTTGGTTATCTCGATGTTCCTCTCGGGTAACTTATGACCGGGATTATTTAGGGTCTATGTTTAAAGATGAATCAGTCTCATTATCGTGATCTCATCATGATCTAATTCTCATTGCACAGATCCAAAGATATCATAATATACATCCAGATAATATGAGAAATTGTCAATAATCATAAGTAAGGAGATTGACGCAACATGTTACAAGTGCCATTACTCACGTGATTGGCTTGTAGGGCACATATAACTAGCAATCTCCCACTTGACCTAAAGCCAATCACCTATGTGTCTGATCCCCATCAGACCTCTGTGATGCTCAAAAATAAGCTGAGTCAATGGCTTTGTTAATAGATCTGCAATGTTATCTTCGGATGGAACTCTTTCTACTGTTGCATCTCTTCGGGCCACGATCTTGCTAATAAGCTGGAACATCCTTAGAACACTTCTGATGAGACCCAGGTTCCCTTATTTGAGTAATCGTCCCATAGTTATTGTAATATAAGGGAATCAACTCCTCGCTGCTCGACACGACTCCCAAATATATAATGAACTACTTTATCCATACTCCCTCCTTTGTTGCCTCTGTCGCAGCAATGTATTTTGTCTCTCTATGGTCGAGTCAGCAGTAGTATCTTGCTTGAAACTCTTCCAACATAATGCTTCTCCATTCAGGGTGAATATATACCCTGAATTAGACTTACCATCATCGACATCAGACTTGAAGCTCGAGTCCGTGTAGTCCTCAACCCTTAGGTTACTGCCTCCATATACCAGTAAAAGATCTTTAGTCCTTCTCAAGTACTTAAGGATACATTTTACTGCTTTCCAGTACTCCAAGCCTGGATCTATCTGATACCGGCTCATGACACTCAAAGCATATACTATATCAGGCCTGATACACAGTATAGCATACACGATAGATCTTATCAATGAGACATATGGCATCCTATCCATGAGTGCCATTTCTTCAGGAGTCTTTGGGGACATACTCTTGGAAAGTGATATTCCATGTCTCATTGGTATGAGGCCTCTCTTGAAATTTTTCATGCCAAACCTTTTGACAATGATATCTATGTACCTGGACTAGGACGGGCCAAGCATCTACTTGGATCCAGCTCTATATATCTGAATCCCTAATAAGTAGAATGCTTCCCTTAAGTCTTTTATAGAGAAGTGTCAGATGGCCAAGCCTTTACTGTGGAGAGCATTCCTACATCATTCTCAACTACTAGGATGTCATCCACATACAATACCAAAAAGTTGATAGCGCTCTCACTTACCTTCATATACACACAAAGCTCATCTTCATTCTCAATGAAGTTATAAGATCTGATCCCTTATCAAATCTTATGTTCCAACTTTAGGAAGCTTACTTCAGTCTATAGATGAACCTAAGCAACCTGCACACCTTATCTAGACTGTCCTTAGATACGAATCTCTTAAGCTATATCATATACACCTCCTCCTCGAGGTTGCTATTGAGGTACATAATTTTTATGTCCATCTACTAGATCTCATAATCAAGATGTACTATAATAGCCAATAAAATTCGGATGGATTTTAGCATGGCTATAGGCGAGAAGGTTTCATCATAGTCAACACCTTGGCTTTGACGAGAACTCCTAGCCACTAGCCTTGCTTTATAGGTCTCTACCTTTCCATCTACTCTGATCTTCTTCTTGAAGATCCACTTGCAGCCAGTGGGTACGATACCCTCGGGTGCATCAAATAGGTTCTAAACCTTGTTGGAGTACATGGAATCTAACTTTGAATTCATGGCTTCTTGTCACTTCCTGGAGTCTATACTCGTAATAGGCTCCTCGTAGGTCTGAGGATCAATATCCTTAACATCTGCTCCTCTGATATATCCCACATACTCCTAGGATGATGGGATACTCTACCACACCTACGTAAAGATGGAACTTGTGTGCTAGGTACCTGAACAGACTCTGGCTATGGAATGGTGCTTGAGCTAGGTTCTCCAACCTCGCTCAACTCTATCATGCTCCCACTGTCTCCACCAAGAATGTGTTCCTTTTTAAGGAACATTACTCTCTTATCTATAAAGATGGGGTGATAGAAATAATACCCATAAGTTTTCTTAGGATATCCCATGAACTTGCACCATTCCGTCCTTAGATTTCAACTTATCGGGTATGTGTCTCTTAACGTGGGCAGGGCAGCCCCAAATCTTAACAACATTAAGATCGGGCTTCCTTTTCCATATCTCATATGATGTGTACACTACCGACTTAGTTGGAACTCTGTTCAGAAGGTAAGCTATGGACTTTACGGCATATCCCCAGAATGAGACGGGTAGGTCGATGAAACTCTTCATGGACTGCACCATGTCTAACAGTGTGTGATTTCTCCTTTCGGATACACCATTGAGCTAGGGTGTATAAGGAGGTGTCCATTAAGATAGAATCCCTTGGTCCTTGAGGAACTAGGTGAATTCTGTACTCAAGTACGCACCTCCTCAATCTGATCGAAGAGTCTTGATACTCTTTCCAGTCTAAACCTCTACTTTATTCTTATACTCCCTAAATTTCTCAAAGGCTTCGAACTTATACTTCATCAAGTACACATGTCTGTACCTAGAGAAATTATAAGTAAAAATAATAAAGTAAGAATAGCCACTAATGGCCTGAGTTGACATGGAACCACATACATCACTATGTATAAGTACCAACAACTCAGTGGCTCTCTCTCTAGTTCCACTAAATGAAGAGTTAGTCATCTTTCCACGAAAGCAAGATTCGTAAGTCACATATGACTCATAGTCAAATGGATCTAGGTATCCATCTGTCAACAACTTTTAAATCCTTCCCTCATGGATATAACCTAGCCTACAATGCCATAGGTTTATATTGTTCACCTCATCTCGTTTCCTCTGGTATATACTAACATTTATGATATGTGGAGTAATGTCTAGTATAATTAAACCATTATGTAATGTTCCTCTTGTGATGATCTTATCATCCTCAATAGTTGAACAACTATTATTCTCAAAAACTACTTTATAACCAATCAATGTCAAACATGAAATAGAAATAACATTTTTGATAATAAAGGGAACAAAATAATATGCATCTAATGTAATAATAGCTCCACCAGGCAAATATAGGATGACCTCGCCAATAGCAATAGTAGCAACTCTTGTTTCAGTGCCCATCTTAAGGTCCAACTTGTTGAATCTCGGATTTTGATGATGAAGTCAATTGATGGTTATTTGATCTAATCCATTTTTGAGATAAGTGTGCAAGATTAAATATGATAGAGCAAATTATCGGAGTTAAGTTGCTGGAAGTTCAAGAGTCCACCGGAAATCCGAAGGATCATCGGAAGTGCTGCCAGAGCCAACCAAGATGAAATCGGGGACTTGCCGAAGGTTTTGGAAGTTCACCAGAAAGATCGTCGGAGGTTCGCGGAGATCACCGAGAATGTTTGGAAGGGTGTCAAAGACTCGTTGAACTCACCAAAGAATCCAGGAGCCTGCTGGGAATCCGCCGGAAGGAATCCGAGGGAGTGTCGGAAGTCCGCCGGAAAGCTCTTCAGAAGATAACTTGATCGTGTCAATTTAATTTGGCTTTAAAAGTTCATAGTTAGTACTTAATTAGGGTATAGACTATGTGTTAATCATGTCTAGACCTGTATTGGGCCAATTGGGCCTTTAATGGGCTGTATTGGGCCAAAGGTTAGGCCCATACAGTTTCTGGCAAGGGCCGGCGGTAGCACCGCCCCAGGCAGGCGGTGGTACCGCTTGACAAGTGGTTGCAACCATCTGTGTCAGGCGGTAGTACTACCTGACAGGTGGTTGCAACCACCTGTGTCAGGCGATAGTACCGCCAGTGCCAGGCGATAGTACCACCAGCACACTGACACACGCAAAGGTGTGTCAGGCGGTAGTATCTGCTTGATGCAGCGAGCAGTAGTAATCACCCTACATCCAAATTTCGGACGAGACATCTTTGAGTGAGATTTTTGAATCCCAAAAATCTCTATAAATATCCCTTTACTCCTAGCTGGTTAAGGGATCTTTGCAGTGTTAGAACTGAGTCTAAGCTATATCAAATTTCTGCTTTCATTTGCTCAAGTGTTCTCCTCCTTTCTTCTCCTTGTAAAATCCTATAAAGAGAGGGAACCTCTGATAAAAGGCTGTAAAGGGGTGTTTGGTCCTTCCCCTTCAAGAGACTTTATAGTGGAAGTTGGGAGCCTCATTGAAGGAGGCTTCAAGAGTGGACGTAGGTCATTTGACCGAACCACTATACATCACTGCGTTTACTTACTGTGTGAGTAATTAAATTTTGCATTGTAAATTTCTTAAGCTACAAACTGATCGGATTTCGCAGAATCAAATTCTTAAGCAAATCTTCGGAATCGGTTTTCAAGCTTTATTCAGTTTAATCCGCTGCACTAATTCACCCCCCCCCTTAGTGCCACTCTGAACCTAACACATCTTGCCTCTTATCAATCTCCTAGGTCTTACCAAAACCTACAATGAATTGCAGATATGATAAACACCATCGGTATCCAATACCTATGTGTTATCATACGAGTCTAACAGATAGAGACTAATCATGAATGCATATCTGAAGCTTCTTTAAGCTTCTGTTTTGCCTTCTCTACAATATACTCTTTGTAGTTCATCTTCCAATGCGTGTCTTTGCCACAGTGGAAGCATTGGCTTTTGTCCTCTTTTGGGTCTTCTTAGCAACCTTTGCTTTACTCAATTTGCCCTTGCCCTTTGCCCTTTTCAAGGGACTTCTTTGTCTTCCTTTTCTTTCTGGTCTTACTAGCATAGAGAATTGTAAAAAGGAATAGAGTATGGACTGAAGCACAAGATCCACACATAGGTTATCCTCTAGGACCATTCCTAGGCTTATGAGTGTCTCTATCCACTCATTTATCTTAAGGACATTGTTCTAAACCAGTGTCCTCTCAGTCATCCTAGCATGAAAGAGACTCTTCGATATCTCATATCATTAAGTTCTTCCTTATTCCTCAAACAATTTGCAAAGATGCAGAAGTATAGATCTGTCATCCATCCTTTTATGTTGTCTCTATAACTTGAGAGTCATGGAGCCCAGCATATAATACTGATCAAAAGTAGAGTCATCTGCATACTTCACGTAACGAGTGATCTTTTCCTCGCTTGCCCCTTCCTTAGGCATAGGCATCACTATATCAAGGACATACATGATTTTCTCCATCATGAGAACAATTCTCAGCTTGCGGAGCCAATCCATATAATTTTGACCAGTGAGGCAGTTGGCATACAGTATGCCATGTAGAGAGTCTAATAACGACAAAAATAAAGATGTAGCATAAATAAATAACATACAGATTTTGTAAAAATATAAATAATCAAGATATGGACTTCTATCTTGATATACTCCCACTATTTTTCTAGCAAGTCACACGATACCCTCAGCACATGAAACGGAAGTCTCCAACAGACTTCTAGTGGGGATCGAGATCCAATCAGCATCTTAGTATAACCTCGAGGGACTTGACCAATCACACTAAGCCCAAAAGGAGGGCAACTCTTGCCGATCACAACTCCTTGTGATTCTTATCTTTTTCGATCTCCGAACCACCATGGCGTTGAGGGACTCGACCAACCACGATGTTTGGTTAAATCAATAAGATGAGTCTGATTCGATGATATACCCTCGAGGGACTCGACCAAGCATACCATGTCCTCAGGTCACCAGTGACATCTCTATGTCATAGATAAGACAGCGAATCGCGATATAGGTGAGTCTCGAGGGACTCGACCAACTAAATCTACACTGGGAATCGGTTCCTACCTATAACGATAGAAGGCCACGTGGGTCAATCTAATTGCCTCATATTTATCAACTTAATATTATTGAGAGAGAGGATTTTTAATTTGGTCTCCTAATATAATGTGTCACACATATACATATTTAATATATATCTACATCGCATGCAAATATATATATACACATCTATTAGGTATATAACCAATCACACATCACATGAGTAATCACACTAGATGATCATGGACCACATCCTAATATGATCAAGCTTGAGCCAATAGGCCCAATCAGTCACATCAAGATCTATGTATGCTTCGACGCATCTCCATGCCCTGTGATCGTCCATCTCACTTCGTCGATTCCGTTGATATCTCAACATATCTCCATGCATCGAATCGTTTGTCTTGACCTCATGGATACCGCTTCCGCTGCACCTCCTCGTGTAATTATAATATAATTATAAGCACGTAGGCCCAATAATAAATGAGAAAAATAGAGACTCGTAGGCCCCAATAATAATAATCATATGTACACACATCACATCACACGGTCGCGTGGGCGGGGGTGGGGGCGGAGGGTCGGGGGCGGGGGGCACCGCGCATGCCTGCGGGCGGTGTGCCCACGGGTGGCGCCGTTACCGCCCGTGCGGGTTGGCGCCCCTTTTGTAGGCGCCGCCGCCATCTTGCGGCTGCTGCCCCCGCGAGCTCAGCGCCCACCCACCCCCCCCCCCTCACCCATGCGGGCGTAGCTCTCGTAGGCAGCATCAACCCTTGCAGGCAGACCGCCTGTAAGCAGGCGCCGCCTACCCCTTGTAGTCAGGTCATATGCAGCCTGCAGGCGCTGCCTACTTGTGGCCTGTAGCCCGTCGGTCGGCTGCCGTTGCAGGCAGCAAGGCTGCAAGCAGCCTTACAACCCTTCCTCACAACTTTTCGTAAATAATTTTGACAATAAAAGCTGTTCTAAATCACAATACGCAGTTTAAGATCCAATCTTCGCACAAACAACCTAGCTCTAATACCACTGTTGGGAAATCCAAGGGGGCGACATCACATGCGCGCGGAAGAATATAAAAATAAAACACCCTAGATTTTCATAAAAGATTCCATCATCGTGCGAAAATCGGTGCATCAAAAATAAATCCGTAAATCTAAAAACTGCATGTGTAAGAAGAACGATAGTACCTAGGGAGATCGTATATCCCTGAGTTCTTGTAGATCCATGAGGGACGATGAAGGAGGTCAAGTATCCTCCTCTCTAGCAGTATCTGTTGGGAACTAGAGCGGCACTAAGAGGGGGGGTGAATTAGTGTAGCAGTTAAGAACGATAAATTTTCAACGATCCAAACAAGTTCGGATACTTCATACGTTGAAAACTTCATTTTGATAAAATCCAATTTCGATTGCATATAAACTTAAAATGATTTGTAAGGAGGAGATGAGGAAGTGGAGTAGCAGGTAAATAAGGTTTGCTGAAATAAAAAGAACAATAGTAAATGCAAACCAGGATTTTTATAGTGGTTCGGTCATACGACCTACATCCACTCCTGATTGCTCTCCTCTTGAGGCCATCGACTATTTCACTAGTTGTCTTCCTTCCAACGGGCAAAGACTGACTCCCTTACAGCTTTCTCCTTTTGACGGGCTTAAGAGGTAACCCTTATAAAGACTCTCACCCCTCTCTTGAACTTTTTCAACACTTAGAGTTTAAGGGGAGGATTTCTCTCAAGTTTACAACAGAATTTTCTCTCTTTTTCATTCTCAGTAGTGTGTCTTTCAACCATAAAAGAGAGAGGTATTTATAGGCCTTGATTGATTTCAAAAACAAAGCCAAAATTCAAATTTTTAGGTTTTCCGAGTACGGGCAGTACGATCGCCTGCAAAACCTTGAAAACAGAGGTTCTGGCGGTGCTACCGCCAGCCTAGGGTGGTACCACCACTGCAACTTTAATGCTAGGTGATACCACCGCCCAGACTGGGTGGTACCACCGCTTGCAGCCTAGAAATGTGCACTTTTTAACTTTTCTAGCTCATAGGCAGTTCCACTACCAACAACAACTTTTGGGCCACTGAATGGGCCTCCCAATAAGCCCAAATTAGTCCCAATTAGCTCCTAATTGAGTTGGTTCAATTATAACTCAATTAAGCTAATCCTACTCTGATCTAGACAATTATTACAACATAAATCGTAATTAGTTACCCGGCACGTCCTTGATCCATCAGTGCATCATCTGACACTTCGACGCATCATCCTCTCTTACGATTTGTTGCCCAATCAGCAACTGACCTCCGCAGCCCTGATCTCCATGGCGCAACTCCACTCCTCTTGGCCCGATGCCCAATTTGTTTGTCCGAAGCCTTCTGTCGATCGTCGACTGGATCTCTGACTCGACATCCAATCTCCTAAAGTGATTTCCTCCGATGCAACGTAGATTCTTCTTGCGTCAATTTTCTAATCCTGATTGAGAGTAGACCTGCATGACTTAAAACATAGTTAGATAACTAAACATGATCAATTAGTTTCTGTTAGGGATCGAGCGGCACTAAGAGGGGGGGTGAATTAGTGCAGCGGTAAGGAATGAGAAATTTTCAGCGATTAAAACAAGTTTGGAAACTTCGTACGAATGAATTCAGCGTTTCGTTTGAACCCGGAAAGATTGTGTTTTAACTTTAAAGCATATGTAAGAAAATGAAGAGGAAGTTGAATAAATAAGGCAGTAAATGAAGAGGGTTTGCAGCAAAGTAAATAGCAAGAACGTAAATGCAAACCAGATTTATAGTGGTTCGGTCATCCGACCTACATCCACTTCCGAAGCCTTCTCCGATGAGGCTCCCAACTTCCACTAGCAAATCCTTTTGTAGGGGAAGGACCAAATACCCCTCTTACAACCCTTTTACAAGAGGTTCACACTCTTACAAGTTTTCACAAAAAGAAGGAAATGAGATGAACACTTAAGCAAATGAAGAACAAGACTATCACAAGACTTATTTGCTCAAAATCTAACTCTCAAGGGTCCTCTTTCAACTGAGAAAGGGGGGGTATTTATAGATCCAAAATGGATTCAAATTTGGGCTCTAAATTTGAAATCAAATTGGAGTTCCTTGCTAGGCGGTGCTACTACTGTCGTTTGGCGATCGACACGTGAGAGGGGCGATACTACCTTGACCCAGACACAGGCAGGCGGTGCTACCGCCCCAAGCAAGTGGCTGCCGCTGCTTGGCCTGCTGGTTGCTAGGCGGTGCTACCGCCCAGCACATATCAACTTCTGGTTTGGGCCGAAAACTCGGCCCAAACCGATCCCAAACAAGGCCCAATGGGCCCATACTTGGGTTAAAGGATTAACACCTAATCCTAACCCAAATTAATATGCTAACTACGAAATTAAAGACATTCCTAAGCTATTACAAAGTCTGCAAGTCAAGTCTTCTTCCGGCGAGCTTCCGGCGAACTTCCGGCGATCTTCCGACAATCCCTCGGAAACCATCCTGCGGACTCCCGGCAAGCTCTCGAACTCTATGATGATTTTGGCGAGTTCCCCCGAGCTTCTTTGGCAAGCTTCGATCTTTCTTGGCAAGCTTCGTGAACTTCCGACGAACTTTTCGACGAACTTCTAAAAACCCTTCGGCAAGCTCCCTACTCGTTCTCGGCCGGTTTCGGCAGCACTCCCAATGAATCTTCGGACTTTCATCGAACTCTCGAACTCCTAACGATCCATCCCACTTGACTTCCGGCACTCTATTTCGCTTTACGTCTTCATCCTTATCGTAGTTACTCCTGCACACAAACAACAAACACTCTACTTCGATCTAGACAGTTATTACAACGCGAATTGACATTCAGTTGCCCGGCACGTCATTGGTCGGTGCTTCGTCCGATCCTTCGGCACATCGTCCTCTCTTGCGGTCCGTTGCCTAATCGATAATTGACCTTCGCAACCCCGATATCCTTGGCGCAACACGCTCTTCTTGGCCCGATGCCCGACGTACGAAGCCTCCTGCCGATAGTCGACCAAACCTCCAGCTCGACATCCAATATCCTAACGTGATCACCTTCGGCGTAACTTCAATTCCTCCAACATCAACTATCTAATCCTGATCGATAGTAGACCTGCGTAACTCAACACGCAGTTAAACAACAAAACACACTCGATTAGTTTCATCATCAAAATCCATGATTCAACAATCTCCCCCTTTTTGATGATGACAACTAATTGATGACTAATAGAGTTAACCTTAACTCCCTGGAGTTTAACACAATCTCCCCCTATCAATATGTCATTGATAGAAACCTTGGATTATCCCAAATCCAAGCAATATTCATCACAATGTTAAGAGAAAATAACAAACCATCATGCAAATATATAAAATATTCAAGCATCATTATATTGCATGAAGTCATCAATCTACTTCTCCCCCTATGTCATCAACAAAAAGGAGAAGTAACATCATAGCCATTTTAAAAGATATGTAAATTTTTACAACACTAGCTATTTATCACATCATACAACATTTTGCAATCCAACACCAAATAATACCATTCAATCATAGCAAGTTTCAAGGATGGGCAATGATGGCAATTTTCACTTGCTTCTTGAGATGTGCAAGTTTGCACCTTGTTTCTCACGATAGCAATATTTACATCCTTTGATACAACAATTCTTAGCTTCTTATGAAGTTGCAAAATAGGAATCAAGATGGCAAATTTTTGTAATGTTCGAGCTAAAAACTTTCTCCCCCTTTGTTAGCATCAAAAAGAAAGGGAGGATCAAATACTTTAAATAATCTTGCATGAGATTCAACAATAATTTGTAACAAAAATTCAAGCAATTTTGAAGAAGTGAAATTGAGCAAGATTTTTGCCTCTCTTGAGATAGCAACTTTTTGCTTCTCAATACTCAAGCTAGCAAAATTTTCTCTTTTGATGCACAAGCTAGTAATTTTCTTCCTCTTGAATGAGCTAGCAAATTAATCATGCAAGCTAGCAATAAATCTTCTCCCTCTTTGATTTTGTCAAAAAGAAGGGAAGAATACAATTCTTTTCCCTTTACATGAATGCTTCCATTATGATAAAATAACAAATTTCCATCATGAATTTTTAACATATCAAATCATGAATTCAAGGAAGTCATAAACAAATCATAGTATGAGGGAAATTTATAACAAGCAAGCAAGCAATAACAATAAGCTAGCATACTTTGCAATACGCAAACTAGCTTCCTTTCAATTTTTCTCTTTTGCAACTAAGTTTTCCTTTTGCAAGCCATCAATTTTTTGTTTACAATGAGCTAGTAATTTTTGTAAAATTTATAACATTTTAAACCTGTAAGCTCATGAGTTAAAAAATAATGCAACTTTGCAATTTCTTTCTTCTCATTTTGAGAAGTACAAGTTTTGCCTTTTGCAAGTTCTAGCTAGCTAAGTTTGCCACTTTCACTTGTGATATAAAAGCTAGCAAGCTAACTCCCCCTTTGTCACTATTGAAAAGAAGGGATGAATAATATTTCAATGAAATAATTTTGCATCAATCAATATTTCAATTTTTTTTTATGATGTATACAAAACATAGATGCAAAGAATTCATGAAAGAATCAATATGAAATATTAATAAGGATCAACACCAAAAGACATCATTCATGATTCATCATAAAGCAAATTTAATTTATGTAAAATGTTCAATTTACCACACAAGGCAAAGAAATCTTGTCATTTCTATATCATGAAATATATGACATCAAGGCTCATGATTCATTTGAAAAGATATAGCACAAAGAGCAACTTGATTCATGCATAAGAATTCCAAGTATCAAATATCAAAATATCAAGACTTGGATTTGTTGAATCTCGGATTTTGATGATGAAGTCAATTGATGGTTATTTGATCTAATCCATTACTGAGATAAATGTGAAGGATTAACTATGATAGAGCAAATTACCAAAGTCAAGTTGCTGGAAGTTCAAAAGTCCACCAGAAGTCCGAAGGATCATCGGAAGTGCTGCCGGAGCCAACCGAGATGAAATCGGGGACTTGCCGAAGGTTTCGGAAGTTCACTGGAAAGATCGTCGGAGGTTCATGGAGATAACCGAGAAGGTTCGGAAGGGTGCCAAAGACTCGTTGAACTCGCCATAGAATCCGGGAGCCAACTGGGAGTCCGTCGGAAGGAATCCGAGGGATTGTCGGAGTCCACCGGAAGATCGCGAAAGCTCTTCGGAAGATAACTTGATGGTGTTGGTATAATTTGGCCTTAGAAGATCATAGTTAGCACTTAATTAGGGTATAGAATAGGTGTTAATCCTATCTAGACCTGTATTGGACCAATTGGGCCTTTATTGGGTTGTATTGGGCCGAAGGTGAGGCCCATACAGTTTCTGGCAAGGGCCGGCGGTAGCACCGCTTGTTGACCGAACCCAAGCGATAATACCACCCCAGGTAGACGGTGGCACCGCCTGACAGGTGGTTGCAACCACCTGTGTCAGGCGGTAGTACCAGCAGCGGCGGTGCACTTTGATGTGTGGTTGCAACCACCTGTGTCAGGCGGTAGTACCGCCAGCACACAGACACACGCAAAGGTGTGTCAGGCGGTAGTCCCACCAATGCCAAGCGGTAGTACCGCCTACAGTCCGAAATTTCGGACAAGACTTTTTTTTAGCGGGATTTTTGAATCCAAAAAGCTCTATAAATACCCCTTTACTTCTAGCTGGTTGGGTTACCTTTTGCAGTGTTAGATTTGAGTCTAAGCCATAGCAAATTCCTGCTTTCAATTGTTCAAGTGTTCACCTCCTTCTTCTACTTGTAAAAATTCTGTAAAGAGAGGGAACCTCTTGTAAAAGGCTGTAAAGGGGTGTTTGGTCCTTCCACTTCAAGAGACTTGCTAGTGGAAGTTGGGAGCCTCATTGGAGGAGGCTTCAAGAGTTGACGTAGGTCATTTGACCGAACCACTATACATCGCTACGTTTACTTGCTGTGTGAGTATTTAAAATTCTGCATCGTAAATTTCTTAAGCTGCAAACTGATCGAATTTCTTCTCCCTACTTCAATTTTCATTTACCTGAATATTTTCAAGTTAAAGTCTCTTTCGGTGAATCAAGTTCTTAAGCAAATCTCCAGAATCGGTTTTCAAGCTTTATTCATTTTAATCCGCTACACTAATTCACCCCCTCTTAGTGTTGCTCCAACCTAACAATTGTTAGGGATCGAGCGGCACTAAGAGAAGGGGTGAATTAGTGCAATGATAAAATGATAACTTTTCAAATGATTTAAAGCAAGTTCGGAAACTTAAATGCGAATGAATGCAATGTTTCGTTTGAACCGGAAAGATTGCATTTTAACATGAAAGCATGTGTAATAAGATGAAGATGATATTGTGTAAATAAGGCAGCAAGTAAAAATGGTTTGCAGCAAAGTAAATAGCAAGAACGTAAATGCAAACCAGATTTTTATAGTGGTTCGGTCATCCGACCTACATCCACTTCCGATTCCTCTTCGCTTGAGGACACCGGCTTTCCACTAGCTTTCCTCCTTCCAATGGGCGAGGAAGAACTCCTTGTAACACCTCTTCTTTTGATGGGCTTAGAAGATAACCCTTACAAAGCTCTCACCCCTCTCTTGAACAAGAAAACACTTAAGAGTAAGAGGGAAGTTTTGACACTATTTGAGCAGAGTTTTCCCTCAAGATTTTCACTCTTCTTGCTGCACTTTAAACCTGCAAGAGAGGGGAATTTATAGAGCTCAAGAGGATTCAAATTTGGGCTCCAAAACTTGGAGCCAAAGATTTGAATCTTTTGAGTTTTTTCGTGTTATCGATCCCCGGCAGATGACACACCCAGCGGTTCTACGCCACCAGCGGTGCTACTACCTGGCTTTCCACGCACCAGCGGTACTACCACCCCACCAGCGGTACTACCGCTGGCTACAGATCGGCGCGTGCTACAAGATGCCGACGCGCTTCAAGATGGCAGACTCTGCACGATAGCATGCACGTAACCCAAAGATGCATGCAATTTGGTTCGGTTTGGGCCAAAATTTTGGCCCAAACTCATCCTAATCAAGGCCCAATGGGCCCCCACTTTGGGTTATCTAATCCTAACCCAAAATACGTGCTAACTACGAATTTTAAAAACGTTTCCTAAGCTATTACAAAGTCCACATAACAACTTCTTCCGGTGAGCTTCCGGTCAACTTCCGACGGTCTTCTGATGAACCTTCAAAAACCATTCCGCGGACTCACAGCAAGCTCTCGGACTTCACGATGATCTTGGCGAGTTCCCCCGAGCTTCTTTGGCAAGCTCCGATCTTTCTTGGCAAGCTCCGTGAACTTCCGACGAACCTCCCGGCGAACTTCCGAAACCCTTCGGCAAGCTCCTACTCGTTCTCGGCGGTTCAGTAACGCTCCCAACGAATCTTCGGACTTCCGTTGAACACTCGAACTCCCAACGATTCATCACACTTGTCTTCGGCCCTTTGTTTCACTTTACGTCTTCATCCCTATCGTAGTCACTCCTGCACAAACAAACACCAAAACTCTACTTGATCTAGACAGTTATTACAACGCGAATTGACATTCGATTGCCGACATCATTGGTCGGCGCTTCGTCCGATCCTTCGGCACATCGCCCTCTCTAGCGGCTTGTTGCCCAATCGACGGTTGACCTCCGCAATCCCGATATCCTTGGCGCAACACACTCTTCTTGGCCCGATGCCCGACGTACGAAGCCTCCTGCCGATAGTCGACCGAACCTCCGGCTCGACATCCAATATCCTGACGTGATCACCTCCGGCGCAATGTCAATTCCTCCAAAGCATCAATCGCTAATCCTGATCGATAGTAGACTGCGTAACTCAAAACGCAGTTAGACCATTAATCACACTCAATTAGTTTCATCATCAAAATCCGAGATTCAACAATCTCCCCCTTTTTGATGATGACAACTAATTGATGACTGACGGAGTTAACCATAACTCCCCGGAGTTTAACACAACTCCCCCTATCAATATGCAATTGATAGAACCCTTGGATTATCCAAATCCAAGTAACATTCATCACAATGTTAAGAGAATCCATTTAAACCATCATGCAAATATGTAAAATATTCAAGCATCATTACATTGCATGAAGTCATCAATCTACTTCTCCCCCTATGTCATCAACAAAAAGGAGAAGTAGCATTATAGTTAGTTTAAAAGATATGCAGATTTTTACAACAAACTAGCTTACACTTTGCAAGATATGCAGATTTTTACAACAAACTAGCTTGCACTTTGCAAGATATGCAGATTTTTACAACATCATACAACATTTTGCAATACAACATTAAGTTATACCATTCAATCATAGCAAGTTTCAAAGATGGGCAATGATGGTAATTTTCACTTGCCTGTTGAGATGTGCAAGATGCACTTTCTTTGCTTCCTTTGCATGTTTCTAGCTAGCAAAATTTTTCTTTACGATACACAAGCTAGCAATTAATCTTCTCCCCCTTTGTTTTGTCAAAAAGTGGAGTACAAATAGCCAATGCTTTGATCATGACAAAATAACAAATTTACAATATGAATTTTTAGCATATTAAGTCATGAATTCAAGGGAATCAAAAATCAAGATATGAGATAAAAGATGATAAGCAAGCAATCAATAATGATAAGCAAGCTAACATACTTTGCGACACGCAAGTTAGCTTCCTTTCAATTCTTCTCTTTTGTAACTAAGTTTCACCTTTGCAAGCTATTAACTTTTGTTTACAATGAGCTAGCAATTATGTATGATCACTTTAAACATATATGCTAACTTTTCATACAAATATAAAGGCATGGCAAGTGTAACATTCCAAATTTTCGAAGTTTTACATTTTGCTTCTTTCAAGATAGCAATATTTGCATCCTTTGAAATAACAATCCTTCTTCTTCTTGTGAAATTGCAAGGTAGCAATTTTTCTCCCCCTTTGTCTTTATCAAAAAGAAGGAGGACTAAATGGCTAAAAATTTCAATCATTATACAAGCCATTTTTCATATCAATTATAAATTTACATCAATAAAAATATACATCAATTGTTCAATCATTACATGATGCAAATAAGACAACAATGCAAAGAAATCATGTCATGATGGATATCAATATATAAATTCAATAAGGATCACAACCAAAAGATATCATTCATGATTCATAATTTTCTTTTTAGCAAGATCAAAATTCATATTTATCAATTTTTTAATTCAAGATAAATATCATACAACCAAGAATCATGATATATAAAAGTATATCAATCTCATAGATCAAGTCATGATTCATAATTTATCATAAAGAAAATTAATTTTCAATCATTGTACAAGGCAAAGAAATCATATCACTTCTAGGATCATGAAATATATGACATAAGGCTCATGATCCATTTGAAAAGATATAGCATAAAAAGTAACTTGATTCATGTATAAGATTTTTCATCAAGATCACATTTCATAAGAATCAAGATATCAAGATCACAAATTCATAAAAATTCAAGTATTGAATTCCGAGAAATCAAAAGACAAGATACAAACGATCTTGATTTATAAAGAACTTCAAGTTATAATTTGCAAGATCATAATTTCACTAAAGTATTTTCATTAGCAAAGAATCACATGAGCACTTGATTGTTGCATAAATAATTTTATTGCATCATGATTTATAAAATTTTATAACGTGAATCATAGGAGGTAAAGTAGCAATAATATCAATCATGATTCATTGGATAGCAAATTGCAAAGAGAACAATTTGTTTCATGCATCTTGATTCACACAAGTCAAGTTATGATTCCAAGAGATTAAGAGATGAATCAAGAATCTTTAACAAGTCTTATTCAAATTCATAAAAGATATCAAGAAGAGCAACATTTCTTGTACATCGATATTCAAACCATGACAAGTGATATATCAAGCATTTGCATTTATATTTCAATCATCAAGTCATGTGTATTGAAATATAGGAGAAAAATCAAATTGTGCATGTACAATGTTTCAATCATCAAAACATATTTTCTCAAATTGAGTATCAATAAGTTAAGAGAAAATAATTTTTTTTTTTTTTCAACAACATGGGAGAAAGACTCAAGATCACAATGTAGTTTAAGCTCATTCAAATCAAATTATTAACTTGGAACTCATAATCGAATCATCAAAATTGAGATTCACAAAATATCATGAAATCATTAATCTCGATAAGATTGGAAAAGTATCTTCTTTTAAGTTGTTTGTTTCATACAAGTATGCTCATCTTTCTAAAATGAGTATTAAATTTAAGACCAAAACATAAGTTTGTCATCAAGATATAATATCTTTAAATACTCATGATATCATAAAATCATTAAGCATGACAACCAACTATCATTATCAATGATGATTACATAAGGTATGTCCAATTATATATATGAAAATCATCATTGTATTACTTTGAAATACAAGTTGTCATGTAGTCCATTAAGATCAAAAGCATTACACGTAAAGCATCATGATAGTGCAATTTCTCATTTTTGTGTTCCATTTCAAGTGATTTGACGTTCATATGAGTATACTCATGTTTTTCATATAGGTCCAAAGAGCATGTTTCAAGAGAAATCATTAAGACCGAAAATATGAGGCACATTTTTAAAATATTCATCATGTTTATTTTTATGAGATTCACAAGACTCATAACATGAATTCATTCATCTCAATAGAATGAGAAAAAAATACATTTTCATTTTAAGCAATTTGATGTGAGCATATTCAAAATTTTTATGAAAACATGTATCAAAATAAAACACAAGCTTAGTCATAAAATCATCAAGACCAAATATGTAAAAATGATAGCACACTTTCAATTTTTATGTTAAAAGGCCATGTTCAAATTTTTGCCAAAATCATGCATCTATTTATAAATTCGAAAAATATGTTTCATCATCACAATATGACACTTTATTACTTCAAAAGCTCATGCATGATATAAAATCATCAAGCATCATATTTGGAGACAATGTAAACCATCAAGATACACATGCATGGATTAATCCTAAGCATTATCACAAATCTTGCATCATTCATATGTTTACTTTTCAAAAATACTATAAAGAAAAGCATAATATAATTTCGAATTTTTTTTAATTTCTAAAAACACAAGAAAAGCATTAAAAAAAATTCTTACTAACTAAGTTAAGCATTAATGGAAATCATCAAGTAATTTCAAAATAATTCAAGGAAGTTAAGTTACTTACCTCATTGTCGAAGCCCATTAAAGCGTAGTTTGCTTCTTCTTTCCTTGATTATTCTTAGTGAGTCTTCTTCTTCTTCATTGGGCTCTTCCTCCGTTCAAGTTCATTGTTGATTTTAGATTTTTGTTTAATGAACTTATTAAGATCGATTAAAGGTTCAAAGTCCTCTTCAATGTCCTCATCACTTGAGTCATCACTCAAGTGGCATATCATAGTTCGAAGTTCAAAAACCTTCTTGTTCTTTAGAAGGTGGTTCATGTGTTTATCATGTTCATCATGTTCCATTTCATAGGTCTTTAAAGACCCAATGAGTTCATCAATAGAATAATTATTTAGATCCTTTGATTCTTGAATCGCCGTTATTTTAGGATCCCACCATTTTGAAAGGGATCTTAAGATCTTGTTAGTGAGTTCAAAATCCGAAAAACTTTTACCAAGACTTTTCAAGCTATTGACGACATCCGTGAAGCGGGTGTACATGTCGTCGATAGATTCGCTTGGTGTCATTTGGAAGAGCTCAAACTCATGCAACAAGAGGTTTACTTTCGAGTCTTTAACTCTACTAGTTCCCTCATGCGTGATTTCAAGAGTTCGCCAAATGTCAAAAGCCGTTTCGCACATAGAAATCCGATTGAACTCGTTCTTGTTCAAAGCGCAAAATAAGGCATTCATAGCCTTTGCGTTTAAAGAAAATAACCTTTTCTCCAAAACCGACCATTCGTTCGTCGGTTTAGAGGAAGGTTGAAAACTATTTTCGATGATGTTCCACAAATCCAAATCCATTGAAAGCATGAAAACTCTCATTCGAGTTTTCCAATATGTAGTCCGAACCGTTAAGAACGGTGGACAAAAACCGAAAAGCCCTCTTGAAAACCATTTAGAGCCATTTCTCACGGGTGTAAATCCGAAGAGAAAGAACGTGGCTCGATACCAATTGTTAGGGATCGAGCGGCACTAAGAGGGGGTGAATTAGTGCAGCGGATAAAACGATAACTTTTCAGCGATTTAAAGCAAGTTCGAAACTTGATTTAATGAATGCAATGTTTCGTTTGAACCCGGAAAGATTGCGTTTTAACATGAAAGCATGTGTAATAAGATGAAGATGATATTGTGTAAATAAGGCAGCAAGTAAAAATGGTTTGCAGCAAAGTAAATAGCAAGAACGTAAATGCAAACCAGATTTTTATAGTGGTTTGGTCATCCGACCTACATCCACTTCCGATTCCTCTTCGCTTGAGGACACCGGCTTTCCACTAGCTTTCCTCCTTCCAATGGGCGAGGAAGAACTCCTTGTAACACCTCTTCTTTTGATGGGCTTAGAAGATAACCCTTACAAAGCTCTCACCCCTCTCTTGAACAAGAAAACACTTAAGAGTAAGAGGGAAGTTTTGACACTATTTGAGCAGAGTTTTCCTCAAGATTTTTACTCTTCTTGCTGCACTTTAAACCTGCAAGAGAGGGGAATTTATAGAGCTCAAGAGGATTCAAATTTGGGCTCCAAAACTTGGAGCCAAAGATTTGAATCTTTTGAGTTTTTGTTGTCGATCCCGGCAGATCGACACACCCAGCGGTTCTACCGCTTTCCAGGCGGGTGCTACCGCTGGCTTTCCACGCACCAGCGGTACTACCGCCTCACCAAAGCAGTACTACCGCTCGCTAAGAGTGGGCGTGCTACAAGAATCGCGCTTACAAGATAGCGGACGGGACAATGCCGGGCACAGAGCATGCACGTAACCCAAAGATACATGCAATGGTTGGTTTGGGCCAAAATTTTGGCCCAAACTCATCCTAATCAAGGCCCAATGGGCCCCCACTTTGGGTTATCTAATCCTAACCCAAAATACGTGCTAACTACGAATTTTAAAAACGTTTCCTAAGCTATTACAAAGTCCACATGACAACTTCTTCCGGTGAGCTTCCAGTCAACTTCCGACGGTCTTCTAACGAACCTTCGAAAACCATTCCGCGGACTCACAGCAAGCTCTCGGACTTCACGATGATCTTGGCGAGTTCCCCCGAGCTTCTTTGGCAAGCTCCGATCTTTCTTGGCAAGCTCCGTGAACTTCCGACGAACCTCCCGGCGAACTTCCGAAAACCCTTCAAGCAAGCTCCCTACTCGTTCTCGGCGGTTCAGTAACGCTCCCAACGAATCTTCTGACTTCCGCTGAACACTCGAACTCCCAACGATTCATCACACTTGTCTTCGGCCCTTTGTTTCACTTTACGCTTCATCCCTATCGTAGTCACTCTTGCACAAACAAACACCAAAAACTCTACTTCGATCTAGACAAGCTTATTACAACGCGAATTGACATTCGGTGTGCGGACATCATTGGTCGGCGCTTGTCGTCCGATCCTTCGACATCGCCTCTCTAGCGGCTTGTTGCCCAATCGACGGTTGACCTCCGCAATCCCGATATCCTTGGCGCAACACACTCTTCTTGGCCCGATGCCCGACGTACGAAGCCTCCTGCCGATAGTCGACCGAACCTCCGGCTCGACATCCAATATCCTGACGTGATCACCTCCGGCGCAATGTCAATTCCTCTAGCATCAACTGTCTAATCCTGATCGATAGTAGACCTGCGTAACTCAAAACGCAGTTAGACCACAAATCACACTCAATTAGTTTCATCATCAAAATCCGAGATTCAACAACAATTGGTATCAGAGCGAGGTTCACTCTCATATTTGGTTTAAAACCCAAGAGAGATGGTCTTTTCTGGCATGCAAGAGGGTCACTCCATTACTCGTCCACCCATGTTTAATGGGTCGGATTATACGTTTTGGAAGACTCGTATGAGGATTTTTCTTATTTCTATGGATTTTGAGCTTTGGAATATCGTTGAAAATGGTTTTCAAAAATCCTCTCTTCCGATGAGCGAATGGAATGAGTCGGAGAAGAAGGTGTTTGTTTTAAACGCCAAGGCTATGAATGCCTTGTTTTGTGCACTAGACAAAAATGAATTTAATCGCGTATTGATTTGTGAATCGGCTTTTGATATTTGGCGAACTCTTGAGATCACTCATGAAGGCACTAGCCGAGTGAAAGAGTCCAAAATCAACATTCTTGTGCACTCTTACGAGCTTTTTCGAATGAAACCAAGTGAGTCCATTGGAGACATGTACACCCGCTTTACGGATGTCATCAATGGACTCAAGGCACTTGGTAAAGATTTTTCTAATTTTGAATTAGTAACAAAAATTTTAAGATCCCTTCCGAAATATTGGGATCCAAAGGTTACGGTCATTCAAGAGGCCAAGGACCTTAAAACTTTTCCTATCAAAGAACTCATAGGGTCTTTAATGACCTATGAAATGACATGTCATGCTCATGATGAGCTAGAGAACCCCCTTCTAAAGAACAGGAAGGATATGGCATTAAGAACTCAAGAAGACCACTTGAAAGGAACATCAAGTGATGAGGACCTTGACGAGTACATTGCACTCTTAACTAGAAAATTTAAAAAATTTATTAAAAAGGGTAAATTTAAAAATAATTTTAAGAACAAACTTGAACCAAAAAAGGACCAAGTCATATGTTATGAATGCAAGAAGCCGGGGCACTTCAAAAATGAATGCCCCCAAGCCAAGAAGAAGCAACTCAAGAAGAAGAAGGCATTGAAAGCTACATGGGATGACTCGAGTGATTCCGAGGATGAAAAAGTAAGCATCAAAGAGGAGGCCAACTTTGCTCTAATGGCTTTGGGAGAAGAGGTAAGTGATTTACTTAATGAAGATTTATCTTTCGATGAGCTTTTAATTGCTTTTCATGAATTATTTGATGATTATAGAACTGTTACAAAAAGCTTCAATTCTTTAAAAAAGGAACATGCTTTATTACTAGATAAGTTTAAGAGTCTTGAGTATGATTCTCTCCCTCTACTGTCATGCTCTAAGTGCAATCACTTAGAAGCAATCAAAAAGGAGAACTTGCTACTCAAAGAGACCTTAAACAAGTTTAAGGTCGGTAGCAAGAGCTTAGACATGATCCTTGCTAACAAGGGACATGTCAGAAATAGATGTGGAATTGGATTCATGAGTGGATCTCACCGAACACAAACCACATTCATTAAAGGGCCAACATTACATGTCTCCTCTCATTTGAAATGTAATTTTTGTTACAAATCCAGACATGTTGTTTACAAATATCCATATAGGAAACTTAGCCCAAATAAATTAGTATGGGTTCCTAAAGGATCAATAAGGAACTCATTGAATAATGATAAATTTAGTAGATCAGTTTTTGAGGCACCCAAGTCAAAATGGGTACCTAAAAACCATCCTTTCTTATAGACAAAAACACCCACACAAGCTAGGAGCAAGAGATGGTACCTTGATAGTGGATGCTCAAGGCATATGACCGGAGATCCATCTCAATTCTCTAAGCTCTCTAGCCAAGACGAAGGGTTTGTCACCTTCGGAGACAACAACAAGGGTAAAATCATTGGCAAGGGTACTATAGGTAACAAATCAATCTTTTCAATTGATAATGTGTTATTAGTAGATGGTTTAAAACATAATCTCTTGAGCATTAGTCAATTATGTGATAATGGTTATATTGTAAGATTTGAATCTAATGCTTGCATTGTCGAAAAACCACACAATAATACATCTATAATTGTAATCAAGCAAAATAACGTCTACACTATTAATCTTGATGATCTTAGTAGTGAAATATATTTTTCGGCTTTGAATGATGATGCTTGGCTTTGGCATAGAAGATTAGATCATGCTAGTATGAAACTAATCTCTCAAATCACATCTAAAAACCTTGTAAGAGGCATTCCTAAGGCTAAGTTCATTAAAGATAAAGTATGTGATGCTTGTCAACTAGGAAAACAAATTAAAACTAGCTTCAAGCCAAAAAATCAAATAAGTACCTCTAGACCATTACAATTGATCCATATGGATTTGTTTAGACCAATTGACACAACAAGCCTAGGAGATAGTAAGTATGCATTTGTGATTGTAGATGACTATAATAGATTCACGTGGACCTATTTCTTAGCTCACAAAAGTGATTCTTTTAAATATTTCTCTAAATTCTATAAACTTACTCAAAATGAAAAGGGTTTTATGATTTCATCAATTCGGAGTGATCACAATGGTGAATTCCAAAACCGTGACTTTCAAAATTTTTGTGAATCAAATGGGTATAACCACTTCTTCTCTACTCCAAGAAATCCTCAACAAAATGGAGTAGTGGAAAGAAAAAAATAGAAATTTACAAGAAATGGCAAGAACCATGTTAAATGAACATAATTTACCCAAATATTTTTAGGCCGAAGCCGTAAATACGACTTTCTATGTCATGAATAGGATTCTAATAAGACCATCTCTATCCAAGACTCCTTATGAATTATGGAATGGTAAATAACCTAATGTTTCTTACTTTAAAGTTTTTGGCTGCAAATGCTTTGTTTTAAATGAAAAGAATGTCTTAGGAAAATTCGATGCTAAATCCGATGAAGGCATCTTTCTTGGATACTCTTCCATGTCTAAAGCTTTTCGAGTTTTTAATAAGAGAACCTTAGTTATAGAAGAGTCTATTCATGTGATTTTTAATGAAGTTTCTGAAATTAAGAAAAATGATCTTGATGATGATTTCGGTTTTAAAAATTTGAATTTAAATGAACCCTCTCCTCAAAACGGTAACTTGGAAGCATCTTCTTCCGAATATTCCTTACCTAAGGAATGGAAGTATGTGGATGCCCATCCCAAGGAGTTGATCATAGGAGATACATCGAAAGGGGTTCAAATGCGTTCTTCGTTTAAAAATTTTTGTGCTCATGCCGCTTTTCTTTCTCAAATTGAGCCTAAGAGCATTGACGAAGCCTTGAAAAATAATTCTTGGGTTATCGCAATGCAAGAGGAATTGAACCAATTTGAGAGAAATGAGGTATGGGGGCTTGTTCCTAGACCAAGTGACCATTTAGTTATCGGTACTAAATGGGTCTTTAGAAATAAGCAAGATGAATATGGTATCGTGGTTAGAAACAAGGCTAGATTAGTGGCCAAAGGTTTCAACCAAGAAGAAGGTATCGATTATGAAGAAACCTTCGCTCCTGTGGCTAGATTAGAAGCCATTAGGATGCTCCTTGCCTATGCTAGTAGTAATAACTTTAAGCTTTTTCAAATGGATGTCAAAAGTACCTTTTTGAATGGTTTTATTTCCGAAGAGGTTTATGTTGAACAACCACCCGATTTTGAAAACTCTCTTTTTCTTAATCATGTGTTTAAATTAACTAAAGCTCTCTATGGATTGAAACAAGCCCCTAGGGCTTGGTATGAGAGGCTTAGTTCTTTCTTAATTTCAAATAATTTTACTAAAGGCAAGGTTGATACTACATTGTTTATTAAACATTTTAAAAATAATTTTCTTATTGTTCAAATTTATGTTGATGATATCATTTTTGGTTCTTCGGATAAATCACAATGTGAATCATTTGCTAAGTGTATGAGTCTTAAATTTGAAATGAGTCTAATGGGTGAGTTAAACTTCTTTTTAGGATTACAAATTAAACAACTTAGTGATGGAATATTTCTTAATCAAACCAAGTATACATTGGAACTGTTAAAATGATTTAACATGGATAGTTCTAAAGCCATCAACACTCCAATGAGTACTTCTACCAAGTTAGACTTAGATGAAAATGGAGAAAACTTTGATCAAAAAACATATAGGGGAATGATAGGTAGCTTACTCTATCTCACTACAACTAGACCTGATATCATGTTTAGCGTAGGTCTATGTGCAAGATTCCAAGCAAATCCTAAGTTATCTCACCTTAAAGCTGTTAAAAGAATCCTTAGGTATCTTAAAGGAACTCCTAATCTAGGATTATGGTATCCAAAATCTGATAACTTTGATTTAAAAGCTTATGTGGATGCCGATTTTGGCGGATGTAGAATAGATAGAAAAAGCACATCTGGAATATGTCAATTCTTAGGACATGCACTTGTTTCTTGGACTTCCAAGAAACAAAATTCTATTGCACTATCTACGACGGAAGCCGAATATATAGCTGCAAGTGCATGTTGTGCACAAGTTGTGTGGATGAAAAACACTTTAGAAGATTATGGAATTAATTTAAAAAACATTCCAATAACATGCGATAACACAAGTGCTATTTGTCTAACAAAAAATCTCATTCAACACTCAAGAACTAAGCACATTGATATTAGGCATCACTTTATACAAGATCATGTCACTAATAATGATGTCACTTTAGAATTTATTGATACAAAGCACCAATTAGCGGACATTTTCATAAAACCTCTAAATGAAGAATAATTTGACTTCATTAGAAGAGAATTAGGCATGCTAAATTTGTCCTAATGTTTAAATATTGCATGTCTTTCAAAACATTTAAACTTTGATTTTGATAGTTTCACCTTTATACCTTCAATGATATATGAAACTTTCATTTTATTGATCATAATATATTGTGAAGAACTCATCTTTCGATCAAAAAGTTTTTCATGATGTTGCCTTCATGATATTGTTTTTAACGGTTAAAAATTTTTATGACTTCATATCTCATTTTATTCTTGAATCTCTTCATGAATTTTGATATCTCTCTCACCTTTTGATTGGCTTTAATGATGTATCCTTTAGCCTTGAGATCATGGTTTTCACTGTATAAATGATAAAACATCTTTTGGATTTGTCTATCGAGGATGACATACTCTGGATTTATGATTTCTGCTTCACTCTATTTTTATCAAGCTTCACCAAGCTTCATCAAGCTTCACCCTTTCATCAAGTTTATTCATCTCCTTTTTGTTGATGACAAAGGGGGAGAAAAATGTGAAATTGATGACTTGTTAAATGTGGCTTTTATGAACAAAATATTTTAATAATTTGATACAGTGTAATGAATTGAAAAATGTGTCATAAGATTTGTTATTGCAATTCAATTACTTTTGCCATGCTTAGTGTCAAAAACAGGTTGCAATCCTTAAAAAGCATTGCAATGAATGCAATACATCACATTGCAATTCTATAGTTGAAAGATTCTTACTATATCATGTTTATCAAATGGCATCTTTCGATTGATAAGATAAATTTTCATCTCATGATTTATCTAATATGTTGTCACGCTTTTCAATCATGAGATCCTTGTTGTAATCTCAAAATTTTTGGTATATTTTGTCAGAATGATAAATGTTTATCATCTTTCGACTTGAAATTAAATGTCATGCTTTGATAATGCTGATTGATCATGATGATAAGTTCAATTCAAGTAACTTATCAGTTTTGGTTAAATTCAAGAGATTAATTCAAGTGTTTTTACTTTCTCATTATATGGCTTATAGATAGGGGGAGTTAAGAATAACTCCGTCATCAATTGATTGTCATCATCAAAAAGGGGGAGATTGTTGAATCTCAGATTTTGATGATGAAGTCAATTGATGGTTATTTGATCTAATCCATTTCTGAGATAAGTGTGCATGATTAACTATGATAGAGCAAATTACCAAAGTCAAGTTGCTGGAAGTTCAAGAGTCCACCAGAAGTCCGAAGGATCATCGAAAGTGCTGCCGGAGCCAACCGAAATGAAATCGGGGACTTGCCGAAGGTTTTGGAAGTTCACCGGAAAGATTGTCGGAGGTTCGCGGAGATAACCGAGAAGGTTCGGAAGGGTGCCAAAGACTCGTTGAACTCACTATAAAATTCGGGAGCCAGCTAGGAGTCCGCCGGAAGGAATCCGAGGGATTGTCGGAAGCCCGTCGGAAGATCGCCGGAAACCTCTTCGGAAGATAACTTGATGGTGTTGGTATAATTTGGCTTTAGAAGATCATAGTTAGCACTTAATTAGGGTATATAATAGGTGTTAATCCTATCTAGACCTGTATTGGGCCAATTGGGCCTTTATTGGGCTGTATTGGGCCGAAGGTGAGGCCCGTACAGTTTCTGGCAAGGGCCGACGGTAGCACCGTTGGACCCAGGCGATAGCACCGCTTGTTGACCGAACCCAAGCGGTAGTACCGCCCCAAGCGGTGTGCATTGCTGACAGTGGTTGCAACCACTGTGTCGCGATAGTATCGCCCAGCGGCGGTGGCACCGCTGACAGTGGTTGCAACCACTGTGTCGCGAGTACCGCCAATGCCAGGCGGTAGTACCGCCAGCACACAAACACACGCAAAGGTGTGTCAGGCGGTAGTACCGCCAGTGCCAGGCGGTAGTACCGCCTACAGTCCGAAATTTCGGACAAGACTTTTTTTTAGCGGGATTTTTGAATCCAAAAAGCTCTATAAATACCCCTTTACTTCTAGCTGGTTGGGTTACCTTTTGCAGTGTTAGATTTGAGTCTAAGCCATAGCAAATTCCTGCTTTCAATTGTTCAAGTGTTCACCTCCTTCTTCTACTTGTAAAAATTCTGTAAAGAGAGGGAACCTCTTGTAAAAGGCTGTAAAGGGGTGTTTGGTCTTTCCCCTTCAAGAGACTTGCTAGTGGAAGTTGGGAGCCTCATTGGAGGAGGCTTCAAGAGTGGATGTAGGTCATTTGACCGAACCATTATACATCGCTGCGTTTACTTACTGTGTGAGTATTTAAAATTCTGCATCGTAAATTTCTTAAGCTGTAAACTGATCGGATTTCTTCTCCCTACTTCAACTTTCATTTACCTGAATATTTTCAAGTTAAAGTCTCTTTCGGTGAATCAAGTTCTTAAGCAAATCTCCGGAATCGATTTTCAAGCTTTATTCATTTTAATCTGCTACACTAATTCACCCCCCCCCCTCTTAGTGCCACTCCGAACCTAACAGGATTGTGATAAAGCTCATTCAAGTTCGAATCATCAAAATCATTAACATAGTTTATGAGATTCACAAATGACATAAACTTGAATTGTTTTCCTCTTTGGTAAATGATAAAAAGAAGTAATCATAGAGGAGAATATTTTGATAGTCAAGAATTCAAGGTCATGATTTCAAGAGATCAAGAAAGGAGTCATAAAATTATTCAAACTCATTTTGTCAATTCGAAACTCCTAATTAAATTATCATTTTTAACATTCATAACATGAATAAAGTCATTACCGTATCATCAAAATCTCATTCATAAGTCAAGTGATTTACAAAATATCATAAATGAATTTATCACTTGTCTTTTATTTGAAAAATCGAAATATTTCAAGAAACATGCATTTCCATTATATGATTTATTTCATATGAGCATGCATTTGTTTTTTGATGTCAAATAAAATAGAAATATCAACATTCAACATTGAAAGACAAACTTCATCATAAAATTCATCAAGATAAAAATATAACACATTATGAGATTCAATTTATCATGATAATATGTTTCATTTTGTTTCAAACAAGTGTGCTCATGTTTCATATGATGATTATCAAATTTAAGACTAAAACATGAGTTTGTCATCAAAATATGATATCACAAAGTCATTAAGCATAATAACAAACTTTTAATATTTTCATTTCAATGATGATTTCATAATATATGTTCAAATATTTATATGGAACCCATCATTGTATAAATTCAAAATACAAGTTTGTCATTAAACCCATCAAGATCAAATGCATCAAATATCATGATAGTGCATTTTCTCATCTTTATGAGTTTCAATTTAAGTGATTTGATTTTTCATAAGAATGTTCAAAATTTTCATATGAAAATGTCATGCATCATATTCAAAAATGAAAATATCATCAAGATCATTTTAATTCTTTCTTACATTAGTTATAACAAGACGATCGATGCTCAAATTTTTGGTAAAATCATACATTATTTTATAAATCTGAAAAATAATTTTCATCATGAAACCCATTAAGTTCAAATATAACACAAGGTAACATCAAAGCCACATTTCTTTCATTTTGAAAATTTGTGAGTTGGGTCTTTATAATTGATTTCATGAAGACATATATCAATAAAAATTTCATCATAAAAAAGGTTAAAAACCATTAAGCCAAGATGGAAGTTTTCAAATTATAATCAAGATACATACATCTATCATCAAAAGATTTTCAAGAAATTCATACATAAATATGTATCATGTTTAAGATTGAAAACCGATATGGAAAGTATACATAAAATTTTATCATCTCAAAATGTCATCTTAATTTGACATGGAAACAATTAGACCAAAAAATACGTTAATCCACAGCATAAAGTCAAATCAACATTACTTCAAAAACTAATGCATGTTATAAAATCATCAAGCATCATGTTTAGAAATGAAAAGCAATATAAAACATCAAGATACACATGCATAGATTAATCCTAAGCATTATCACAAATCATGCATCATTCATATTTTTAATTTTCAAAAAATTACTAAAAAGGAAAAAGCATAAAAAAAAATCCTACCAACTATTTCAAGCAACTCATGAAAGGATCATGTAATTTCAAAGTAAGGCAAGAACAACTTGGGTGAGTTTCTTACCTCATTGTCGAAAACCGTCAAAGCCCATTTCGCCTCTTCTTTGCTTGATTCTTCTTTGCAAGTCTTCTTCTTCTTCTTTGGCCTCTTTCTTCGTTCAAGTTCATTTGTGCTTTTTAATTTTTGTTTAATGAACTTGTTAACATTCATTGTTATGTGTTCAATGTCCTCATTGTCCTCATCACTTGAGTCATCACTCAAGTGGCATTCATTTGTCCGATGTTCCAAATCCTTCTTGTTCTTTAGAAGGTGGTTCATATGTTCATCATGTTCCAAATGTTCGAAGAAACTCATTTCATATGTCATTAGTGAACCGATTAGTTCTTCCAATGAAAAATCATTTAAATTTTTAGTCTCTTATATTGCGGTTACTTTTGGATCCCAACTCTTTGGGAGGGATCTTAAAATCTTGTTAGTGAGTTCAAAGTTCGAAAAACATTTACCAAGACTTTTCAAGCTATTGACGACATCCGTGAAGCGGGTGTACATATCGCCGATAGTTTCGCTTGGTGTCATTCGGAAGAGCTCAAAATCATGCAATAAAAGGTTTACTTTCGAGTCTTTAACTCTACTAGTTCCCTCGTGCGTGATTTCAAGTGTTTGCCAAATATCGAAAACCGTTTTGTACATTGAAATCCAATTGAACTCATTCTTGTACAAAACGCAAAATAAGGCATTTATTGCCTTTGCATTCAAAGAAAAAGATGTTTTCTCCAAATCCGACCATTCGTTCGTCGGTTTAGAGGAAAGTTGAAAGCCATTTTCGATGATGTTCCACAAATCCAAATCCATTGAAAGCATGAAAATTCTCATTCGAGTTTTCCAATATGTGTAGTCTGATCCGTTAAAGAACGGTGGACAAAAAACCGAAAAGCCCTCTTGAAAACCATTTAGAGTCATTTCTCACGGGTGTAAATCCGAAAGAGAAAGAACGTGGCTCTGATACTAATTGTTAAGGATCGAGCGGCACTAAGAGAGGGGGTGAATTAGTGCAGCGGTAAGGAACGAGAAATTTTCAACGATTAAAACAAGTTTGGAAACTTCGTACGAATGAATGCAGCGTTTCGTTTGAACCCGGAAAGATTACATTTTAACTTTAAAGCATATGTAAGAAGATGAAGAGGAAGTTGAGTAAATAAGGCAGCAAATGAAGAGGGTTTGCAGCAAAGTAAATAGCAAGAATGTAAATACAAACCAGATTTATAGTGGTTCGGTCATCCGACCTACATCCACTTCCGAAGCCTTCTCCGATGAGGCTCCCAACTTCCACTAGCAAATCCTTTTGTAGGAGAAGGACCAAATACCCCTCTTATAACCCTTTTATAAGAGGTTCATACTCTTACAAGTTTTCACAAAAAGAAGGAAATGAGGTGAACACTTAAGCAAATGAAGAATAAGACTATCACAAGACTTATTTGCTCAAAATCTAACTCTCAAGGGTCCTCTTTCAGCTGAGAAAGGGGGGTATTTATAGATCCAAAATGGATTCAAATTTGGGCTCCAAATTTGAAATCAAATGAGTTTCAGTCTTGGCGGTGCTACACTTTGTCGGCGGTGCTACCGCTTGTGAGTCTGGCAGACTGACACAGCAGGGGCAATACTACCGCCCCAGCCAAACACAGTAGGGGCGGTGCTACCACCCCAGCCAGGCGGTGCTATCGCCCTAGGCAGGTGGCTGCCGCCGCCTGGCCTGCTGGCTGCTGGGCGGTGCCACCGCCCAGCACATATCAACTTCTAGTTTGGGCCGAAAACTCGATCCAAACCGGTCCCAAACAAGGCCCAATGGGCCCATACTTGGGTTAAAGGATTAACACCTAATCCTAACCTAAATTAATGTACTAACTATGAAATTAAAGACATTCCTAAGTTATTACAAAGTCCGCAAGTCAAGTCTTCTTATGGTGAGCTTCCGACGAACTTCCGACGGTCTTCCGACGATCCCTCGGAAACCATCCTGCGGACTCCCGACAAGCTCTCGGACTCCATGATGATTTTGGCGAGTTCCCCCGAGCTTCTTTGGCAAGCTCCGATCTTTCTTGGCAAGCTCCATGAACTTCCAATGAACCTTCCGGTGAACTTCCGAAAACCCTTCGGCAAGCTCCCTATTCATTCTCGGCCGGTTCCGGCAGCACTCCCAATGAATCTTCGGACTTCCGTAGAACTCTCGAACTCCCAACGATCCATCCCACTTGACTTCCGGCACTCTGTTTCGCTTTACGTCTTCATCCTTATTGTAGTTACTTCTGCACACAAACAACAAACACTCTACTTCGATCTAGACAGTTATTACAACGCGAATTGACATTCAGTTGCCCGGCATGTCATTGGTCGGCGCTTCGTCCGATCCTTCGGCACATCATCCTTTCTTGCGGTCCGTTGCCCAATCGGCGATTGACCTCCGCAACCCTGATATCCTTGGCGCAACACGCTCTTTTTGGCATGATGCCCAACGTACGAAGCCTCCTACCGATAGTCGACCGAACCTCCGGCTCGACATCCAATATCCTAACGTGATCACCTCCGGCGCAACTTCAATTTCTCCAGCGTCAACTGTCTAATCCTGATTGATAGTAGACCTACGTAACTCAACACGCAGTTAAACAATAAAACACATTCAATTAGTTTCATCATCAAAATCCAAGATTCAACAATCTCTCCCTTTTTAATGATGACAACTAATTGATGACTAAGGGAGTTAACCTTAACTCCTCAAAGTTTAACCAAACTCCCTCTATCAATATGCCATATTGATAGAAAACTTGGATTTGGCCAAATCCAAGCAACATGTATCAAAAAACATGTTTATTAAAAACATCATGCAAATATATAAAAATATTCAATACAATATATATTGCATGAAGTCATCAATCTCCTTCTCCCCCTATGTCATCAACAAAAAGGAGAAGTTGCTCTAGCTATTTTTAAAAGATATACAAGTTAACATATAAGCTAGATTTACAACATTCAATCATGTCAAGATTTTAAGGATTTCAAGCATAGTAATTCATCACTTGTTTCTTGAGATATGCAAGTTTGCACTTGGTTTCTCATGATAGCACTTTTGCTTCCTAAGTATGCAATCACTACAAATATGCAAGTTAAATTTTCATTACAACATACAAGCATAGAAGCATAGCAAGTGTAGGAATGCAAATTTTCTAAGTTTTGTATTTTCTTTTCTTGAGATAAGCAAGATAGTAATATTTGCATCCTTTGAGATAGCAATTCGTAGCTTCTTATGAAATTACAAGGTAGCAATTTTTGAAATAATCAAGATGGCAAGTTCTTTTCAATAATTGAGCTAGTACAAAACTTTCTCCCCCTTTATTTTTGTCTAAAAGAAGGGATGACTCAATGGCTAAAAATTTCAATCATTATTCAAGCCATAAAGAATTCATGAAAGATATCAATAACGATCAATTCAAGATTTACCAAGGATATCATTCATGGTTCATTTATATTCTTTCTAACAAGATCAAGATCAAGATTCATGAGGTAAAACAAATTGAAACATTCTCATCAAGATTACATTTTAAAAATATTCCAAGTATGAAATATTGAGAGATCAAGACATGGATTACAATTTTTCACATTATTTAAATTTGCATCAATCAAACCTTCAATCTTTACATAATGCATTTAAAGAAGTATTGAAACATAAAAAAAATTGATTTAAGCATATTATGTTTCAATCATTGAAGTTAAGTCATCATAAATGTAAAAGACATTATACATGACTCATAATTATTCATTTTAGTAGGATCAAGATCAAGATTTGCAAAGATTTTCTTTAGTATGAAATTTCAATTCATGATAAAGGGTATACAACTAAGAATAAAGATACAATATATATATATATATATATATATATATATATATATATATATATATCATTGTCGTAGATCAAGTCATGATTCATTGATTCATCATAAAGCAAATTACTTTTCAATCATCACTACACGGAAGTCATGTCATGAAGGATCAATTCATGAATAAACAAAAATCATATCTTTGTCATGAAAAAAATCTTGACTTATACGTAGGAGTTTTCAAATCATCACGATCATGATTTCATAAAACGAATCTCAAATATATAGTTTCGAGAAATCAAAATCATAATTTATAAAACTCATCCAAATCATCAACATTACTCTTAAGAGATTCATAAATGATATAGATAGAATTGGATTGTTTTCCTCTTTAGTAAGTGATAGAATAGAGAAATCATAAGGAAAAAGATTTCAATTCATGCATTCAAACTATCAATGCTCAGTGAGTCATGATTCTAGTAAAATAAAGATGTGAATCATTTTGAAAGATCTCATTTAATTCATCAACTCCAAAGTCATCATCAAAATCACATTCAATAATTCAAGTGATTCACAAAATATCATAAATGGATTTATCACTTATCATTCATGAAAAATTGAAAAGCTTTTAGAGATATTAAAATTTTAAAAATCATGCATTTCCTTTTTAATTTTATATAAGCATGCCTTTGTCTTTTAATGTCAAATGGAGATAAGCATGAAAGTTTAAGATGTAAAGGCAAAAACCATCATCAAGATTTTTAAAGTCAAAAGATATAACACGTCATATAAAAATTCATCAAAAAAATTATTAAGACCAAATACACATTACTTCAAAACGTGAGAGTCACTCATCATACATAATATATTTTATTTTAAGTTATTTGTTTCATATAAGTGTGCTCATGTTTTAAAAAATGAGTATCAAGTTTAAATCCAAAACATAAGTATTGTCATCAAACTCATTAAGATCAAATGCATCATACATAAATCATCATGATAGTGCATTTTCTAATTTTTATGTGTTTCAATTTAAGTGATGTGATCTTTAATAAGAATGTTCTAATTTTTCATATAAAAATGTCATGCATCATATTTAAAACCGAAAGCATATACAAAACCATTTTAATTCTTTCTTTTATTAGTTATAACAAGATAATCAATGCTCAGATTTTTGCTAAAATCATGCATCATTTTATAAATCCGAAAAACAATTTTTGTCATGAATTCCATCAAGTCCAAAAACACATTATTCCAAAATGTAGGATTTCAATTTTCATTACTTCAATTCCTCATTAAGCATGATACAAAAATTTAAAGATCAAGCATTATACCATAAAGCATCTTCAAAATTTTTATACAAGAGCCAAGCATTAACAGATAAGATTCGCTCATCATGCATAGTTTTAAAATGTAAAGCCATCAATATAGATATCATAAAGTCATTAAGCATGATAATAAACTTTTAATATCTTCATTTCATCATTATCAATCATGATTTTTGAAATATCATCAAAATCATTTTCTAGAGACTCATTATTTGTCTTTTATCAAAAAATCAAAAACTTTTAGAGATTGACAAATTTCAAGAAGTATGCAATTTCTTTTTATGATTTACTTCATATAAGTATGTCTTTGCCTTTAATAAAAAAATAAGTATCACAATCAAGAGTGAAAGGTAAATTTCGTAAAACAAATCATAATATGCATTATCGTATAAGTCCAAAATCATCATCAAAATCTTTCATTTATTAAGAGCAACATAGATTGATTACATGTAAGGATGCTCAAGTCATTTTTGTATAAAAGATGTGTGTCAAGTTTAAAAACATAAGCATAAGTTTTATTAAAAATGACATTTCATCAAAAGGTTTTGTCATAAAAATGATTAAGACCAAAAACATAATATTCTAAAATATAGAGTTTCAAATTACTTTAAAAACTCATGCATGATATAAAATCATCAAGCATCATGTTTAGAAACGAAAAGCAATATAAGAACTTACCCAAAAAAAAAGCAATATAAGACATCAAGATACATGCATGGATTAATTATCACAAATCATGCAAGTATCATTTTAATTTTTACTTTTCAAAAATACTAGAAAGAAAAGCATAATATAATTTTTGAAAATAATTTTTTTATTTCCTACTATCTAAATTAAGCACACAAAAAATCTTGTAATTTCATAACAACATACAAACATTTTGGGTGAGTTTCTTACCTTGTTGTCAAAAACTGTTAAAGCTCAATTTACCTCTTCTTTACTTGATTCTTCTTGACAAGCCGCCTTTTTCTTCTTTGGTGGCCTCTTCTTTCGTTCAAGTGAACTTGTTAAAATTCATTATTATGTGTTCAATGTCCTCATCACTTGAGTCATCACTCAAGTGGTATTCATTTGTTCGAAGTTCTAAATTCTTCCTGTTCTTTGGAAGGTGGTTCATATGTTCATCGAGTTCAAAATATTCCAAGAGTATCATTTCATAGGTCATTAATGACTTGATTAGTTCTTCCAATGAAAAATCATTTAAATTTTGTCTCTTGTATTGCGTTTACTTTAGGATCCCACCTTTTCGGAAGGAATCTTAAGATCTTGTTAGTGAGTTCAAAATTTGAAAAGCATTTACCAAGACTTTTCAAGCTATTGGCGACATCTGTGAAATGGGCGTATATATCGTTGATAGACTCGCTTGGTGTCATTCGGAAGAGCTCAAAATCATGCAATAAGAGGTTTGCTTTTGAATCTTTAACTCTACTAGTTCCCTTGTGCGTGATTTCAAGTGTCCACCAAATATCGAAAGCTATTTTGCATGTAGAAATCTAATTGAACTCATTTTTGTCCAAAGCACAAAATAAGGCATTCATAGTCTATACATTTAAGGAAAAAAAATTCTCTCTAAATCCAACCATTCGTTCGTCGATTTAGAGGGAAGTTGAAAGTTGTTTTCAATAATATTCTATAAATTTAAATCTAGAGAAATCAAGAAAACTCTCATTCGAGTTTTCTAATATATGTAGTCCGATCCGTTAAACAACGGGGGACGAACAATCGAAAAACCCTCTTGAAGGCCATGAAGAGTCATTTCTCACGGGTGTGAATCTGAAAGAAAAATAATGAGGCTCTGATACCAATTGTTGGGATCTAGAGTGGCACTAAGAGAGGGAGTGAATTAGTGCAGTGGTTAAGAACGATAAATTTTTGGCGATTCAAACAAGTTCTGATACTTCGTACATTGAAAACTTCATTTTGATAAAATCTAGTTTCAATTGCGTATAAACTTAAAATGATTTGTAAGGAGGAGATGAGGAAGTGGAGTAGCAAGTAAATAAGGTTTGCTGAAATATAAAGAACAATAGTAAATGCAAATTAGGATTTTTATAGTGGTTCGGTCATATGACCTACGTCGACTCTCAATTCCTCTCCTCTTGAGGCCACCGGCTTTTTCACTAGTTGTCCTCCTTCCAACGGATGAGGACTTACTCTCTTACAGCTCTCTTCTTTTGACGGGCTTAGGAGGTAACCCTTACAAAGCCTCTTACCCCTCTCTTGAACTTTTCCAATACTTAGAGTTTGAGGGGAGGATTTCTCTCAAGTTTACAATAAAATTTTCTCTCTTTTTCATTCTCAGTTGTGTGTCTTTCAACCATGAATGAGAGGGGTATCTATAGCCCTTGATTGGCTTCAAAAACAAAGCCAAAATTTAAATTTTTGGGTTTTTCAGGTACGAGCGGTACCACCGCCTGCATTGGGCGGTACCACCGCTTATAAAAACTTAAAAACAGAGGTTCTGGCGGTGGCACTGCCAGCCTGGGGTGGTGCCACCACTATAGCTTTAATGCTGGGTGGTACCACCACCAGCGGCCTAGAAAAGTATGCTTTTTCACTTTTTCAGCTCATAGGCAGTTCTACTACCAGTTTGGTGGTGCCACTACTTGCAACAACTTTTAGGCCACTTAATGGGCCTCCCAATTAGCCCAAATCAGTCCCAATTTAGGCCCAATTAGTCCCTAATTGAGTAGGTTTAATTATAACCTAATTAAGCTAATCCTACTTCAATCTAGATAATTATTACAACCCGAATTGTAATTAGTTGCCCGACACGTCCTTGGTCCATCGGTGCTTCGTCCGACACTTCGATGCATCATCCTCTCTTGCGATTTGTTGCCTAATCAGTAGCTGACCTCCGCAGCCCCGATCTCCTTGGCACAACTCCGCTTCTCTTGGCCCGATGCCCGATTTCTTTGTCCGAAGCCTTTTGTCGATCGTCGACCGGATCTCCGACTCAACATCTAATCTCCTAACGTGATTTTCTCTAGTGCAACGTTGATTCTTCCTACATCAATTGTCTAATCCTAATCGAAAGTAGACCTGCATGACTCAAAACGTAGTTAGATAACTAAACACGATCATCAAAATCTGAGATTCAATGGTATCCACATGGTAGAGTCTGCAACGATGCTCCTCTCTTGGGAGAGGAGAATAGAAGGTGGCTACCAAAAAACCCCAGCCTATGGAACTTTGGTTCCTTCTTATTTATAGAAGCCCCTTGTAAACCCTAATGGATCTTGCCCTATTGGGTATTGAATCTCTATCCAATTACCCAAGCCTCTTAGATTAATGTGTCTCTACCCAATAATCTAGCTCTTATTGGATCGCATCCAAGGGATCCAATAATACATGGGCTTATTGGATATCCAATAAGATAGGGGCTCCGACGGATATCTCATATCTGAACCTCTACTAGTCGCAACACCTACCATATGTGTATGACCCTTTAGGCCCAATATCGAGCTGGCCGTGAGTCATACACGTTAGAACTCCTTCTAAATTAGTGAATTATTATCTCTATAATAATTCACTCGACTCATCGACTACGAACGTACTAGGCCACTACGCCGCAGTCCCCATATGATACAGGGGAATCCAATCCTTTGGACCTATCTGCCCTTAGTTGCTATGTACCTATAGTCCCTCATCCATCTAATATCTCAAAGACCATATATCGGGCATGGTGCTATCAGGCCCATACGATTTTCACTCGAGTCTCGCTCTAATCGGATTCTCCCGGATAACTCTTTCTCTCTCAATCCAAATGACCTTGGCTAGAGATTTTCCTAAGCAAGAACACATGGGATATTCCTCTTATGATACCGAGAGTGGATGATCCTCTATTGACATTCAATAACCCTCGTAAGGTTGGCCACCACTCCCAATAATCGATTGTACTAGATCTTGAACTTCCAAATCTAGAAGTATGGTATCAAAGAGTGGAGTACTCATACAGGACTTCCTTGGAGTCTCAAGTCTAAGGACCAGATACACTACTAGGACTGCAGAATCGCTGTCTGACGTGAGGTATCAATAACCATCCAACATTCCGTAAGCAGATCAATCAGTAAACTCATTCTTCAATGAGCACATGTACTGTACACTTAGTGTCCCTACACGAGTAGCTATAAGACCAGCCACCTCCATTATATGAACGGATATACAATACACCAGTCTGTCTGGTTATCTCGATGTCCCTCTCGAGTAACCTATAACCGGGATTATTTAGGGTTTGTATTTAAAGGTGAATCGATCTCATTATTATGATCTCATCATGATCCGATTCACATTGCACAGATCGAAGGACATCATAATATACATCCAAATAATGTGAGAAAATATCAATAATTATAAGTAAAGAGATTGACGCAACGTGTTACAGGTGCCATTACTCACGTGATTAGCTTGTAAGGCACCTATAACTAGCAAATACTACTCCATATATCATGAATATAAGCATGTCTAAGAGGAAGCAGATTGGAAAGAATATCAAGACTCTTTGATCAGATTGAGGAGGAGAATACTTGAGTATGGAGCACTTTCAGTTCCTCAAAGACTATAGGCTTCTGTCCTAATGGACACTTCCTTATACACCATAGCTCAATGGTGTATCAGAAAGGAGGAATCGTATGCTATTAGATATGGTGTGGTCCACAATGAGTTTCGTCAACCTACCCATTTCATTTTGGGGATATACCCCGGAGACCATAGCTTATCTTCTTAACAGAGTTCTATCTAGATCGGTAGCATCTACACCATATAAGATATGGAAAGGGAAGAAGCCTGATCTTAAAGTTATTAAGATTTAGGGCTACCCTACCTACATTAAGAGATACTTTATAAGATATCCTAAGAAAACTTGTGGGTATTATTTCTATCACCCTGTAGACCAAAAGGTGTTTGTAGCCAATAGAGCAGTGTTCCTTGAGAATGAACACATTCTTGGTCAAGACAGTGAGAGCATGTAGAGTTGAGCGAGGTTAGAGAACCTAACTCAAGTATCATTTTGTAGTCTAAGTCTGTTCAGGTACCTAGCACACAAATTTCAACTTTACATAGGTCCGGTAGAGTACTTCATCCTCTTAAGAGATATATAGGACATATCAGAAGAGAAGATATTGAATATATTGATCCTCAGACCTACGAGGAGACTTTTACAAGTATAGACCCCGGGAAGTGGCAAGAAGTCATAAATTCTGATATGGATTCCATGTACTCCAATAACGTTTGGAACCTAGTTGATGCACCTGAAGGTATCATATCCATTGTTTGCATATGGATCTTCAAGAAGAAGATTGGAGTAGATAGAAATGTGGAGACCTATAAAGCAAGGCTAGTGGCTAAGGGGTATCGTCAAAGGCAAGGTATTGACTGTGATGAAACCTTCTCATCCGTAGCCATGCTAAAATTTATCCAAATTTTTTAGCTATTATAGTACACCATGATTATGATATCTAACAGATGGACGTGAAAACTGCATTCCTTAATGGCAACCTCGAGAAGGAGGTGTATATGATACAACCTATAGATTCGTGTCTAAGGATAATCTAGATAAGGTATGTAGGTTACTTAGGTCTATCTATAGACTAAACCAAGCTTTCCGAAATTGAAACATAAGATTTAATAAAGCGATCATATCTTATGACTTCGTTAAGAACGAAGATGAGCCATGTGTATACAGAAAGATAAGTAGGAGCACTATCACCTTCTTGGTGTTATATATAGATGACATCTTAATCATTGGGAATGATGTAGGAATGCTCTCCATAGTAAAAGCTTGGCTATCTAGACACTTCTCCATTAAGGACTTATGGGAAGCATCCTATATTTTGGAGATTCAGATCTATAGAGATAGATTCAAAAGGATTCTTGGCTTATCTCAGTCCAGGTACATAAATATCATTGTCAAAAGGTTTGGTATAAAAAATTTCAAGAGATGTCTCATACCGATGAAACATGGAATTTCACTTTCTCGGAGTATGTCTTGAAAACTCTTGAAGAAAGGGTAAACATGGATAAGATACCCTATGCCTCTGTAATAGAATCTATCATGTATGTTATACTATGTATCAAGCTTGATATAACATATGCTTTGAGTGTCACGAGTAGGTATCAGGCAAATCCAGGCTTGGAGCACTGGAAAATAATAAAGTGTATCCTTAAGTACTTGAGAATGACTAAGGATCTTTTACTGGCATGTTAACGAAGTAGCCTCAAGGTTAAGGGCTACACAGACTTGAGTTTCAAGTCTGATATCGATGATAGTAAGTCTAATTCATGGTATGTGTTTACCATAAATGGAGGAGCAGTATGGTAGAAAAGTTCCAAGCAAGATACTATTGCTTCTCGACCATAGAGGAGGAGTACATTACTCTGATAAAAGCAACAAAGGAGGGATTTTGGATGAAAAAGTTCATCATAGATCTAGGAGTCGTGTTGGGCAATGAGGAGCTGATTCCCTTATATTGCAACAACTACGGGGCGATTGCTCAAATGAGAGAACCTGGGTCTCATTAGAAGTGTTCTGAGAAGGTTTCAACTTATTAGAGAGACTATAGCCGTTGTCTCATATTAAATCCATTAACAAAGAGATATAGTAGTGAAAATAGTTCTATCTAAAGATAACATTGTAGATCCATTAACAAAGTCATTGTCTCATATTATCTTTGAGCATCACAAGGGTTTGATAAGGATCAGACACATAGGTGATTAACTTTAGGCCAAGTGGGAGATTGCTAGTCATAAGTGCCTTACAAGCCAATCACGCGAGTGATGACACTTGTGATATCATACGTATTCTTTTTGCTTATTATTTATTTAGTATTTTATCACTTTATCTTACGTGTTACATATATTGTGATGTTCATGGATTAGTGTAATGAGAATCGGATCGTGATGGGATCACGATAATGAGACCCATTCACCTTTAAACATAGACATTAAATAATCATGGTCATAGGTTACTCGAAAGGGACATCAAGATAACCGAATAAACTGATGTATTATATACTTATTCATATGATGGAGACGGCTAGTCTCATAGCTACTCGTGTGGGGACACTAAGGGTACAATGCAGGTGCTCATTGGAAAATAGTTCACTGATTGATCCAATTACGAAATGCTAGATGATTGATGATACCTTATTGTCAGACAATGATTCCGTAGTCCTAGTAGTGTATATGGTTCTTAGACTTGAGATACCAAGAATATTCTGTATGAGTACTCCATTTTTTGATACTGGACTTATAGGTTTGGAAGTTTTAAATCTAGCACAGCTTGTCATTGAGAGTGAACTTTACGAGAGTAATTGAGTGTCGATATAGGATCATTCACTCTCGATGTTATGAGAGGAATATCTTATGTGTTCTTGCTCAAGCAAATCCTTAGCCATGGTCATTTGGATTGAGAGAGAAAGAGTTCTCCGAGAGAATCTGATTAGAGTGAGACTCGAGTATATTCCATTTGGGCCTGACAACACCATGCTCGAAACACGGTCTCTGTGATATTAGATAGATGAGGAACTATGAATACTTGGTAACCGAGGATATATATATATATATATATATATATATGAATTCCCCTATATCGTTTAGGGACTATGGCGTAGTGGTGTAGTACGTCCGTAGTTAATAAGTCGAGTGAATTATTATGGAGATAATAATTCACTGACCCAAAAGGAGTTCTGATAGGTATCACTCATGGCTAGCCTGATATTGGGCCTGGAGGGTCATACACATTTGGTAGATGCTGCAATGAGTAGAGGCTCATATATAAAATATTCGCCATAGCCCATATCTTTTTGGATATCCATTAAACCCCTGAATTATTGGATCCTATAGATGTGATCCAATAAGAGCTAATAAGATATTATTAGGTAAAGACTTACTTATCTAAAAGGCTTGGATAGTTGGATGGAGATTTAATGCCCAATAGGGCAGGATTCGTTATGTTAACAAGGGACCTCTATAAATATAAGGAAACCAAAGGCCCATAGGCTAGGGTTCTTTTTAGTTATCACCTTCTATTCTCCTCTTCCCCTCTCCTCCTCAGCCAACAACCCCTTTTTGGGGCATGCAGATAGTAAGAAGGGCTAGCCCCTTCTTGATTGCATAGTACGTATAGTGAGGAGATTTGAACAGCGATTTGAGGAGCGTCTTCACAACCCCTACCATGTAGATCACCACTAGAGAGGAGAATACTTGACCTCCTTCATCCTCTCCCATAGATCTTCAGGATTATAAGGATATATGATCTCCCTAGGCAACTCACATGTCTTAATACGCCTAGTTTTTTGGTTTTACGAGTTTTTGTGCACCAATCTTCGTATGATGACGAAACATTTTCTTGTGAAAATCTAAGAATTTTCTTTTTGTTCTTCTACTGCGCATATGATGTCACCCCTAGATTTTTCAATATCCCTCTCCTCCTTAGTTGACAGCCCTAGTTTAGAGTGTGTAGACAGTAAGAAGGGCTAGCCCCTTTTTTATCATCTAGTGCACGTGGAGAGGAAGATCATACAACGATCTGAGGAGCGTCTTCGCCACATCTATCATGTGGATCATCACTAGAGAGGAGAACAATTGATCTCCATCCACTTCTACAGATCTGGGATATACGATTTCCCTGGGTAATAAATCTATCTTGACATGTTCATTTTTTGCATTTTCAATTTTGGGGATCAATCTTCGCACAATGATGAAATCTTTTTTTAGAAAATCTATGAATTTTATTTCTATTCTTCTACTGCACATGAAATACTCTATCTAGGTTTCCCAACAATTGAGGTATCAAAACAAGAAAAAGAGGGGTATGAGGAGTTTAGTGGGCTCCTTATTGCACTAATTGGGTCAATTGGGGGAGATAAGGAGCCATAGATTAGAATACACCCATCAAGAATTGGACTTATTAGTTAGGTTATGAAAAGTTTTAGTTGGAATTATGATAGTTTAGGCAAGTGAAGCTATGGGTTCAGCAAGAGGTGGGTTAACTATTGAATCCTAGAATAGTCGACGAAAAGGTATGTGATTAGGAAGTTGGAAGATAGGGGTCGGACCGACCGAGGGTCTTGGTGGGATCAACTCTTGGAGAACTAAAATGAGAGATTTGACAAAGGGGCGTTTGACACTATTAGGCTTGGTCCTCCTAGATCATTCGGTGCATTTGGCCAGTCGACATCATTAGGGTTCAACCTTGATGGTGTTGCATAATTTTCCTAAGACATGCTTGGCAGCTTTCTTTCTAGCGCCAATATATTAAGTCATATTTTGATTGTCCAAACTAGGGAGGAGAATCGAATCCCACAAAGGCCCATTCTAAGTTTGTTTGAAGTTTAACTTATAATTTTTCGACAAGCCAAACCTATAAGACTGAGTCAGGGGCGTTCCCAATAATGGACCCTCCAATGATTATGTTAGTTCTAAGTTAGAAAGTTTAAGATTAGTCAAATTAATTAGATCGATCAGACTAATCAGTGAGATCAAGTAGGTGAAAAACATTTAGGATGCAAACCTTAGAGTCCTTTTTATATGTGGTTCAGAAATAAATGCATCCGAGATCACCACGCATTAAGAGGGAACATGTGATGTTTTGAGCGAGGGAATGACATAATGTTCATTGTTCTTATATCTTATGCTATCTGAGTGCGTCTTTCACGGGGTTGGATGGTTAGGTATTCGATTATGTGTGATTGGTTGAAGCCACATGTCCTTGGATTTGACTGTTACTTGTCGATGAGACATGATTGATAGATCATTAGGATGGTCAACCGCTTAGCTATGTTTTAGCTTATGTGTTTGTTATGTCACCTTCTTCCTATTACTATGGTTCTGGTTTCAAAACCATCTAACTTAGTTCCGATTCCAATTTGATCTATTAATTTTGATTAATAAAAAAGAAATAAAACTAAAATACTTTACCAGGATTTAAATGTAGGTTAATAAGTTTTTAAATCTAAAATAGTAACTATAATATAACTTATTTAATTTTTATTTTTATTTTTTATATACTTGATTTGAATTGATGATTCTAATCGATATCATTGAATCAATGACCCGATTCGATTTCGATTTCGATTTGAACATACAATCACCCTTAGCTCAGCCGAGAAGCTCCAATCACAAATCGATGTAGCAAAGCAAACAGAACACAATCTCGGCCAGATGAATAATTACAAAGTAATAAGAATCTCGCCATGGATCTCTCTCTCTCTCTCTCTCTCTCTCTCTCTCTCTCTCTCTCTCTCTCTCTCTCTCTCGCGACTTCATGGGGATTCAATCTACTCGGCCAACATACGAAGATTCCACGTATATAACATCATCATCTTCCTACCTCACGAGCCTGCTATGCCTTCTCTGGGCCTCGATTTGTCGAGGATCGACCACATCACTCGCACATCCTCGTACGTGCACGCCATCACCTCCCCCTGAAGCTTCGATCCTCTTTGATCATCCCCTGAAACAAATCACCAAACACGTCTTCAGCTCTGCAACTATATAGCTGCAGAGAAAGCATGATGGAACAGAGCAAGATGAAGCTGATGGCACAAACCAGCTCGGGGCTTCTTGTCTCTGGGAGAGTTGAAGATGGTGTATGCTTTCCTGAAGGGGGAGGTGATGGTGCGAACCCAAGAGCCCATTATCCCACGAAACCAACAAGTCTCTGCAACTCAAATCCCTCCTCTGCTTATATATACATATAGAGAGAGAGAGAGAGAGAGAGAGAGAGAGAGAGAGAGAGAGAGAGAGAGAGAGAGAGAGAGAGAGCAGAAGGGTGAGGGTGGGCTCTGAGGAACACTTGGGAGGCAAGATCCGTAACATGAGGTGTCTCCAAGTCGAAGCTTGCACAGCACATGCATCTCACCCAAAGTGGTCTCCAACTCGCACAAATGCTCGTTGTCTACTCTGCCAACCTTCTCAAAGGACATGGATCATCATTTACCTTTCTTTTTCCTCTCCCTTTCAAGCCTTCTCTGGGTGATATTATGCACATTTGTTTCTGTCTCATGCTCTTCAATCATTAATGGGATGATTAGAAAGAGACTAACCCATTTTACTCCGGTAGGCATGGATGAATTGTTTGAGCTTCTCTTACATCTCCAGAGCTAATTAATGCCGTATTCCAATGATTGCCGTTAGTTTAAGTTGAGCAAAAGCAAAGACTCTGCCTTCATCCACGTGATATGTTCTTGTCACCCCATGAGATTCCCGGCAAATCGTACTTTGATCACTGCCTACACTCTGTACAGAGTGAGTGATGTTCACCTAAAAATCAATGCCCAAAATTGTTCTTTGAGGAACAATGCTCAGTTAAGGGAGGTACAACTTGGTGTACTTATAGGATTGGAACCGAGTTATATTCCATAGTCTATTCCATTACATCTGCAGCAAGAGAGTGATCATGCAATGGTTACTGCATTATTATGATGTTTAGTCTCGATAAGTAACAAGTTGAGGATACCTCTTTGGAGTTTTATCCATCTTCTTACATGGACAGGATTGCAATCATGAAATGTGGAAGATAAGTAACTTAGAAAACAAGAGATTATGCTCATTATAAGCCTTATTAATGTTACCCACCATCACCTCTACACTGTTGATCTAATGCCAGCAACGTGGCTTGTCAGAAGCATGTGCTCTCCTCAAGCATCTTTGCCTGTCATCATGCTCTCGAGTTGATTCCTCCATAGATCTCAAAGGAATACCTTACACAGCCAAAAGACACGGAGCTTTATTCTAATAATGATCATAGATCTCAAAGGAATACCTTACACAGCCAAAAGACATGGAGCTTTATTCTAATAATGATCACCTACATCATATGATCAAGCATATGCTTGAAGGTCTATTTACATAACATGCATATATCTATGTAGTTTCACAGCAGGGTCTTATTCTACAAGAAAGAAGACGAAGCATGGTGGGAATGAAGACTGTGCTGCATGCAACGCCAGCTTCATGCCATCAGGGTGCACCAGCTTGGCTCTCCAGCTTCATCTTCCGGTGGACCTTGTCGATGAACTCTTTGGCCTCCATGTCTTGCCCGTCAATGGCCATGTTCCGGTGGACTTTGTCGATGTATTCCTTAGCCTTCACGTCTACATCGTGCTCGCCATACCAATGCAGTCCATCTCCGTCCCCAGGTCGAACCTTTCTTGAATGCCAAGGCTCAGCCGCTTCCTCTCCTTGGTTGTGCATCCTCTTGAGGCCAAACAGAGCAAGCAATGTGTTCCTCCCTCTTCCCATCTCTCTCTATCTATCTCACAATGGCTGTGTGAGGATGGATAAACCATCTCAGTATATATAGCACGCAGCAGAAACATTGGCTGGCTGAGGAAGTTAACTGGGCATCCATATGAATGGTCAAGCCAGAGAACCCTTTTGATGTTTGGTTGGATGACCAAAGACCGAAGATTTTAAGCATTGAACTTTTTTGACTCTGACCAATATGGTTCTCTCGAGAACCAAAACAGTGTAATGCTTGACGATTAAGATTACCATGTTACAGTCCAGTGTAATGCTTATTACAGCATCACCAAAGCTTTTTCTCATCACCAGAGCAACAATTCTTGACCTGTTGATGTAAAGATCAATTTGCTATCTACAGCGTGGAGAATCCCTCTGCAAAGTCTTCATTGTTAGGCAGAGTCTCCCCGTAGCTTCTTGAGGTTGGCCGGTGCTTGAGGTGTTCACCGTTGAATGGACAAGACGCTGTCCCTTCAAAACGCAAATATCCTCTATTGAGTTCCGCCTAAATACAACTCAATCATCGAAGCAATTGTTTCAGCCACAAAAACAACGTGACAAAATGTATTGCTTCTTCGGTCCAATCTGTTCAATCTGAAAAGATGCATCATTATCATCAAGCGTGCCAACCGAAGATGAGCACACAGATCATAATCACAAGAACAACTTATACGACTTGCTTCGTTGTGCGACTGTAGTGGAACCATGAATTGAACAGAGGAAGAGAAGAGGAAAATTTTTGCCAAATTTGAGAAGAAAAAGTCATTCCTTTTTTTTTTCTGGGATTTGTTTCATTTTCAAAATTTTCTAATAATATTTTTTCACATATTATCTGAAATATCTTCAGTCATCTATTATTTTTTTCCCCTTTTCCTTCCTTTTTATATAGATAAGTCCGAACTGATCTAGTTATAATTTTTATATTATATTATAATATTTTCAGTATATATTTAAAAAATATAATATAATACAAAATATTGTAATACTTTTTAGTTTTATTAAAAAAAACTATAATACATAATAAAAATATTATAAATATAGTGTTTTTACAAAAATGATGTACTATATTATTTTTGTATTATATTATAATATTTATATTACTAAAAACACTGTAACTAAGGCTAATAGATCAAATAAAAAAGGAAAAAAAATTATAAGTATTAAAAAATATTTAAAAATTTTAAAAATATGGATACGTGGGAGAAAATTAAAAAAATCAAGAATTTGTCGAAACTTCTTTTGGTCAAATAATAAAAAGGGGTCAGTGCAAACAGTGGATCTGAATACTTTTGACTCCACTTTTTTTTAAAACAATTACAAGCCAAGTTTTCCAAGGTAATGTTTCAAGTTTTAATGGCCAACAAACAAGAAAAAAGCAAAATAGTGTAAACAAGATTGTTTGAATGTAAACAATCTCACACGCCAACTGCCTGCTGCAAAATTCTGCCACTGTCAACAAAGACGAGCTGAAAGTGTTGACCAAAAGGTCAACGAGGATACTTCAAAATATATGTAGAAGCGTAGGCCAAGACGCGGCCGTCAGAAACGAGTTTTCGGAAGCATTGATGCTGCAAGTGAGAATATACGGAAAGCGTGAGCGAAGAAGTCGAGGAAACGTGTCAGCGGAGAGAATAGAGAACGATTACAGTTCTGCTCACTCTTCCAATCTGTGACGTCCGTGGATGCACTTCACGTCCAAAATCACCAGTCGTGACTTGGGCTGTGGCTCAAGTCGCGGTGTCCGGGCGACGATATTAGAGACTCTCGTCACGTGAAGTCAAAGGGGCGGGCCGTAGGCGCGGTAGTTTGCCCTAACCAAGGAGAGATGATCGAAGCAGAGGACTCCTCGTCGCCGCCGCCGCCTCCGATGGCGAGCATCGACCGCAGCCTACACGCCCTTGGCTTCCAGTACACGCTAATCTCGCCCGGGAAACTCACCGGCCGCCTCAAGGTCACCGAAACGTGTTGCCAGGTAGAAGAACTCTCCCCCCTCTGGCCAAACTCTGCGCCCTCTCTGATCGTTGTGTTTACTGTGTCAGCCCTTTGACGTCCTAAACGGAGGAGTCTCGGCTCTGGTGGCGGAATCGGTGGCCAGTTTGGGAGCCTATGTGGCCTCTGGGTTCCGACGAGTGGCGGGCGTCCAACTCTGCACCAACCACGTCAAGGCTGCTCTGCTCGGCGAAGAAGTAGAGGCGGAAGCGAAGCCCATTCAGGTTGGCGGAGCCATCCAAGTAAGCAATCTCTTCTTCTGCACACGCTACATTAAACTCATCTATAGAAATAGCATGTTCCAAAGGTCTAATAGTAGATTGCCGTAAATCTTAGTGGACAAGATATTAGTTGAAGGTGGAGAAGATTAGGTGGGAGAGTTTAATGGACAACAAGAAATCCCAGAGGTGATTGTCCTCTTTCGCTTCTCTTCAAAAAGACAGGTTATATCTGATAAATACATAATATGCTAAATTAAGGTCTTTTACAGTCACCTCATTCATTCCAATGATCAACATCAACAACCTTAGGCATCAGTTGAAATCATTTCTGTTCCCAATGTTCGAAATCAACCTTTGTTTTTGCTTCTATAAAAAGATAAGTTTATACATCGGGATTATGAGTTAAACGTTTGCATTCTTATTTTTCTGCAAAAATACTAGAGTCAAGTTAACAACATCAGAATTCGAAATCAATTATGCAATTCATATGGCATCACTGTGTTCTACAATGATATTATGATCCTAGAGTCATGGTTTCCTATAAGACAGTGTTGGGGAAAAAATATCGTTAACGTGATGTGGCACTGATTCGGATGCGCAAGATTGCCGAGGTGGTGACCAAGGTAGCTCCGAGGTGTTACCTGCACAAAAACTGAAGTCGGGTGATGCTTCTCGAGCCAATCCCTTTGACGCTAAAGTTAATCCCAAATTTAACTTTTGTGGATATATGTTTTCGATTTCAACGCCCCTTTACTTGGAGTTGAGGGTATGTTTTTATATTTGACCTTAGAGAGATAAAATATTCTGATGGAGAGGCGTTTTGTAATCGCTTCAAGCTGCCCCTTAGATTCCTACGGAATATTCCTATGAATATTTTGTAGGGGAGGCGATTTGTAACTATCTCGAATTGCCACTTGGACTCTTGTCCACATAGGCAAGTGGGTAGCAAGCCATCGGGGCCTTTTCCTCCCATGGGCCTTATGTGGTGCTTGCGTAACGGGCAATAACTAGCTGATTGTATATTCCTTATCATTTCCTCCCTCCCTCTCCGAAGCTGTGCTTCGAGGCTCTTGCGAGAGGGGTTTAAATCATGTCATTTATTTTGTCCGACATGGGATCATTCGGGATTGCATCTTGCAGAATGAGTTTTTTTTATTCAGATTTTTCGGGCATGTTGGGCTTGTTTTTCTATCATAGTGAATTTCTTTTGGTGCATGTTATGTTTTCCTGACTTACATGTTTCAGACAGATTTGGCTTTGTGCCTTTGTCGTAGCAAATCTATATTGGTGCAAGTCTGGTTTTCCAGACTCATGCGTCTCGGGTGCATTTGGCTTTGCACATTCGTCGTAACAAATTTATCTTCACGAGGGTCAAGTTTATCGACTTATGTGACTCGGGCGCATTTGGTTTTGCGCTTCCGCCATAGCGGATTTGTCTTCATATGGGTCGGGTTTTCTTAACTTACGCGACTCGAGCACCATTTGCCTTGACCCTCTACCATAGCAGGTCTTCTAGCGTTGGTCGAGTTTTCCCAACTCACACGTCTTGATCGTATTTGGCTTTGTGCCTCCATTAGCGAATATATCTTCACACGAGTCAAATTTTCCTAACTTACACGGCTCAAGCACATTTGGCTTTGCGCCTTTACTGTAGCGGATCTATCTTGGTGTGGGTCGAATTTTCCTAATTCACGGGCCTTTTTAGAGTGGTCCCAAAGAGACACTTGACTCAATTGTGAGGATGGCTCTATCACAGGAGGGGAGAGTTCGCTTTCCTTGATCGGCATCTGTAGTGGGAGGAGAGAGATCATATCTTCCTCGATTAACGTCTCAGTAGTGGAGGAGAGAGATCGTATCTTCTTTATATCTATCTTGATTGACACCTCAATAGTGGAGGGGAGAGAGAGAGATCAGGGTCCCTTCAACATGATGCCATAGGGATACTTCTGTCAATTATGAGAGGAGAGGGATCGTCCCCCATCTATAAATTTCTCTTAGCTTATAGGGTGAGGCTCATTTCACTATTTGAGCCTCTAATGTTTTAGAAGCTTTCTCCTTGGTTCCAAGTCTTAAAGGTGAGTCAATCTTTAGGTCATCCACTGTTTGGCTTCTACACCTCAGGGCGAGATGTCTCTCCCCTCTTGCACAAGTTCTTCTCAATCTACTAGTTGTCAGTCGATCAAGATCCAAACCCTATCGTCGGACAGTTCGAGGGTGTAAGAGGTCCCTGCCTCCCTGTCATTGAGGGAGGTAACTCTCATAAACCCGAGGGTCTTTCAAGATTTAGAATCCATAAAGAATTCGTATGACTGTGACTCGGTGGTGAGCGCTCCACTCCTAGAGCACTTGCGAGTCAAATACTCTATCTCAATTGAGTTCGAGCTACAGGCTCCTCATCCTAGCCAGCATCCATACGACCCAACGCCCGAGTCTTTGTGTTTGTCCTATGATGCCCTTAAGGTGGGACTTCACCTTCCCCTTCACCCAATGATAGTATCCTACCTCGAATAGTGGGGCATATTATCGTCTCAGAGAATGCAAGCATGTCAGTATCACCCCAAACTACAAGCCTTTTGTAGCTTACTTTCAACTGTGCAAGGGAAAAAATGACTATTAATTAGTCGCTCGGGGGGACTTCAAAGTCAGTGGTGCCTTCTCGAATAATAAGGGTTGGAAGGAGTGTTACTTTTTATAAGTCCATGTTAGGGTTAAGGGTTCAACCTTGCCTTGTCAGTACGATGCATAGACAACACCTCTCCCCTATTATCGGATGAGGTGGGGGGTCAAGTGCTTCGATTGAGGGGCATACTCTCCTCATCCGAGGCCATCCGAAAGATGGACGAGGACTAGCTGATCGATGCGGGTCTCAATCCGGTTCCTCAAGTTTCGACCCGAACCTCCCAGTACCTCGTTCGATTCTCTACGGTCTCATGATATCAACCCTTTTGCAGACATGGATTTGTATTCCTTGAAGAAATGGGGGCGCAACTTATCTTCAGGCATGGCGATTGCCCTGACAACCTTGACCTCTGTCCGCAAGGCGTTGCTCGGGAAGTTGGGCTTGACTCAACCTGGCCACCACATTAGCATTGATCGACCAAAGAAGAAGCACTAAGTTGTCATGAAGAAGGCGTCCCATCCCCCAAGGGGGGAAGGGTCTGAGGAGACAACTACAAGTGGAAGGCCCACTTCAGCAGCACCGAAGCCTTCAAGGGCCCTCAGGAGCTCAAGGTTCCCCTCGAGACAAGGGGGGCAAAGGCCGAGGTCGATGGTCGGCCTGTGTAAGGGAAAGTCTTGGGCTTTCGTGGCTTTGATAATAGCCAATATGCTTGACCCGACCATGGGCGCACCACTATAACCGAGATGGGAGGGCTTGCAAGAGGGGCATAAGTTGTGGGGCAACGGTGAAGCCTCAAAGCAGTACTATCATGGATCCCTATGTCTGGAGATGGCGAAATAGATCTACTGCTCCCCTTTCGAGGTGTTGCTCGATTAGGGCTATCACAACAAAGTACTAGTAAGCCGGGTCGTGGTTAACTTTTCTTGGTTTTCTACACTGCTTAACCACTCATCTCTGCTTTTGCAACACCATCATTATGTGATAGCCTTGTTCAACTGTGTACGAGATGCTGACATTGTTATTGACCAGTAAGCCTGGAAAAATGGCAACCTTCGAGCGGAGGTCGTGAAGTTAAAGGTGGGAGCAGACCCCTCTATCATTGCTAAAATGAAGGCTTGGGGGATCAAGCTGGTGTGACAGCTAGAGAAAGCCGAGCGAGGGTGTGCCACTTTTGCAAACAGCTGAAGGAGGTCTAGGCCCGTAATCGGGTCATGGAGGATGAGCTGCTATAGCTCGTTCGAGAATTGGACTCGGTGAAGGCGCATGGCTCGAAACTTGAAAAGAAAGGTTATTGCGATGGAGAGTAAGCTTGGGAGCTGAGGGAAACGTTGGAGGCCGAGTGAAATGGGGTGCTAAGGCATCAAGAAGAGACGATTGCCGATTACAAGGTGTCTGTCGGGTTTAGAAAGGAGCTAGAGAGGTTGGGGGTTGCCTCGTGCCAATTTAGGTACTTGATCGCCTTAGCTCGCTTCAAAGCGAGGTATCTTGAGATGGAGTTTGAGGAGAACTCGTTCATCGACTATCCTAAGGACTAGAATGTCTAGATAGAGAGCAAGATGCTTTTTGATGATAACCCCGACTCGTCACCTCATCCAAATGCCTGATCCGCTACCCGATCGCTTTTGGAGTTATGGAGTTAGTTTATCCAACCCATGCAGGAGGTTCATGGTTCTCTTTTTTGTTGTAGATCGATGTCTTATTTTGGTTGTAGAGCACTTCTTGTATCTTTTTGTAGGTTGGTGCCTCGTTTTGGTTTTAGAGGCCCAATCTGTTTGATGTAATACCTCTTGGAGCAATGAAATTATACCTTTCCTTTGTTAAAGATGTATTTTGTAAGTTTGAAGTGTGCCTTGGCCAAACCTGAAGGAGGCCTTAAGGATAAAATTTCAAGTTTGAAATGTGCCATGTTCTTGACAATGCCAGATGATGTCTCGTCCTGAACGACTTTGATGACTCGATACGGTCCTTCCTAGTTTGGCACCAACTTTCCTCGGGATTAGGTTGGGTCACTTATCTCGGCCTTGCGGAGCACTAGGTCTCCTAGCTAAATTGTCCCGAGCCGAATATCTCAGTCATAGAGCTTGGCCACTACCTTTCTGTACCGCAGCATTCGTAGATGTGCAGTCGCTCGAGTCTTGTTGACTAGGTCAAGTTCGGCTCAAAGTCTTGCCTTTGAGGCTTCCTCATCGAAATTTTTGACACGAGGTGTTGGGAAGACTATCTCAGGTGGCAAAATGGCCTCAGTACCAAAAACTAAATTGAATGGTGATTCTCCTAACCCGGTCTTAGGTGTCGAGGCCCATAAGATGCTTGGCAACTCTTCCACCCAAGCATCCTTTGATCCAATGGCTTGCTTCTTGAGACCTTCTAAGATGGCTCAGTTGGTAACCTCGACAAAACTATTGGTTTAAGGATGAGCTACCGAGTTGAATCTTAGATAAATCCCATAAGACTAGTAGACTCCCTCAATTTTGGGTTGTTGAATTGAGTCCTATTATCGGTGATGAGGGCATTTAGGATCCCAAAGCGGGTGATGATATTCTTCCATACAAATCCATCGACTTATTTCTCGATTATTGATGCTAATGGCTTGGCTTTTATCCATTTCATGAAGTAATCCACTCTCACGATGAGGAACCTTCGTTGGCTTGAGGCCAACGAGGACCCGTGGAGGTCCATACCCCACTAAGCGAATTGCCACTCACAATCGATCGGGCTCAAGGGGACTACAGGTCGATGTGGTATCAAAGCAAACTCTTAACACCTATGGTACTTTTAGGCATAAGAAATTGCATCTTTGTGTAATGTGGGCTAGTAGATCCCCTACCACAGCACCTTAAAGGTGAGAGTTTGTTTGTCGATGTGCTCTCCACATATACCCTCATGCACCTCGGCAAGCACCGTCTCGACCTCTTGGGGAGATAAGCATTTGAGGAGTGGTTGGTTGAAGGACTTGTGAAACAAGCAATCATTGATTAGGCAATACCATGCTTGGTAGTGCTTGACTTTTCGGGCCGTTATGGGGTCAATTGGGAGTGTCCTATCTTTTTTGTAGCATGGGATCTTGTCCATCCAGCTCAGTTTCTCCTCAACCATAGCCACATCGAGCTTCTCAATGGTTCGGGTGGGTAGCGTCTCGACCTACAGCCAGCTTTGTTCCTGAGTTTGGGTGGATGCCAATTGGGCGACTGTATCAGCCTAGGTATTTTCTTCATGGGGAATCCAAAACAAATGGAGTCGAGAAAAGCTGTGAGCTAATCTTTGCACCTCAACGAGGTACTTTGCCATGGTTGCATCTTGAGCCTCGTAGCTCCCCTCTACCTAGCTCACAACCAACTGCAAGTCACTGAACATCGTCAGGTCTTAGACTTTGACTTCACTAGCGAGTTGGAGTCCCGAGAGGAGTGCCTCGTACTCAGCTTCGTTGTTGGAAATTTTAAACTCGAATTGGAGGACTTGCTCATACACCTATTGATTCGAGCCCTTTAAGAAGAGGCCACGCCACTCCTCTCCGAAGTGGTTGAGCCATTGACAAATAATGTCCATGCCATAGGGGTATGGTTGTCGTCTTCAAGCGAGGGAGTCAAATTCGAGATAAGATTTGCCAATTCTGCTTTTATGGCAGTCCTCGACACATGTCGTATGTCAATCTCGCTCAGCTCTACAGACCATTTTAGTAGTCGCCCTAAGATGTCAAACTGAGATAGAGCCTATTGGAGTGGTTGGTCGGTGATGACCTATATGACATGCGCTTGAAAGTTTGGGTGAAGCTTTCTCGTCGCAAGCACTACTACAAATGCTAGTCACTCTATAGGCTGGTACCATTCGGGTCCGCTTAGGACGTGGCTGACATAGTAATAGGCTTTTGAACCCTTGCGTCATCTTGAACTAGCAAAGAGCTAACCGCCAAGTTGGTGGTAGCAAGGTAGAGACTAAGGGTCTCTCCCGAGGTGGAGAAGAACTACCGTAGTTGGGCGAGGTGGTACTTTAGTCTTTCGAAAGCCTCCTGACATTCCTCAGTGCATAAAAATTCCTTCAGGTTAATAAGGGATCAAAAGAAGGGTAGGCATTTGTCACTAAATCGGGATAGGAATCGATTGAGTGTCGTCATTCGCCCTGTTAGTTGTTGAATTTCTTTGTCTGAACGGGGTAGATGCATCTCCAATATGGCTCGTCGAGGTTTGCATCTATCCTCCTATAGTGCATGATAAACCCAAGGAACTTTCCCGAGCCGACTCTGAAAACACACTTAGTCGGAGTAAGGCACATGTTGTACCTCTTTAAGATTTGGAATCTCTCAGCCAAGTCTGCCAAATATGAGTTGGTCTTTTTGCTTTTAACTATCATGTTGTCTAAAAATACTTCAACATTTCTCTTGATCTGGTGCTTGAATATTTTATTCATCATCCTTTGATAAGTTGCCCTTCCATTCTTCAATTCAAACGGCATAACTCGGTAGCAGTACATGCTTTGGTTGCTGATGAAGGATGAGTATTCCCCATCTTCTAGTGTCATCCTTATCTAGTTGTACCTCGAGAATGTATCCATAAAGGTGAGAAGCTCGTGACCCGAGGTGGCATCGACTAGTTGATCAATCTGAGGGAGCGAATAGCTATCCTTCAAACATACCTTGTTAAGATTAGTATAGTCAACACATATTCTCTAGTTTCCATTTAACTTCTTGACAAGTACAACATTAGCGAGAGACTACAAGTACTACACCTTGGCAATAAACCTCGCTCCTAACAACTTGTCTACTTTGTTGCTAATTGCCTGTTGGCGGTCAGGAGAAAACTTGCAAGGCTTTTGTTTAATTGGTCGTGCCTCTAAGGAGATGTTTAGGCGATGCTAGGCCACACCTAAATCAATTCCCAGTATATCTCTTGGTGGCCACACAAACACCTCGATGTTCTCCGTAAGAAAGTTGATAAGTTGTACTCACTTCTCGTCAGGTAACCTTGCCTCGACCTTGATGACCAAATCCGAATGGGCCTTGTCTAGGGGTGTTTCAATTAATGGCTCCACTGTTTTCGGGTACGAAAGGGATTTGGTGGAATCTTGGGGGTCTGTAGGTGGTACCTCGGGTCGGACCTTCTTTGATAAGGAGACCATCATGAGGTAGCACTGACGGGACTCCCTCAGGTTGCTCCTCAATTTACCAATGCCAGTTCTAGTTGGGAAGAACTTCATCATCATATGATAAGTTAACACCATTGCCCGTAACCTGTTCAACGTAGATTGGCCTATAATGGCATTATATGTCGAGGGGATGTTGACCACTATGAACTTGGTCATAATTGTTTTAGAGCATAACTCAGCTTCGAATGTAACGTGCAGGCTCATGGTCCCGAAAGGGGAGATTGAGTTGCCCGTGAATCCCGTCAGCGAAGAAGCCATAAGGGTGAGGTCATTAGTCGAGAACCCTAGTTTTTGAAAGGCATCGAAATAAAGGATGTCAACATAGCTACTTATATCAATCATGACTCTTTTTACCCAGGCACTGACCATTCTCATGGAGACCACTAAGGCGTTGTCATGGTTCGGGTTGAGACACTCCGTCTCTCCTCTAAAAGTTATTTCTTGGTTGTCCCTAGTCCTAGGTCGCTTCCCAATGGTGGCTTGGGTATAAGTTTTGCAACCTGAGGTGTTGTCTCCTCCCAAGGTTGGTTCATCGATGATGACATCGATTTGTCTTTCAATTAGCCCCTAAGGTCAGGATGATTGCTCCCAATGTCTTCGGACGAACCACCCGAGGTGTACTCGACAAATGAGATCTTCAATTTGTTCCTTCGAATTACGATAGTCCTTCGTGTCATGGCTATAATCGCAGTGGAAATGATAGTATTTTGATTTGTCTCTTTTCTCTAGTAGACTTCTTATTGATTGAGGGTCTTTTAGCACGCCCTTATGTGGCGCTTGTGTGACGGGTGATGATTGATTGTTTGTATATTTCCTTTCGGATAGCAATTCATTTGGCATCACCCAATGGCAGCAATGAGACCAATGCACATCACTATGTTTCCTATAAGCAAAAGAAACAAAGACGCATCATATCTTCATATTTCCAAAAATGAAAATGATTGTTCAATCCACCATTTTTTTCATGCCAATTGTAACAATCATCGTCCTTTGACCTCATTCCTCTCCTTTCTCCCATGCCCAATAAACAAAAAGGAACTCTTATGTGACAAGAAATAACTTCTTAAGAGATCAAACAAGTGCAAGGAATTGCAGGACATAAAACAAACATGCATTGTGTGTAAAGCATCAACTAGTGTCTTGCAAAGCCTGGTAATAAGATTCTCTACCATAGTGACATCAAGCTGCTACAAACTATACTAGAAAAAGGACCAATCTAAAGTTTTCAGCCCGGAGATACCCAAGGCAGACTGTAAAGCAATCAAGGTTTTCTTGGCAGTAACATTTTCATCAGTGCATGCTATTCCTTTGTGATGATTTGTTGACATGATAATTGATCCACTAAGCGTTGCTAGCATGGTTGTTGATGTTAAGAAGGTTTGGGAGGTGCAGATAAGGAAGATTGACCCTTCTCCCTCGGGGAGCAAAGCATTGTTATCGACATCGAAGGTCACTCTGTTCTGCTATCGACAAGCGCCTCATGCCATCAAGGACAAGGACTACGCGGAAACTATCAAGAAGTATGCGAGGCTGTAATACGTGTCACTAATTCTAAGTATGCCATGCTCCTGTCAGTAGACATGTGTACCCTTTGTATGAAAACATTATATTTTTAGAGAGAATATGGCAGATGATCATCACGTGCAACTTTCAATATTTTCTGTTTCCTGCATACAGAAGCTTTAGGCTAACATCGAAGTACTCTTATAGTGATCCCTTAAAGCATCGGTCTAACATCAAAGTACTCTTTAACACTGATGGTATTCCTCCGAGATAACATGTTGACCTGTTGCTCTCGAGTCACCGAACAGGGAAGAGAACATATCCATTCGTATAACATCCGTGGGGTCCAGAATTAGGGGAGGCACTCACCATCGCTAACCGAAAAGACGTTTCCAGATTGGTGGCCTGAACCGAGGCACAGGATCCCGAGCGGGTTCCACGAGGCAGTCCTGGAATTAAGACTTCGGCTTCCCCAAGGTGGTCTACGTGTCGCTTGGTTAGCGGAGGGTGCGGTTTACCTGGAGTCTGTGATGTGCAGCTGATCCGGTCCCCCTGTCCCATGTCCACCGCAATCTACTGGCGGTGCGTAGATTTCATCGCCTCACCACCTTATCCACCTCTCTCTCTCTCTCTCTCTCTTTCACTGAACCATAGAGCATATGCTTGCAATGGATTCCCCCTTCCCTTCGAGAACTCTCTTCTCAATCCTTTGATCAAACAAATTCAGACAGAGAAGAGAAGAGAGACAGAAGAAGAAATGGCTTCAGCAACAGCAAGACTGGCCCTCCCATTCCACCACCTCCACAGCCTCCACTCCTCCAAGCCCACCAAAACCAGCCTCCCTCTTCCCTGCCTCACTTCCAAGGCATCCACCTACCCCATTAAACGTTCACCACACCTACACTTTGCCGTGTCCTCCGTCGATGTCTCGAAGGAGGACAAGCCCCTTGCCTCCCAACCAGACGACACCAGCAGCTCCCCTGAGGCACCACCCTCAGAAGACGAGAAGAAGCTCGACCCTCGGCGCCTCGAGGAGCGCTTCGCGGTCCTCAACACCGGCATCTACGAGTGCCGCTCCTGCGGGTACCGCTACGACGAGACCGCCGGCGATCCGTCGTACCCGATCCCGCCGGGGTTTCAGTTCGAGAAGCTCCCCGACGACTGGCGCTGCCCCACTTGTGGAGCCGCCAAGTCCTTCTTCGAGAGCAAGAGCGTGGAGATCGCCGGGTTCGCGCAGAACCAGCAGTTTGGGCTAGGAGGCAACTCCCTTACCTCGGGGCAGAAGGCGTTGCTGATATATGGCGGCCTCTTACTGGGCTTTCTCTTCTTCATTTCCGGTTACTTCCTGCAGTGACGAAGGTGTTTATATTTGCCTTCATGTAATCTATTCTTTAGCTTCCCTTAACACATTTGCTTTGTTTTATATATTGGCAAAACGTACTCAATAAGACGATGAAGAAAATTAAGTGTTTATATTTAGAAGATCAAGCTTTTATTTGGCAATTACTGAATACCTCATTCTATCAAAATTAAGGTTTGTTATTTAATTGATTTAATTGATTTTTTAATGTATAAATTTTTTCTTTTGTTTCTTGCTATATATTTTTAATTGATTTTTGAATCAATTGATTTTTTTAATTGATTCAATGATATTCTCAGTTAATATATTTTATTGGCAGCTTCGTCCGTCTAATATGTGTATTGAAAGCTAATTCAAGAACATTCGCGAAGTTTCTTGTCGCTTTTGTTTACCCCTGGCTTTGGCCTCGCTCCCTTCTTCTCTCCCTTCGCCCTCCTCTCCGATCCAAACCTTAGGACTCCGATCGCAGTGCCCATGCCGGAGTATTCGGAGGCACACCGCCCCTTGCCGCTTCCGACACCTCATCCGTCCACTCCAGACAGACCTCCGACCGGAAGGACGACGATGTTCTGGTGAGTCGTTCGGTTCTTTGCCCTGGTCCCGATGTCTCTCGGTTTCGAATCGGGTTCAGGGACACCGGTTCTTGATCTTGATTGGTATCGGTAGACCCAGGTGCTCTCTAGAGGAGCGAGGAGTACCGCGTTCTTTTTCGTCTCTCCCCCGATGAAGTGAGGGATTCGAGGTTTAATCTGGCCGGTGCTTTGTGATCCTTATTTGTGTGGATTTCTTGGTTAGGATTGCGTCTTCGCTTTCATTGCTAAAGATAGTGGAGTAGATGATGAACGGGCATTTGCATTTTCTCTTGGCAAATCAAGATTCTATATTAGTGTTTGATGGGCAAATTTATTTGATCCTTCAGTACATCTGCCTATTGCCCTGTTTATTTGCAATAGTACATTTTTTAATTCCCAGGTGGTGCGGATTACACGATTGCTATGGTAATTAGCAATCTCAAGGGAATGTCAGCGAGGATGATATTGTTTCAACTTTATCTGCAGGTGAACAATAAAGTTTGGTAATCTGACTTATTTTGTTCTATGGGTTTGGACATCTCACTTGGAATCAGTGAATCGTACATGCAAAGGATGTGCCCTTTTTTTCCGAGGCTAGTTAACATTTTTCTCGAAGGTGGAAGTGCTATATCAACAATCTTTTATATTTGTTTTTCTTGCAAATAAATATAAAAATGGCTATGGTATCAATTGAATATTTAAAATTAAGCAGCATTGCTACACACATTGGCAGAAAAGTTGATCTCAGAGGTAGCTTCTTTGTATTTTGTTATATAGGAGAAAGTTATAGTTGCTTTACATCACCTTCTCTTGAGACAATGTGACAACCTTTGTCACCCATTTCTGATATGCAATTTTATGATCTTTCTAGCTCTTCTCTATGCGAAGTTGCCATTTAAACACATTATATGTGTAGCTCTTTAAAATTTGAATTGTCTCTTTCTTGAAAATATTTGTCTCAGGCACATCTGCTATCAGTTTGGATTACCTGGTTACTGAATGACTTATCTTTTCCATTTTCATTCCATGTTTTACTTAGAATGGATAACTATACTTGCCACCATTTTGATCATGGTGGTAACAGATTATTTAAATTATAGTAATTTGTTTTTTAGGTTTTTCTTTCATGTTCATATGTATTTTCTTGTCCATTATTATCAGCTTTTGTTCAAAATTTTCTGGATTCGAAACAAAGATAAGAACGAGAGGTATCTGACTGTTCGAATGTAATTTGAGCTTTGGCTTGTGCTGGTATTGCTACCACAATTTTGGGCATTTCCTGTTGATATTCATTTGAAGTCCACAATGTGACTCTTCTTTTGGTACTTGACCAAATATTATACATGTTGAGTTCTTTTTCGCAAATGCTATTATCATGTTATGGTGCACATATATATGCTTGAGCTCCTGCTGTTGCATTAAAATAATGCTAGCTGGCAGTTATTACATAGAGCAACAATCACAAATAATGCTTCTATTATCTGGTTCACTTTTTTCGTTAACATGAAAACCTTATTTGTTTCTAGTTTTTTTTTTTTTCTGGACATTGGTCTTTCTTAGAGATATTTCATGATTTTGCACAAACACTTACCATTTTGTATATATTTTCCATCTGAATTGATCGATTAGTACCTGCAAGTTGTAGTCCTCAGGCTTTTCTTATTGTATATACCTTTATCTGCCCAACATTCTGGTCCCACGACTATAATCCTAGGTTGGGTTTGATACTGTCTTTCATGTTCTAGTCAGAAATCACTTAAGCTTTGCCTCCAGAAAGGAGCAGTTGGATGTCACATTTTGGGCCTGATGATAACTTATGTGCCATCTGGTATCACTGTACCATAGGCCAAATGTGATATAGGATTACAAGGATTATCATAATTGATGTATCTTCATTTGGTACGCCATGCTTATAAATTATAACTGAAGTAACATATCATTGCATGACAGTAAAAGCAGAAATTTGAGTGCCTTTTAGACCTTAACTCCATTTACTAACAGGCTTGACATGGTGTTGAAGTCAACATCGAATCTGCAATGAGTGACACCATGGTATATCTCAAAGCTTACCATCCGGGTTATATACAAGTATTGCTAGGACCTTTGGATCTGGTTACTACTTGGATATTCGAATTTGTTTACACTGCTGAAAGTTAACTGATCCTGTATGTTTGTTTTTGTGCATTCCTTACTCCTTAACAGTTTCCAGGTATCCGATAGCATTGCCTTCTAATTCCAGCTGTCATGTTTTATACCTTTGCTATTTTAATGGCAAGAACTGAACCTTTGCTATTCTAATGGCAGGAATCAAACTGCTTTCTTATTTTCCTTGGTAAAATCACTAAAAAAATTTATACTCATATAGTGCAATAACTTGCTTGGTATTTATGACCTTTGACTTTACAAGGAAAACTGAACAACCAAGGAGTCTAGAGAAGTTTCATTGTTTGGATAGGCATTGTATATGTCTGATGGTGAAAATTACCTGTCTTATGTGTTTCATGGCTCAAGGAATATTGATTTTTTGAAATATTGTATCACAGTTATTCTTTTATTTCGATGCTTTAATTCATCGTTTGCAAAGGAAAAGAGTACATAACAACTACACAAACAACAAAAGAAACAATCACACAAGCATTTTTTTAGAAACTTCAATTTCTATGAATATAATTAAATGCTGGCATTAAAACTTGGTATTATAAACTTTGGTTATTGCTGTGCATTCATGATTTTGTGATTTTGATATATTCTGTTGCCAAGAACGATTATTTGTTTGTGTTGCAACTAATTGATCCTTATTTAGGGAATTGTTGTCTGTGTTTAATAAAGTCATCCTTTGGTTGCTTGGAGTTAAGCATCATTGTTCTTCTAATAGAATTCCTGAAGTGCATCTTGTCACTCATGCAAACTATATAAAGGATGTCGATAACTATATTCTGGAGGACACAGAATGCTTAGAAATGTGCTTTAATTAGCTAAAGAAATGCTTATGCTAGACTTTTAGTTAGAGAGAATTCATCATGAATATGCCTTGTCCAAGTCTTATTTAGGGAGTCTTGAGTAACTGAGGAATTCATGGAGCGGAACCTGAAAGTATCCTTTAACTTGTTTGTTCGTTCTAAGTGCTATCGTACATTAATCTGCTATGATGAGTGGCTTAAGCCAAGTTGGTGCTGAAATTAGATTTTTTCATAAATCAGATGCTCTTCCATAAGGGAATTTATTTTATATATTGAATTTTTTTTACTATGGTACAACGGTAAGGCTGCTCTTTGTGACTCAAAGAGACTAAGGTTCAAATCATAGAAATATTCTTTTTAAATATTTAAAGGTAAAGACTGTCTATTGGTGAGAGTATCGTGCGCTAAGTACGTCTTTTTTAGTTTTTCTTTTATCATAAGAAGGGTTTGATATCATTTCAGATGAACTTTCTTTCATTTACTGAATTTGCAAGCTTGTTTGTCAAAATACTTCTATAGACACCAACCCTTTAACAGGCTCTGGATGTAAGGTCTGATGGTTGCTGAGAAGGCCGTGTTACTTTTCTGGCCGTACTTGAAGAATTAACTAAGGTACTCGAAGTATTGATATCTGATTTTTAATTTTTCTTTTGAATGGCAACTGCATTCAATCTTATGCAATTGATATCTGTTTATGACATGTTTGATGCGATGTCTCGTCCTGATAGCCAACGTCTAAAGCTTTATTTAGCTACAAGCATTGCTCCAAGGAAAATATAGATTGCAGTCCATGAGTACTGTTGTTACCTAACTAGTAACGGTCTCAAGGTGCAGTTATCTTAAGGTTGTTTATAAATTCCTTCAAGCGGTCTTGCTCGTGGAGGACATGAAGTCGAGGAAGTCTTGAAAGCTGCTCTCCGTGTATCTTTTGTGGTGCTGCCCATCGATCAGCTCTGATGCAGCTGTGACCTTTCGCATTCATGGAATGGCCATGGACACAATCTTCTGGGAATTGAGAACTGGCCGATGCACCAGTCTCTTATATTTGCCGTCGCTCGTGGCTTCTAAATGGTATACTATGTGGACACGCAGGGTATCCGGTACACGAGCCATCTCTCTCAAGGATTCACCTTGTCAAAGATGCTTTGCTGCTCTGGTGCAGGATGGTGATGCATCCCTAGTCGGAGTGCGGAGCAAGTCCAAGCAGGACATTTGGTTGGGAGCCCTCGGAGTAGCCGTCCACGGCCATCACCTGCATGCCTTCCTCGAGTTTGTCCTTCATACCGCTGGACCCAAACCCGGACTCTCAAATATGGCATCCATCAATAGCAGCGCTATTTTCCTTGATTTATGTTGCATACTTTTGGCTTAGCTCATACATGTCTCTATCATCAACAGTAGCTGCTTCGCTGCGCAGCGCAGCGTAGCTAAAAAATAAAAGATGGTAGGCATTATTCCCCGCTGTAAGAATAACATGTAATAAATGCCTCAAATTGAATTTATTACAATGTTAATTAGGGGTATGAATTTGTACTATTTTATTTGCCAAGGTAGCTTGGTTTTCGCTTCTCAGCGAATGCAGCGAGTCCCTCGAGGCGGTCTTGTGTCTCAAGAAGTTGGTCGTAACATTCTTCTTCCGCATCCAGCGCTGAGGGCATATCTACCTCCAAACCTTTGTTGATAGCTTGCTTAGCCATCCTTATAGCCAAAGGACCCTTTGATAGATAATGTCAGTAACAGATAGGTAAATACATAATAAGTTGTGTGGCACGCTAAAACCTTAACAACCGAAAATTTTGCTGACGCAAAAATTTTTCGTGGAAAAAAAGAGAGAATTGAAACATTTTACTCTGTACCTTCTGGTTAATGTCTCGGGCAATCTGAAGTGCTTTGTGATGTGCCTCTCCAGCAGGAACACAGTAATTGACAAGTCCTGCCACAGATAAACCTAATATGTTGATAAAGTGATGTCAAAATAATTTTTTAAAAAATGTGGTCAAATAGTAATATATCGTACCCATAGACACAGCTTCTTTGCCACTAATCCTTCGACCGGTGAATATTAGTTCCTTTGCTGCTGATCTTCCCACTATTCTAGGAAGACGTTGGGTCCCACCAGCTCTGTTAGCATCAAGATTTGGCAAAAAAAATTAGGACTGCAGTTCAAGTTCTATAAAACAATCTTGTTTGAAGGAGAATTTACTATTCAACAAGTTCCAAAATACAATCAAGAGCATGCTGATTGTGCAATATTCAACAAGGTAATGACATGCACTAATTCCTGATGTAAATAACAATGATCATGCAGCATGCCTAGTGAAACATTATAAGTAGGCAGAACCCTTCATATGAAACATAAACAAGTAAAACTGAAAATTTTATCATATTAACGTTTGCCTTTTTTTTTTTTTTCTTTTTTCATATAACCCATTTAGCATAATTAGAACTAAATAAATCATATATTATCCGTAATTGGCCAAATATTTCTTGGTGAAGCCTTTAATATCTTTGACTACATAAGTATCAATGAAGAGATCATAGCCATCTCAGACATATATTAGTAGAGAGAAACCCTCCTTCAAGATCCAATTTCATGATCTTAGTTTCATACCAATCTTCGATTACCATTGCAGGCATAAACTAAAGAGTTTTTTGTTCATAAATTATATTATGCAAATATTCAAAGAGCCTCTATTTTAATATTCTGACCTGCAATGCAATATAAGAACTATCATTACCCTTCTTAAGGGTTCAAAGTATCATTCTTTATATAATGACCAGCTAGAACACATACCCAGGAATAATTGCAAGTCCAGTCTCTGGCAAGCTAAATGTTGATTCTTCTCCTACAAGATGCCATTGAAACAATTTCCAAAGTTGGTTCCCAAATGAGTAACTATATAACAAAACTGTGGCATGTTTTGTATGGATTTTGACTATGGGCATACCACACACGCGGAGATCACATGAAAGAGCCATTTCTAGCCCGCCACCTAATGCTGCTCCTTCAATAACAGCAACCGTAGGAACAGAGAGTGCCTGTGGAAATTGATTAATGCATTATATCAAATTATTTTTGCACTAGGCACACGCTCAACACAAATCTAAACAATAATTAATAGAGAAGGTAGCAAATAGTTAAAGGAAAAGAAAAAATACATTATATTGCACTTACTCAGCATTATATGTCTATTAAGTTGTTCTTTGTTGGCATTGATAATAAATACCTCAACACTAGCTTTATATATTTTCAAATTCATTAGTCAGCATAAGTGAAAGCACTTTGATTGCTACAATTGTCGACCATGTCTATAAAGTAGCAACCAGCAAGCATTTATTAATAGGATTGACTAGCTAAACATTAAAATACCAATTCTCTAACAATGCCAAAAGTGTAAGAAGAATGCAAAATAGTTGGGTAAACATGAACCTCCAAGGATGAGAATGTTGATCGTAAAGAGTTGACAAATTGCTGGACATCAGAAGCACTCATCAGCTTTCTTTCCTGTCAAAAGATATTAAAATTTACCAATGTAAGTAGAAGAGAGATTGCTGGAGTGTAATTTAGCACAGATGAAATTTAAAGAACAAAAGAAAAAACAAGCTTACATCGTGAACGTAAGCTTTTAGGTGACTTTTCCTATGAAAAACAAGGCACATATCTTGAACTAAAAAAGAACATTTCATAAGTATCATAATGTGAATCAATAAATTCATTCCATTACAAGTCATTATATATCTTCTATGTTCATATATACAAGTAGCAAAATACTTTTCTCAATAATGGAGCCCTTTCTTAATTCTAAACATCCATACCACAAAAAGGACAGCACGGGTATCACCAATATACACATGTTCATCTTCAAGATATTGTTTCCTTAACCAAGTTTCTTTTAATTAAGCACATGCTTTTCAGCCGTGTCTGTGCTTTTGCTGATTTGCTCCAAAGCTAGATCAGGGTTTTACATTGTGACAGTAGATAGCCAAATTGCTATATCTGTTTTATTAAACACAAGATGTTTCCTTCCATGTTTAACACCCAACTTGCTGCAAGAATCTCCATAGACATAGTTGTATCAACTTCTCTAGATTCATTGCATATATGTCAACTTTCTTAATATTCATCTTTTGCATGGATATATACACATTATATGCATTTCTTTAATTGATTGGATGTGTGACTATGGCTTTGATTCTAGGGTTGAAACTAGGGTTGAAACGAGCCCCTTCACTGGTCGCTCCATAAATCATTTGTTACTTTGGTAGCTCAAAACCTGGAAGACGACTCTTTTGTTACTATGTTTGCAGATCTGTGATCGTTTGAGAGATAAAGAAGATAGTATTAATAGGAACAACCGAACAAAGGGACGTTTCAGTGCTATTACGATAGCAATCTTAATGTTGAGACAGGAACAAGGCTGTTAGTTGTACGGTCTCCAAATGGTTACATTCTAGATGAAGATGAGGTGACTGATTGTAACACTAGTGGCCCAAGAAAATTTCACAAATTCAGAAAGTAGTTGTGTCAACTCAAACACTTGATAATCAAGTAATCGATCAAGATTTAAGTAAATTTGACATCTTCGAATTATGATTGAATTTCTTAGTCTGTTGCATTTATGTATATGACCAACATTCTCAGGAACTAGAAAATAGCTTATTGATGTCAAGATGGAGAGGAAATAAATGAACAATGAAATAAAACAGAAAATAACAGGTTGGATCCACTAGATGGAATCAGATAAAGAGATACAATGTTGTAGGAGAATGTAGGAGAAGGACAGTATTTCTCAACAAGCAACACTTGGACCAAAGCCTCCAAGGCTTCTAAGACATGGTACATATAGTGATAGGTTTGAAACAACCCTCCAAGCATGGATAATTAATTGTACACCATTTTTCAGATCAAAATATTGAAAACTTAATTAACTTCTCATACAATAACCAAAAGTCATCTAGGAACTCCAAAAGTAGAACTTTTTCCCAATCTTGGTACAGCAACCACCATGACTTTCAAGAGAACTAACTTTCCATAGAAAATCTAAAATTGAATTCTGTAAGATGCTTTAGATTCCCAACTAAATAAGCTTTCTAATGGTGTATGATTAATCAAACAAATAACTCAGTCAGAATTCATCTTGGAATTAAGGTAGTATAAGTATTAAAATTTTGATTTATTGAAAAACGTAAAGAGATCTTGACTCCTCTTGGTTGAATATATGATTGGCATCTAAGCCTGTTCTATGCCCTCCAAAAGTGGCAAACTCCTACATCGGGACATTTCAGGGCTAAACGGATACTAACAGCAAGATATCAATAATAAGACATCTAGGATAATTAGTCCTACGCATTGCCAACCTCCAACAAGAGTAAATAAATGTCATCAAGTTACACATGACCATGTGGAAATTGTATACACAGTAAATAAATGTAAGAGTGCAACCTTCACGACAGAACAGTGCAGACTACCTCCAACAAGAGTTCATCAATCCCCATTATTTAGGCAATGATTCATTACTCCTTTTATATCTTGTTTAAATCCTCTGACTGCTAAAAGATCATGACTCCAGTATTCAAGACCAACAAGAACTCTTTCTTTGAGGTGAAAAATGGAGCCAAAGAAGATCATAATAACAGTCAAACATGAGGGAGGGAAAAACTTACCTTAAGATCGGCTCCGGCGCAGAAAACTTTTGGAACCGAACTTGACACCACGACCACATTGGCCGACGAGTCATTGCCGATCGTTTCGATAGCGTTCTGCAGTCCTCTCAGCATCTCCTTCCCGATGGCGTTCTTCGCCTCTGGCCTGTCCAACTTCAGCTCGATAATCCCTGGCCAGCACCGCCGATAAAGATTAGTGAAAGATCGTAAAGGTAGTAAGAGCGAACAAGATTCAAGCAGAAAATTCAAGATCACCGGAATCCGAGTCGGAGAGCCGCTCTATCCTCACTGGCCCAGAAAGAGTTTGGATGATTAGGGCCCGTCGGGATCCGATACGGCGGAGGAGCGGTGGCGCGGCCGCCACGGCGGCGGTTGGGTGGGTGGAGCGGAGGTCATGGGAAGAGGAGCGGAAGATGGAACGGCCGATGAGGGCAGGAAAACCACGCATCGCCGCGTCTGGTTACAGATCGGAAGATGGGTCGGGATGTTCGAAAGGGTTCCAATAGGAAAGCCCCGTAAGCCTCGTTCAGGGCACCCAGTCGGGCTGATTCATCCCTGAAAGCTGTCAGCTGTGATGTCACTTTTACACGTTTAGTGAGCCTCTGAGAAGCCACATCACCCCTGAGACATTTCAGATCACAACATGGCAGGGTCTGAACAGATACCCCGGCGTCATCCTGCTCTACGATGACCCTTATCGAAGGGCGTTCTTCGTAATTAGGAGGCAAAGTCACGACCAGTCTCACGAATTTGGCCTTCACCTATGTACCACCACCTGACGAGCCGTGATATCAGGGTGAGCCGTCCATCACGTCAGAGCGCGCACCCAACAACCAACTCATCCGCAAGAGAAAATGGTAAGACTTATTGTATGAACTTGCGACAAATTCCACTCGACAATCCTGTATAGTCCATGAACCAAAAAAACCAATAATCTTCAAATTCTAGCAACAAAGAAATTGTTATTTCACGTAGAAATCCCAGATTCAGCTTGAAACATTCATCAAATCGGGTTATTATTTCGTTACGTAAAGAAGAGTTCTTAAAATCAAAGCGAATGCATCAAAATTTACCCTAAGAACGCGAAATCGAGCCCCCTAGACAGAGGATCTTGGCGTATCACGATGACCAGAACTCGGGCCACTCCGCTAGATCTGATACATACGACTGTTCGGCATCTCCGATCCAGAGTTCAAACTCGTGATCAAGAACCAAACCCGGTTGCTAGACAACCAAAGGATCTTGATCTATGGGAAACTCCTTACCCCACCCGGTGAGATCATACCATAATCCCCAGGCGCTGGATCCAAGATCGGGCGGAAAACAAGTGCGATGCAACAGGGCATTTGAAATTAAGAGATTGGGGCTTACAACTCCGGAGAGGAAGAAGGCGCTAAGATGGCGGGTACGCTCTTTCCGGAGGTTTCTTGAAGATATTTCGCCAGCAAACGGTAGAACGATCGAATCGAGAGAGAGAACCAAGAACGGGGGACGGAGTTGAGGCGTATAAACAGGGGACGAGGAAAAGCGCGAAGGCCGACACCATGGTGTGACTAACGCCTGAGAACCTGTCCAGCTCATCAAATGCCCCCGCATCTCAACCGTCGATCAGCATGAATGTCATCACAAGCTCGCGATGGACGATTAGGATACGAGGAAATCACCAAAGAAGATGTCTGAGGCTCGTTTTTTATTTTTTTATAATTGAAAATTTGGAAGGATTCTAAATTTAAAGGCTTATTCTTCAACAGAGAAGCTTATTTTATGATGGTTCTTTTTTTTATTTTTTTTCCTTGAAAATGATGGTTTCTTTCGGTGATACTTTTTAAAATAAATTTACTCAAAAATTTTCTTTTTTTGTAAAATAAAAATAGAGTCATAATTAATCAACTTCACCTTCTCACAAGTCTTGTGACAAAGGAGGTAGTAGAAATGATAAGAACGAGCTCTAAAGATAAGTTCAAATATTTTCACATATCAAAGATGTTTTTATTGTGTTTCCCATTTAAAAAGAAATCTATCATTACCCAAAAAGAAACCCATCGTCACCTAACAGTGAAAATATCATATTGGTTAATGGATCTCAAACTCTCTTTCTTTGCATAGTCATATTACTTGTGCTCTTATTATAAATGAATTTATGATCTTTTACTTGAGTATATGAATTGGTAGATTGTGTAGCTAATTGGCCTTAGTGTGAGTGATGAAATATAAATACTCTATCTCATATAGCAGTGAATATTTTACCTACCAATTCATGAAGCTTTTATGCTCTGTAGGGTTGATGAGAGTCATAAATTTTATAAATGTTATCAGGTCATTATTAAGAAATTTGTAATTCAAACATTTTGAGCATGTTAGCTATTTAGATTGGATTAAATCATGATAACATTTCCTTTTGAATGGTTTAAAAAATTTATTATTGTTATTCTTAAGTGTACAACGTCATTTGAAATTAAATTATTTCATCATCTCTCTCTGTGTAATGTTGCTTTAGAATCTTTTTTACAGTTTTAGCTAATCTCAATCTATGACTACTTGCTTAGATTTACTAGAGTTTGGCTTCTTGTTTAATAGAGTTGATTCATATAAGCTTATATAATGTGTGGGAAGTATTGTTTGGAACCCATTGCTAATCTTATTTATACATGAGTAACAACACATTGATGATACTTGAAGAATGAGCTTGTCTCATGTCTGTTGTCCTTTGTTTAGCTTTCTCATGACTGAATATGGATGAGTTGACTTTATAGGGTCTTCAAGTTTTCTGAACCTAATTTTCTTTTTCCCATTAATAACACTATGACTTGGTAGCTCTATTCTGAAACTTGAGATTAATAGAAAGTACTTTTTATATTATGAAACTGTTCTTTGATGTTCTTTGAATTGATGTCCTTTCGAAGAACATCATATGACCAGGAGTTCTCTAACACTGGGTTGGTTTTTCCTTTCTCCTCCATATGGTTTAGTTCAGATAGGAATCAAAATCGAAATCGATGATTCTAAATTAACTAAATATAAATAAAACATGAATATGTTCTATAGTATAATGATTAATATCCTAGATTTAAATCCTATTGATCTGGGATTGAAATTTTTTAAATAAAATTAGTAGGTCAAATCAATATCGAAACTAAATCGATAATTTTGATTTTCAAACCAAAATCGTCCGAAACTGATTTAGTTCCAATTTCAAATTTAATAGAACTGAAACCGATCACTTCAGAACTGTGATCAGGTGAATCCTCTCACGAAGATAAATTTCAAAAGATCAAAAGTTTACTGCAGCACAAGGAGTTGAAGAGTTACGGCGATAAAAGCCAAAAATGACTCGTCTCTCATGAACTTAAGGGTACTACTCACTTAGACCTTACTACATAAAACATACAAATTACATCATTAAAATCTTCTTAGATGATTAAATTTGATGGTATATTCAATCATTAAAATTGGGAGCTTAGACAGAGTCTATATATATTATTATTATAAATATCCTATGCCGTAGATTATAAGGAGGTATATGCTCTCTCGATCCCTGGAATCTCGACTCACGAACTCAATGCGATATCCTAAAAATTGATGTTACTTATCGTATTCAAATAAATAAATAAATGACTCACCTTCAACAATCGTTTAAAGTAAAATCTTTACTCATCACTGCTTGTTTCCGAGAAATAATTGAAGAATATAAGCTCTGTGTGGTCATGTTGAAAGGGATTGGTGTCCATCTTCCAAGTTGTCAACCATTTCCTTGTGATTAATTAGCCAAAGATTGTTATATAATATTTTGCGCTAATAAATAAGTGACAGTGATTGTTTTAAACCGAAAAAGACTGTTGAATTACTGTACTTCTAAGTATATGTTTATGATTAAACATAGGCTGAATTCTAGAAAAAAATTTACAATTTTTTTTAAGAAACTCTCAATTTTAAAATATTCTTGCAATACGCTTCTGATTATATAAAAAAAATATTTTACTCTTATATTTATCGAATCTATCATCGCTTCTATCCTGCATCATTGCTTATAGTCCTTACACAAGGGTCATTGCTCCCTCCATTGATCTCGTTGGCTTCACTTTTATACGTCTCACCTATGACTCTAACAAAAAAGAAAGAGCATAAGAACCATTGTCACCGTTGCCACTCGTAACCTTCATCATCATTGCCCGTAATCCTCATGTTGTTGAATTTCGAATTTTGAAAATGAAACTAATTGATAGTATTTTATTGTCTAACTGTGTTTTAAGTGACGCCGGTCTACTATCGATCATGATTAGAAAACTGATACAGGATGAATCAGCGTTGTGCCGGAGGAAATCATGTCAGGATATTGGACGTCGAGCCGGAAGTTCGGTTGACAATCAACAGAAGGCTTCGGACATCAGGCATCGAGCCAAGAAGTGTGGTGTTACGCCAAGAAGATCGAGGTTATGGAGGTTAACCGCTGATTGGGCAATAGGCTGCAAGAGAGGATGGTGTGTCGAAGAACTAGATGAAGCGCCGAGCAATGACGTGCCGGGCAACAGGATGTTGATTCATGTAATAATTGTCTAGATCGAAGTAGGGTTAAGGTTTACTTAGTGTGTAAGATTAACTACGATAACGATGAAGATATAAAGCGAAACAATGTATCGGAGTTAAGTGCGATCGAATCGTTGGGAGTTCGAGAGTTCGACGGAAGTCCGAAGATTCGTTAGGAGTACTGTCAGAACTGACCAAGAATGAGTAGGGAGCTTGCCGAAGGATTTTCGAAAGTTTGTCAGAAAGATTCGTTGGAAGTTCACGAAGCTCGCCGAGAAAGATCGGAGCTTGCCAAAGAAGCTCATTGAAACTCTTCAAAATCATCGTGAAGTCCAGGAGCTTGTCGGGAGTCAGCAGAATGGTGTCCAAGGGTTCGTCGGAAGACCGTTGGAAGTTCGCTGGAAACTCATCGAAGGAAGACTTCATGTGCTAGACTTTGTATTAGCTTAGAAAATATCTTTAATTTCATAGTTAGCACGTAATTAGGGTTAGGATTATGTGTTAATCCTATAACCTGGTAGGGGCCAATTGGGCCTGGTAATGAATTGGTTTGGGCCGGGTTTAAGGCCCAACCAGAAGTGTTGGACCTTGTCTGGCAATGGCACCGTCAGATTGGGGTGATGGCACTGCCCAGGTCCAGCTTCCCAGGTTGTACTAGGCGGTGGTACCGCCCAGTGACAGAGTACTTAGGCGATGGTATTGCTAGACTAGCAGTAGTACCATTAGTGTCAGGGTCAAACTAACGATGGTACCGCCAGTGACAGGCGATGGTACCTCTAATACCCGGTAAACCTAGGATGAGAAGGCTTTTGGCTCCAAGTTTGAATCAGATTAGAGCCTGTAAATACGCCTCCCATCACTGGGTTGAAGAGTGAAGCACACATACTTTAAAAGTGAGAAAATACTATTCAAATCACTTTAGAAATCCCTCCTCTAGTTCTCATTTGTATTCTACCGAAAGAGAGGAGTGAAATGCTTGTAAGGGTTACCTCCTAAAGTCGTCAAAAGGAGAGAGCATTGTAAGGGACTTATCTTTGTCCGTTGGAAGTAAGATAACTAGTAGAAAGCCGGTAGCTTTAAGTGAAGAGGAATCGAGAGTGGATGTAGATCGTATGAACGAATCACTATAAACTCAGTTTATATTTACTTTCTCTCAATTTACATTTTAGCAAACCATCTTCACTTCTTGCTCCATTTCTTCATCTCTAAATGCTTGCAAGTTAAATTCATTTTCGATATGCTTCAATCGAAATCGATTTTAGTCGAAACGAGATTTTTAACTTACGAAGTTTTTGAAATCCTTTTAAATCATTGAAATTTATCGTTCTTAACCGCTGCACTAATTCACCACCCCCCCCTCTTAGTGCCACTCTAGATCTTAACAATTAGTATTAGAGCCTTGTTATTTCTTTTTCGGCTTCACACCCATGAGAAATGGCTCTTCACAGCTTTCAAGAGGGTTTTTCGATTGTTCTTCCTCCATTGTTTAACAGATCGAACTACACATATTGGAAAACTCGAATGAGAGTTTTTTTAATTTCTTTGGATTGAAACTTATGGAATGTCATTGAAAACGGCTTTTAACTTCTCTCTAAACCGATGAACGAATGGTTGGATTTAGAGAGAAAATCTTTTTCTTTAAATGCAAAGGCTATGAATGCCTTGTTTTGCTCTTTGGCCAAAAATGACTTTAATCGTATTTCAACTTGCGAAACAGTTTTTGATGTTTGGCGCACACTTGAAATCACGCACAAGGGAACTAGTAGAGTCAAAGACTCGAAAGTAAACCTCTTATTGCATGATTTTGAGCTCTTTCGAATGACACCAAGCGAGTCTATCGGTAACATGTATACTCGTTTTACGGATATTGTCAATAGCTTGAAAAGTCTTGGTAAATGCTTTTCAAATTTTGAACTCACTAACAAGATCTTAAGACCCCTTCCAAAAAGGTGTTATTCTAAAGTAATCGCAATACAAGAGACTAAAAATTTAAATGATTTTCCATTAGAAGAACTAATCGGGTCATTAATGACCTATGAAATAACACTCTTAGACCATTTTGAACTCGATAAACACATGAACCACATTCCAAAGGACAGAAAGGATTTGGAATCTCGGACTATAAAATGTCACTTGAGTAATAACTCAAGTGATGAAAATAATATTGAGGACCTTGAACTTTTAGTGAATTTTAATAAGTTCATTAAACAAAAATCTAAAATAAAAAATGAACTTGAACGAAGGAAGAGGCCAAAGATGAGGAAAACACCCAAGGATGAATCAAGAACTTTAAAAGGCGAAATGATATATTGCACTTTGACTAGCTTCGACTACAAGGTAAGCAACTTAACCAAAACTCCCTTGAACTATTTTGAAATTACATGATGTTTTTTCATGAGTGCTTAATTTAGATAGTAAGAAATAAAAAATTATTTTTAAAAAATTATATCATGTTTCTCTTTTTAGCATCTTTGAAAAATTAAAAAATGATCATGAAAATTATATTGTTTCATGCATGTTATGATTCAAAATTTTGAATGATATATGCAACGTTATGGATGATAATTAAATTATGTGTGATAATGCAATTCCATGCATATGATTTTTATATTGGTTTTCGGTTTCAATCTTGATGCATGGTTTTGATATAATAATACCTGCATAATTTGTGTACACCTAATAGGATTAATCCATGCATGTGTATCTTGATGGATTTGTATTACTTTTAGTTTAAAATAAGATGCATAGTTTTTGACAAAAAATCAATTATCATGATAAATCGAATATATATTTATGATTTTCGTATCGGTTTCGCTTTCATTATTGATGTATGTTTTTGACACAAAATGAATTATTATAATAATTGCATCTCATGCTTATACACCTAACAAGATAAAATCAATGAATATTTATCTTGATGATTTTATATTTTAAAACTATGAATGATGAACGAATCTTATATCTTGGACAAATGTATGTGTAAATGCTTCGCTTTCATATAAAATTTTTTTTGAGGATGTTTTATGATATCATGCTTGATGATGCATGATGATTTGAAATAATGACCTGAAATCTCACATTTTAAAACAATGTGTTTGTCTTGATGATCTTCATGATGATATCGATTCTAAACATGATGCTTGATGATTTCATATCATGCATGAGGATTTAAAAATTGAAATCATATGTTTTGGAATAATGTGTTGATAGCTTTGACAAAATTTATACGATGATGCATGTCTTTATGAAATAAATTATAAAACTAAAAGACTTAAGCCACAACTTCCTGATTGAAAGAAAGTGGTTTTGATAATGCTTTGCACTTCCAACATGATGCATGGCTTTTATATGAAAATTTGAACATGCTTATATGAGGTCAACCACATAAAATAAAATATATAAAAATTGAAAATGTGATATCATGATGTTTTTTTTGATGTGTTTGGTCTTGACGGTTTTATGATGAAACTTATGTCTCATTTTTAAATATTGATATATGTTTTCATAAAAGAATTAAACATGCTCACATGAAATCAATTGCATGAAATGGAAATACATTTTCTATTCTATTGAGATTAATGAATTCATTTTACTAATCTTGTAAATCTCATGAAAATAAACATGATGAATATTTTGAAAATAAATGAGTGTATCATGCATTTGGTCTTAATGATTTCTCTTAAAACTTACTTTTCAGATCTATACGATGATGATACATGAATCTAGTAGAAAAAGACGAGCATGCTTATATGTAAACCATCTCCGTTGCTCTTAATAAAATTTTCAAATGAAAGATTTTGATGCATTTGATCTTGATGACTTTAATGACAAAACTTGCATTTCGAATTTATACAATGATGGCTTTCATTGAAGATACCTTATGAAATCATCATTGATAATGACGAAATAAAAATATTAAAAGTTTGTTATTATACTTAATGTGTTTCAACTTAATTATTTTTAAGACGAAATTTGCCTTTCCATCTTAAATGTTGACACTTGTTTTATTAAAGGTAAATGCATGCTTATAAGAAGCAAATCACATGAATAAAAATTTATAAAAACAAAATGTGACCCTCTATCTTATCGATTTTAAAATAAATCTATGCTTGTCATGTATGAATTTATTGAATGTGATTTTGAGGATGATTTTGGATTTGACAAATGCTTGATTCACATTTACGACGTGAGATACATTTTAAATATGAATCATGTTCAATGCTTCAATCATTTTCTATCTCCCTTAATTCATTTTGTTCTCCTATAATTTTTTTTATTTACTAAAAAGAAGAACCTTCTAAATGAATCATAAATTCGAATGAAATGATACAAATGAATCATTTATCGATATATCTTTTTGAAATATCTTTTTAATGTGATGTTGATAACTTGAGATGTCTTTTAGAATTCATGACATGAGATGATTGAATCTTTGACTTACTCTTTTTATCATGGCTTGAAAATGGATGTTTAAAATCATGCTTATGAGTTGTTTTATAAAATTTTGCCTTTACGTCTTGAACTTTCATGCTTATCTCTATTTGACATTAAAAGACAAAGGCATGCTTAAATGAAATTAATCATAAAAAGGGAAATACATGATTCTTGAACTTTTACTATCTCTAAAAGTTTTTCATTTTTTTTCATGAAAGACAAGTGATAAATTAATTTATGATGTTTTGTGAATCTCTTAAATTATGAATGAGATTCTTATGATATGTTAAAGAATCCATTTATATGAATCTATGAAAATGATTTTAATGATGAGTATGGAGTTATCGAGTTGAATTTGAATAATTTTTTTTAATGATTCTTGACTCTTCTCTTAATCTCTTGAATCATAACTTAACTTTTGTGAATTGAGATTTCTTATGCATGAAACATGTTCTCATATAATTCTTTTATGAATGAGATGATTTCAAATGAATCATGACTTGATATTGATATCTTGATTCTTTATATTGGTTGCCATGATTTGAAGATTGATGAAAATTTTTATTGATGCAAGTTGATAAATGATATGAAAAGAGGATGTAAAGAAAATCTTTGTATTCCTTCCTAGCTAGCTTGCCAACTAGCTAGCTTGCACTTCTCAAAATAGAAGAAAGTTCTCACTATCATGAATATTATGAACAATTGCAATCTTGCAATCTAATTTGAAGCAAAAATCTTGCAACCTAGAGGAGAAAAATGCTATCTCAAAAGAAGCAAAAATACAAACTTAAAAAATTTACAATCCTACACTTGCTATGCTTAAATATTGTATGATGTGTATTGAATATCTATATTGATAACTAGTATAATTGTAAAACTTGCATATCCTTAATACTAGCTATAATGTAACTTCACCTTTTTGTTGATAACAAAGGAGGAGAAGTAGATTGATGAACTCATGCAATATAATTAAATATTTTATATATTTACATGATATTTTATTGATATGATTTTGATAAATATTGCTTGGATTTGGAATAATCCAAAGTTTTTATCAATATGGTATATTGATAAGGAGAGTTTAGTTAAACTTCGGGAGTTAAAGTTAACTCCGTCATCAATTAGTTATCATCATAAAAAAGGGAGAGATTTTTTTATGATGAAACTAATTGATAGTATTTTATTGTCTAACTGTGTTTAGATAACTGACATAGGATGAATTAGCATTGCACTAGAGGAAATCATATCAGGATATTGGATGTCGAGCTGGAGGCCCGATCGACAATCAGTAGAAGGCTTCGGACATCGGGCATCGGGCCAAGAAGTGTGGTGTTGCACCAAGGAGATCGGGATTACGAAGGTTAACTGTCGATTGGGCGACAGGCTATAAGAGATTACGATGCATTGATCCTACATCGGTAAGGAAGGGGGAGTGGCCCGAGCCTTATAAGGGTTGGCCTGGCAACTCACGTAAGCCAATTTGCGTGAGTTGCCAGGCCAACCCTTATAAGGCCCAGTCACTCCCCCTTCCTTATCGATGTGGGATCAATGCACCCCACATGACCTTCTAAGGCCTTGGCCTTGGAGCCAACAGGCCAGGCATGACATCAAGTATGATTGAATCGTTAGGAGTTCGAGAGTTTAACGGAAGTCTGAAGATTCGTTAGGAGTGTTGCCAGAACTGGTCGAGAATGAGTAGGGAACTTGCTGAAGGATTTTCAAAAGTTCGTCGGAAATATTCGCTGGAAGTTCACGGAGCTCACCGAGAAAGATCAAAACTTGTCGAAGAAGCTCATCGGAACTCTTCAAGATCATCATGAAGTCCAGGAGCTTGCCGAGAGTTCGCATAATGATGTCCGAGGGTTCATCGGAAGACCGTCGGAAGTTCACCAAAAGCTCGTCGGAGAAAGACTTGATGTGCTGGACTTTGTATTAGCTTAGGAAATATCTTTAATTTTATAGTTAGTATATAATTAGGGTTAAGATTATATATTAATCCTATAACCTTGGTAGGGGCCAATTGGGCCCGATAATAGATTGGTTTGGGCTAGGTTTAAGGCCCAACTAGAAGTGTCGGACCTTGTCTAGCGTGGCACTACCCAGATTGAGCTCCCTAGATTGTATTAGGCGGTGGTGCTACCGAGATTGGGCGATAGTACCGCCTAGTGACAGAGACCTGGGCGGTGGTACCGCGAGACCTAGGGCGGTGGTACTGCCACTACACTAACCATGTCAATATGTCAAGCGGTGGTACTACCAAACTAGCGATAGTACCGCTAGTGTCAAGGTCAAACTAATGGTTGTACCACCAGTAACAGTCAGTGGTACCACCAATACACGATAAACCCAGGATGGAAAGATTTTTTGCTCCAAGTTTGAATCAGATTGGAGCTTATAAATATCCCTCTCATCCATGGGTTGAAGAGTGAAGCACACATACTTTAAAAGTGAAAAAACATTGTTCAAATCACTTTAGAAATCCCTCCTCTAGTTCTCATTTGTATTCTACCAAAAGAGAGGAGTGAAGTGCGTGTAAGGGTTACCTCCTAAGTCCATCAAAAGGAGAGAGCACTGTAAGAAACTTGTTTTCGTCCGTTGGAAGGAAGACAACTAGTGAAAAATCGATAGCCTCAAGCGAAGAGGAATCGGGAGTGGAGGTAGGTCGTATGACCGAACCACTATAAACTCGGTTTACATTTACTTTTTTTCAATTTATATTTCAGCAAACCATCTTCACTTCCTGCTCTATTTCTTCATCTTTAAATGCTTGCAAGTTAAATTTGTTTTCGATACGTTTCAATCGAAATCGGTTTTAGTAGAAACGAGGTTTTTAACGTACAAAGTTTCCAAAATCCTTTTAAATTATTGAAATTTATCGTTCTTAACCGAGGATCATTATCCGGTTTGATAAGGGTCGACAAGATTTAAGATACATTGACAATGACCCTCGCACCCTTTCTTTTCTTACATTAGAGTCACTGGAGGGCAACTAAGGGTGGTGAAAAAAAATGCTAAAAAAGAAAAGAAGTAGATAATACTTAATCATAAAACTAAAAGATAATGCTATATTTCCAAAATCAACCCATCAAAGTACATATGGGATTTGAAGAAATAATTCGTAAAGCTAAAACACAAAAATTGATGTTATTAATTGGGCAATTTTTCTAGAAAATATCCATATTCTAGGTATTTTTTAATCAATATTCTTCATTTTATTTTTTAAAATAATATCCATAATTTAAAATATCTAAATTATTCCTAAATTTTTTTTTTACCTCTTATAGTATTTTTTTCACCTATTACAGTGTTTTGATCATCATAACAAAAACACTATAAAGTTTACTTGAAAAATATTATAAATGATCTCTTAATCTCAATCAAATTAATTATAAATATAAAAATATAATATTATAATAATATATGAGCAATGACAATTAAAAAGATATGATATGATATCATTTATAATATTTTTCAATAATGTTTACAATATTTTTGATATATCAATAAAACATTATAAATACTATAAAAAATACTGTAAATGAACCAAAGGAAAACACTATAATAAAAAAATTAATTAAAATAGATAAAAATTTAACAGAAAAATATTTGAGAGATATTTTATATATTTTTTTAAATTAAGGGTTATATTTAGAAAAACATAAAAGAGGAAGTAATTAAAAAAATAAAATATGGGTATTTTCTAACAAAATCGTCCTTATAAATATGGGTAGAAATAATAATTGAGGTTGGTATATAATTAAATCAACGTCGCCCCGTCCTAGTCGGCCTGAAGTGAACTCCAAGCCTTTCCCAATCTTCCCCCTTTCTCTTTCTCCCCTCGCCAAACCAACCGAAGGTGTCGCTCAAAGCTCCTCTGTGTTCCTTCTACCTTCCCTTGTCGTGCCCAAACGAAAAAGCTCCGGCTTTGATTCCTTCTTGGGCTTTGGTTGGATCTCTTCCTCTCGGGTTTCAGCTTCCATCACAGACATGGGTGCCGGCGGCCAGATGATCTCCGTTCACCCGGAAGAGCTCACATTCGAACGTAAGCCAATGCTATCTCCATCTCCTCTTTCTTATTTTCCTTAAAGATGAAAACTTGTGTTGTGCAATGATGGAAAGTTGCCTTCCTGAGGAACAATAGTTGAGTTGGAGAAGCCGTCTTACTGCAATATCAAGGTCGTCAACAACACCGAACACCATGTTGCCTTCAAGGTATCAGAAACTAGGTTCATTGTTCGTCTTCCCCCGCTTGATTTCCCTGCCATAGGGATTTGTTTGTGTTGTCTCTTTGACGGGAGGGGCGTGACTTATGGTGTGGGGTTCTGTTCGGTCCAATATCTCAGCTGCGTCGTGATAAAAATTGGAATTTTGGGTAAATGCATAGGTGAAGACGACGTCTCCCACAAAGTATTTTGTTCGGCCCAACGCGAGCGTGGTACAGCCATGGGATTCATGTACTGTAACAGGTATCTCTGTGGATAATTTTGGTTTGATCGACAACCTTTGATGTTACATATCATGTGGAAAACTTGGTAATTCCTTTTCAGTCAGCCATCAAGCCCAAAAGGAGTACCCTCCTGACATGCAATGCAAGGATAAATTCCTCATTCAGAGTGCCAAGGTGCCCCCTAGCAGTGATATGGATGAGATGCCTTCCGACACGGTGAGCTATTGGTGATGTCATCTTGCTAATTTCTTGTCAAGAATGTTACATGGTTAATTCTTGGATGTGTCTACCGACTCTGGTCCCTGCAGTTCAATAAAGACTGTGCTAAGGTGATAGAAGAACTCAAACTCAGGGTTGTTTACACTTTTCCGTCGCAGTCTGGCCATGCAAATTCAGAAGAGGAGTCTGGTCTTGCTTCTTCAGCTTCTGGGCAACGAGGATCTGATGTAAGATATCGTACTTCTTCTGCATCATGAGCCAATTGGTTTTTCTATTTAGCTGTTTGTTATTTGTGAATCTTGGTTGTGTTTGTCAATGCCTTTTTAATTGTTGTAATGGATAATTCATTTTCTTTGAGTTGTAAATGCTCAGGAACTCAAGCGTCGAGGAGGTCAGCTACAATTTGACCAAGTTCTTTCCCCTCTTCTTTTACTCTAGAAGATCTCTTACTAAAATTACCTTTTGTTTTCTGCAGTCACTCAGTTCTTTCTAAAAGCACTTTCCCCTGCGTTAATGTAAATGAAAATAATCTTATATCCTTACTTTTCCTGATTTAGACATTTTCTAGCCATGCATATAATTAAAATGATGAACTTGAGACTGTAGGTTGGTCTAGGATAACAGAACACATGAAATAATGTCTCTGCATGTTATGTTGTCAGCACATGCCCTGTATCTGGTGGTCTTCATGGTGTTTAAGATTGTGTAGCATATTTAATTTTCTGTTCTTTAGCACAAGGAACACAGACAGCTGATAAAGTTGTAATTCTCTACCACCGAGGACCATTATATCCGTTGTGATGAGGGTTCTTGTTCTTTTTTTTTCTTTACTTCTGATTTATTTTTCTCTTCTTTAGATCCAGACGTTACAACGTTTGAAGGAAGAAAGGGATGCCATTCTTCAACAAAATCACCAGTTTCAAAGGGAGTTGGTTTGTATTTAACCTCCTATCATTTCTTTTTAAATTCTTTTAGAAGCTTAAGTAATATTTTGCTGCCTTCCCTTCGTGAAGTCTATCCCATGCATGTGCAATGTTCATGTATATCTTGGTAAATGGTTTGACAATTTAGTTAGTGTCCATGGCTACTTACTGTGCAAGCAACATCATTCGGTCTGTGTTATCGATATAACCTATTGGTTGATACTGTTGATTTGTTTGCCAGTATCATACTGTATGTGCATAGTGATCACCACGGAGGAAGGATTAATCACTGAACGCCCAAATGTAACGACATTAAGAAGGCTTCGTCTTTGTTAAGCATGTGATGTTAAAACTTTTTTGTGTTGCTATAAGTTCATCGATGATGAAGCATTCATATGTAGAAGAACCAACCAGCATTTGTTGTTTAATGTAGTTTGCTAGTAGGCTAATTCCCATGTGCATCAACCTGGTTTTGTTTGGAAACTTATATGAATATCATTTCAGGACATTCTGAAGAGGCGAAGAAACCGCAAAAGTGATACCGGGTTTTCATTGACGTTTGCCGCATTTGCTGGTCTAGTGGGTATAATGGTTGGGTTCATCTTAAACCTTACATTATCGACACCACCAGCCACCGCCTAAACTACATTTGCAAACTTCAGTTGACGTGGATCTTCAACTCTTGCAAAGCATGCTATTTTTCTCATCATTTGCTACAGAAAGTTGTTTGTGTTGGAAGTTTCTTCAGCCTCAAATGGTGCTGTCAAGGATGTTTCTCGGCATTTTCTTGTTTAGTTCAGCAGCTTGTCGGGTGTGTATTCTTTTGTTGTTTAACTTGTAATTATTAAAAAAAGAAACTCTGGAGGGTGTAAACTGCTTCTTTCCAGATTGTTTTGATTGTACCTTTCTTCTTCATGTATCAGATAATGGATTTGCTTAAGTATTACTTGTCACAATGATAACTTAAAAGTGGAAAGTTCATCCTCAGAAGGTTTACCCTCTTTTATATCACTGTTTATATTTTAAATTTTCTTTTAAAAATAAAAAAATATTATTCATTATCTGAACTAAAATTTGCAATTTATATGGGGTCATGCAGTAAACAAATGGGATATAACGACACATTCATGCAAACTTTTCGTGGGGGAAAATGTGATATGATTTATCTTCCAAATATTTATTTTCCTCGTACATATTTTTATTTCCTTATGAAACAAAATTATCCAACATTGCGGAAAATAGATATCTAGTAAACAAAAAAAATTATGAGGTAAATACTCGTTCATAATGATAAAGAATTCATCATCATCATCATCATCATATTATCATCAAGAGACAAGAATCCTACGTGGCAGAGATTCATATGACGATCCAGTGTGTTTGCTGTTTTAGGCAGTACACAGCGACATCCAAAGCATGATGCCATCTTGGCTTGCACGTGACACGTGGCCCGTTTAGAGGCGATATTTGAGCAAACTCCGAACCAGCCTCCCACCTGGAATGTCCACGCGTTTCCCGACAATTGGATACACGCGTCCGATCGCCTTGCTTTGCTTTGTCCGTCACTGGTTAACTGCTCTCGGCTTACCAAGATGGAACATTGCTTGTTCATCACGTCACCGTCACCACAATGCCCCTCCTTATCTTTAACCCCTCTGCCGCCGCTGCGCCCCTCGTAGTGCTCGCCCCTCACCGTTTCCCTAAATTTCCCATAAAGCCCCTCCTGTTTCCCCTTGTTTCGTACCCTCGTCCTTCCCCTCCTCCCCGCCCTCCCGCATCAACCTCATGAGCTGGCTCGGCAAGCTAGGGTTCGTTCTCGGCGGCCGGGGGGCAGCGCCGCTAGCATCGTCGGCGATCGCGCAGGGGCCTGATGACGACGTGCCTGCGACCGGTCAGGAGTTCGCGCAGTTCGGCGCCGGCTGCTTCTGGGGTGTCGAGCTCGCCTTCCAGCGCGTGCCCGGGGTGACCAGGACCGAGGTCGGGTACAGCCAGGGCAATCTCCACGAGCCGACCTACGAGGACGTCTGCTCCGGGACGACTAACCACTCCGAGATCGTCCGAGTGCAGTACGACCCTCGGGGGTGCAGCTATGGCGACCTGCTCGACGTCTTCTGGGCTCGGCATGACCCCACCACCGTCAATCGCCAGGTGAAACCTTTGAAACCTTGAAGAACTTTGATCTGATCGATATTTCTCTTATTACGTGTTGGTTCTTGATATTATTCTAGTTATTTTGTGTTCTATTGGTACTTGATCGAACTGATAGCTTATCGGTAGAACTTTTTTGGTTCTTCTCTCTATCAAGCACCTTTTGTTTTCAGATGTGACTTGACTTCGTTGCCAAGTCTTCTCGATCACTAGCAATTCCTTGTTAGATCGATCTGAAATGCAATAATAGTTATGTTGGATGTGTAAGATGTATTGATTTGATACAACCACATACGATAGTATGTCATAGTGATAGGTTAAATATTGTTGGTCAATCTGAAAATCGAATTTTGGTCGACATATGGTGTACCTCTCATATGGGATTTATTGATAGATGATCAAAGAAATAAGGTAACAGGGATGAATTTCTGGATTTCTAAAAAAATCGTGCTTCTTCGCATTTATGAAAGTTCTATAGGGTCTATGGTTGAGTTGTAGAGCTTTGGATGAGCTTATTACTTTAGAGAGTTTGCCATGTGTTTTTGCGGTGTATCTGTATCTTGTAGAAGCGCTGGTGAAGATTGTGTAGTCTCAAAGTGTTATTTATCTTTTGAACTCAAAACCTTGGCTTCTCGATTAGAACACAAGCACAGTGATTGAGCATTTGGCTTTCTATGAAATTTATAAAACCCAGTGTGTGTGTGCGTGTGCGTGTGTGTGTGTGTGAGAGAGAGAGAGAGAGAGAGAGGGCAGTCAGGTTCAAGATAAAGGAAGTGCATTTGGCTCCTTTAGGGGCTGATTTATAATCAAAGAAGCTTCAAAAAGCTTCATCAGCCTAGTCTCTGTGTAGTACCAAGAAACCCTGTTCTGGGTCCCGGTGCTATCTCAACTTGAAAATTTTAGCCTCTTTGGAAAAACATCATTGTTAGTCGAATTTTTTGGCTAGTATCACCGTGAAAAGAATGCACAGCATGAAGAACATAACATGGCAATCAAGAACGGGCTGAAGTTTATGAAACAAAGCATATTGAGAATGAACTAGATACATATAGAAGGAGATATTCTATGACTAATCTTGATGAGGATTCAGTTGTATCTTTGGCATGAAGAGACAAATGAAAGCCACCATAAGTTGTAAAGGCATCCAACTAAATTTAAGAATTTAGGATCAAGTTTGACACTGGAACTTGGAACCGGGCTAGATCACCAAAAGTTGATTATTATATTGAACTAGCTAGGTTCCATTTAGTTTGAATCAATTAAAACAGCAAAAACTTGTGCAATTGATTTGAACTCGCCACAACAAGCCTAGGATTGGTCAAAATGAAATGGAAGTGGCTGGACTAGCTGAAACTTGTCCTGTTGGGATGTGTCCATCTGTGTTTGTTGTGATCAATTGATTTCAGTTTATTCGGATGATTATGGTTGATTTTCTATTGAATTTGGCCAAATTTCACTTTCCTGAGTCCTTTGTGATTGGCTAGGACCAGTGGCATTTTTGGATTGTAAATCTTTAGGCATCGGTTAGTTTCATTCTAATCCTTTCCATGGCAAGTGTCCATTTCCCTTGTGGTTGTGAATGACTCTCTCTCTCTCTCTCTCTCTCTCTCTCTCTCTCTCTCTCTCCTTCCATGGTTTTTTGCAGGAAGTAACCCAGATCTTTTTCACTGGATCGACCAAATTATACACTGAAAGAAAGTGAATTTTATCATTCAGTAAAGAACGAAGGTCAATTTGATCCCGTGATTTGTTTGCATTCTTATTGAGGTTATGCATTAAGATATGTAAATTAAGGACAAGTTGATGGGCCTAGTTATTGTTTTGTTTGCACAAAACATTATAAGGTCAGGCTATGAATGGTACATTGTTCACATTTGTGCATTGCTACCCGATGCATGAGGCTTTTGCTAATACAGGATATGGGGAGGGTCAATGTACACAGCCTTACTTTTAAATAATTAAAGAGGCTGTTTCCGTGACTTGAACCCAACATACGAGGCTCCTGCTAATGCGGGGTCTGGGCAGAGTCAATGGTACGTTATTCTCATTTGTGCATTGTTGAATTGGTTGTTTTGGGAATCATTACTGATGAAACCCAATAATACATGACTAATGTGTATTCCTGTTGTAGTGTATTTGTGTTGCAGTTTCTTCAATGATTGCTTAGAGACGTAGCAAATTTGAGAATTAATGATCACATGGACCATATATCTCAGGCCTTGTTTCCAGAGTTACAAATCCAAGAACTTGTGAGTATGATGATGTATCATCATGCAAAAACATTAAGAAGTTTATTAGTTTAGATGCATGATACTGTAGAACCTTTAAAAAAAAAAGAGAAAAGGATGAACTCAGGATATGAGGTTTCAGCTAATAACAGTCTGAGGAGAATCAACATATGCAACATTACCCTTGCAAAAAGGAAAGACTATTTCCCAACTCAAACCAAACCATAGTTGTCCATACCGAAGCTTGCCCTCTACCATACAATTGGCATTCAAGTATCAACAACGTTAAAGAATGTATACCTAGCGATTGGCATTCAAGTTGTTACAGTCTGGTGGTGTTTACATTTGCATGCAGGGAAATGATGTTGGAACCCAGTATCGCTCTGGAATATATTTCTACACACCAGAACAAGAAAAAGCTGCCGGAGAATCTATGGAGAGGCACCAGAAGGCCTTGAGCAGGAAAATTGTGACGGAAATCCTTCCTGCAAAGAAATTCTACAAGGCAGAGGAGTATCATCAGCAGTATCTCGAGAAAGGCGGACGCTTTGGGCACAAACAGTCTGCATCCAAAGGTTGCTCTGACCCTATCCGCTGCTACGGATAAAAAAAAAAAGAAAAAAGGGCTAGTGATAATAACAATCCCAAAACTGCCGCATAGTTTGTTCTTCCATAAAGATGTGATATATATAGATAGTGTTGTGATATGAGCTCCACATATTCTGATATGAGATCATGAAACTGACGACATGATATATTTAAGCTTAAAGGAAACTATTATATGTGAGCCAGCAGTCAGCATATTTTCCTGGCACTTATAGCTTGCATTGTGATGGTGCACACAGATCATCTATTTCTTTTTTCTTTTTTGATATGGTATGATGCTGGATTGCTTTGTGATTGTCCAAGTTTTCTTCAGATTCATACCTGAAAAGAAAAATGTTAGAAACCAAGCTGACAGTATGGTGGCTGTGTGTTGCAGTCCATTGTTTAGGAGGTCATTTAACTTCGTTTTTTCCTTGCTTTTTATTTTCGAAGCTCGAGTTTTCATCAACGTGTTTCCTCGGTTTGACATCCTGAGTTAATAATAACAATCAGACGCTGTAAGCTAAGAAAAACAAACATCCGGCAGATTAGATATTGGCCATGAGAAATATTCTGGCAAATACTCTGGAAAAAACAAGGATAGATGCCACCATGACATAACTTTCAAATTGTCCAACATGACGTAACTTTCAAATCGTCCCAGACGCTTGGGTTAACCAAGCAAATATCGGAGCGGAAGGAAATAAATAGGACCACTGGTCAACCATGATAATTTATGGCAGCAAATAGTTCATCCCTACTCGTAGATCCAGGGGTGGAGGTTGCTCTGCCACTCGGCAACGCCTTCAGGAAACCACAAAGCAATCTCTTTGCTCGCACTCTCAATCGAATCACTTCCATGAATGACATTCCTGCACAGAAGCAGCATATCTCTATGTCAGGTGACTTTGCATATCGAATGTGACGGTAAAACCCATAAGTTGTTTCTAGAAAGCATTGATTCAAATTAGGTACTGCATTATGTCCGCTGAAAAGAGGAATCAATTCTGTGGATTGCCTCTTTTCTTTCTGGATTTTACCTTTCTTGCTTCCTTGTTTTTACCCTAAATCCAAAAGCACTAGCATTCATGAACAAGTCGTAGCATGGCTGCAAGCTTACTGTGCATGAACGCCAGTAGTTGATGATGGACATAATATATCTTTGAATCCAAGGTAAAAGAACTTTGTTCATTTACCTGTCTTAGCAAAGTACGCTAACTTTCAAGTCTATCTGACATGTACCCCTTTAATTTTGTGTTATGTACCTGCAATGTACCCCCTTTCAAGTCTATCATCCTGACATTTGTATTGCTCTTCACTTTCACTTAGCTCGAGATAGGAAGAGAATAGGTATGTTCGGATCAGCCACAAAGTTCTTATCCAATCAAAACGCGTTAACTCCAAAGTGGCATGAGATAAATGAAATTGTTCTAAATTAATCGAATTGCAAAATCATGTCATATGGATAACTTGATGACCGCAAAACCAAAATTAACCAACTGTAATACACTCAAGTACACTATTCAAAAAGTACTCCTGCTATCTGTAACGGATCAAATTAAGATAGTAGGGAAAAGGAAATCACCTGCCGATCTCGATCGCAAGGTCCCCGCGGATGGTGCCGGGGGCGGAGTCAGCCGGGTTGGTGGCGCCGATGATCTTGCGACCAGTGACGACCACGTTCTTCCCCGCCCACACCATCGCGACCACGGGACCCGAGATGATGTACTCCACCAGTCCCGCAAAGAAAGGCTTCGCAGAGAGGTCGGCGTAGTGCTTCTCGGCGAAGGAGCGCTCCACGCTCACCATCTTCAACCCTGATCCATGGCACCAAAACCAGATTCGATCCTCCATCTTCACAAGGAGCAAAACGAGCCGCGGCAGGTAAAAATCTTACCTTTCAAGTAGAAACCCTTCTTCTCGAATCGGCTAATGATTTCCCCAACCTGATGCAGGAATCAAAGAATTCCACCAAATCAAAAGGAAAAAAAAATTCCTCGAAAACAAAAGAAACCAAAACGCGAAGGCAGAGATCAACCAGTCCTCGTTGGACGCCATCAGGCTTAATCATGACAAAGGTCTGCTCCATCTCTGAGCTGCAGCTTCCTTTCCCTCCTCTCGCCGACGGAACCCGAAACCCTAGCGTGAGACGAGAGAACTAAAGGCAATAGCCTATATATATCGGCGAAGCGAGAAAGAGCCAAAGGCGACCTACAAAACGCCAACAATAGCTTCATCCCTAGAAAATTCTGGAAGCACTGTCGTAATGTGTGCTCAATACGCGTTAATGGGCCCTAGGCTTATTTGGTAGCCCAATCATGTTCTTGATGGGTTTTTATTTGCATAGGTACATTTAAATCTTTTGCTTCCTAAGTAATTGAAGGTTTTGGTAACGCGTAAAATATGCTAAATTGGACGGAATGCCCGTAAATGTATACGGAAATGCGATTTATATCATGTATGTGATGTGATAACACCAAAATCATCTTTTATAACTCACTATTATCTATTGTTCATGAAAAATCTAGGAAATGTACTTGAAATATTTCTAAGTAATAATATCTTATGTATATATATATATATATATATATATATATATATATATATATATATATATATATATATATATGCATCTCTCTTTTAAGAAATGGTGTACCACACGAAAGATATCTTTTAAGAGAGGGATTAAGTGCTTGGCATTTGGTCATTTACTAGTAAGCACACAAACCACACCCCATTCCATATTCCTTCAACCATGGAGGAGATGGTGGAGAGACGGAAAGGCTTCTCCACCTATTCACCTCCTCTCCTTTTTCCCCACCATTTAATTTGATTGCACAGTGGACTCATCCCTTCCATTGGATTGTTTAGACTCCAAATCACACCGCCCCAATCTGACCCTCTATTTTTCTATTGTTCTCTTTCCTCTCCATTCTTCCAGTCTCTCTCTATCCTTCTCTCTCCCCACCTCTTTCCTCTTTCCTTCCCCCTTCCCCACACTTCCTGGTCGTCTTGGACTGGGAAGAAGAATTCTAGAGTTTGGTGTTGGTGTTTATTCAAGAGCAGCCAGTGCTTCCTTTTACTATTGGCGAGTCTTTCAGGACCCAGTGGTTTCGTCTGGGGAGTCCTGCAAGAAGATCTTGTAGAAATCCTTCTAATTTTAGCGGAAATTCTCACATAAAAAAACGATTTTTTTTTTTTCTAGCTTCCCTGTGTTTTGGGTCGATTTGTATTTGGATTAAAAGGGGAGGAGGAAAGGAGTGGTACGTATGGGAAAGCAAGGACCTTGCCGCCATTGTGGAGTTACAAGTGAGTTCTTATCCATGTTTGTCAGCGATTTTGGATCTCTTTCTTGACTCTGATTTGTTTCTTTCTCTTTTTTTTCTTCTTTTTTGGGTTCCATTTTTTATGGTTTAATTTCTTATTATTATTTTTCTTTCTTCTTGTTCTTCTTTCAATTAATTCAGCTCCCCCGGGTGGTTGCTAGCCTTCAGATTTAATCACCAATGCTTATTGAAGGCATTTTGTGATGTAAAGGTTTCATGTTATGGTCCGAAGAATCATAGGGTTTTTGGCTGTTTCCTTCTATTTGTTGCCCCGCTTTCCTGTTCTTCTAAGCCTGCATATTACCAATTAAATCTAATTGAAGTCTGTTCTTCGTTTTGTTAAGTTCTACCTCTATTTTTATCATTTTAAAGCCCCAGGTGAGGTTTTTGTACCTTTTGCAGTTTCATGACTCCAAATTGCTTCTTTGAAGCATCTCAATATCTATGCCAAACAACCATCCTCAAAATAAAGGACTTTTAACAGTGACAGCAAAAATTAGTTTAGGGAGATTCCAGTGACCTGCAATGGGGATTGCAAATTTGGAGGCTGTGTTTCCTTCTTCCTGCTTTGGTAGTCAGCAGAAGAATAGGCCACCACTTGTTTAGAGTGATTTCCCTTGGTAGTTTGTCCACTGGCAGAAATATTTAGTTTACCACAATGGAATTTGTACATTGTATTTAACTGGATGGAATTAGATGGAATTTCATAATGAAGACATTACTCACTGACTATTGTTGGGAGACCCAATATCATGCCATTGGACTGGCTGCATTTGTAGGTTCTAGTTTGGTAGATATTCCAAATTCGGATGTATCCTAAAACGAAATTTGTTTTACATGTTTCCAATAATACTTAACTGGAAGAGAATGCAACAATTAAGACAAAAGTTCACAATAAATCTAATGGGAGAGCTAATGTCTCTCTAGGTTTGTGTTCCTGCTCCACATTGATCTTCAAAGAGTTTATCATGTTGTACCAGACTTTGGAAACACCAATTTCTTGTTCACGAAGCACATTTACTTAGAAAATGGGGCTAACTGCTATTCCGTCCGTTCTGTGATGCTGAAAGCTAAACTCTTCTTTTATTGATTACTTGCTATGAGCTTCATAGATGATAATAAGCATTTGATTATTTCAAGTAGCAAATGACATTCGTTGTCTGATTTTTCCTTAGTCTCCGGTAAATTTCTTTTGGTCACCTGGTTTTAAGATGTGTTTTTAGAAGTCAAATTGGAAGTTATATGAATATCCATTGGTAGCATCCATGTGGTTGTCTGTTTTTCTTGTTTGTTAATAAGACTTCTTCCTTGTCAGATAATCACACCATGCTGTGTATGTTGGTGCAGATTATGAAAGATATTTATTGATTAACAAATTTGTAATTCTCTTTTATTGCCCAAACATTATCCAAAAAAAATAGACAATCAAATTCAGGCATTAGGAACTTAGGATTCTAATAGCAATTCGAAGTAGATTGCCTAAGAGAGGAAAAACAAATTAGGCTCAGTAATATTTTATCATGCTGGTTATGGTTCATGGTGTGCTGATTTTTATTGGATTGCTTAGGCCAATATTACATACTGTTTGCTTGCATGAGTATGGTTTCTGGAAGGATATGATCAATGCAATTCTCATGTTCTACTTCAGTTACCTTTGAACTAGCATATCTTTTCATGGATATTGAACACTGGGTTCTTTTTGTTCATTTGTTAACATAATTCAGTCATCTTTGTCTTCATTGATAAGCTTATTGATTTTGTCTTCCTTATTTTCACTTGTGCTTGTTTGAAAGGCAAGAAAACTTGTTTTAGTTAAGAATTTACATTTCCATGTCACTATTCTCTGACTTATATAGGCTTAAGGTTTGTGTTTCTGAGCAATCAGATGCTGAAGCTTAATATTGAATAGGTACCCCTCTTTGGCGGAATGGGCCACCTGAAAAACCGGTTTTATGCAATGCATGTGGTTCGAGGTGGAGGACCAAGGGTTCATTGACAAACTATGTACCACTACATGCTCGTGAAGCCTTTGATTCAGATGAGCTAAAAGTTCCAAAAGTAAAAAATATATCCTTTAAGCCCAAAGAGCATAAGTTGCAAAAGAAAAAGCAAAGCAATAATATATCGGAAAGTGAATGTGAAATACAATATTGTGATCAAAACTTTCATAAGATTGCCGAGGGAGACACAAGCAATCGATCCAGTTCTGGCTCAGCCATATCAGGTTCAGACAGCTGTGTACAATTTGGCACCACTGATGCAAGTGATGTAACAGGTTATTATTATTTTTGTTATTTGTTAGCCTTGGGCAATATTCTTTCTTGATCAAAAACTCGCCTTCCTTTTTTGAGAACCTAAAAGATGTATAATGCACTGACTTTCTTGTACTAGTTGGTTTGCCTGCATATTTCTTCTTCCTGAAGTGAAGGTTCTTATATTGCAAATTAAACAATACAGTTTTGGATTTGGCTATCAGATTTTAGTAAGTTAGATATGCATCCATTTCAAGCTAAATGAGAAAGACAAGCTTTTTTTGGTTTATTAGATTTTTCTGCTATACTTTTTATTAATGAGATATAGGTAGACACCAAAACATGGTAGTTTCATATAGGAGTTCTGGTACATAAGGGTTTGTTGCAACTTTCAGCATCCAGTATCTGGAGTTTCTTATTGATGTCATGTTGGGCTCTTGCCTGTCACCATAATTTATGTATTGTCATTCAAAAGCTTTTTAGTTTGCTTTTCAGGTTCAGTGCAATCAAACGTATGGGATTCACTTGTGCCATCAAAGAGGAGGACATTTGTGACTCGCCCAAAGCCTTCTCCTGTTGAAAAGCTTACAAAGGACCTATGCTCCATATTGCATGAAGAACAAGCTTCTAATTTGTCGATAACCTCAGAAGATGATTTGCTTTATGAAAGTTTAACTCCATTTGACTCTTCAGAGATCGGGTATGGAGGTGTACTAATTAAACATCCAAATTCGAAATCTGTCGAGGAGGAATCAGAAGCCAGCTCACTTCCAGTGGATAAATCATACCTTCATAATGGAGGTTATACAGGTTCATCCTTTCCTGTAAATATTGAAGGCAAAGGGACAAGTTTTCTGAATTCTGGTACTGGCACAATGAAGTCTACAACACAATTGGCTCAAGAGAATGTGAAAAGGTACTTTCTTGCATGCACAAAGGAATAAGAGAGAAGCTTATCCATGGATGATGCTCTTCAGGATCAGACTCATTGAAAACAGAAGATTACTTCTTGCTAAATTCATATTAGTTGCAAAATTAGCTTAATTGAATCTTAAACATGCTTTGTCTCTGTCCCTTGCAGGGGTAAAATTTCACATGAAAAGTTAAAAATCCTGCGAGACAGAGAATCTCCCCTGAGTTCTGCAGATTTAAATGTAAGAATGTAGTTCTTTTATGTTTTTAGTTTCTACATCGGTGCCTTATAGTCTATTTTAATGGGATCTGATTTGACCACTTTACCTTGGTAGATTATTGTCAAGTATGATGTTTTCATGAAATACCTGACATACGAGGAACGGCAACAATTGATGAAATATCTGCCATCTATAGACACTGCGAAACCTCCTGAAAGGTTTGTTGCATTTGTATAACTTTATTCTTCTAATGAGGTGAAGTTGCTCTCCTGTTCTCATACTTTTATTCTTGATTTGGCAGCCTCAAAAGCATGTTTGCCAGTCCCCAATTCCTGGAGACATTGTCTTACTTCCAGCAACTGCTTCGGGAAGGAGTTTTTGATCTCTCCTTGTCAGGAGCAAATGCTGAAGAGTGTAGGACCCTGAAAAGGCTTGTACTACTAAATTGTTCAAATTTTCAATGGTTGGAGTGCTATCAAAAAATAAAGGTAAAAGATTGGTCTTTACAAAGTACATACTATGCCTAGCGTGCAAATTTGATGAGAATTTTGTATACTCAACTCTTTGAATTTTAAATGGTTATTTGGTGTTCTGATTGATAATGACACCTCATTTGTTTTAGGATGCACCCTCTAAGAAGACAAAAGGAGGAAATGGAACATCTCCCGGACGGAAGCTTACGGGTCTTTCCAATTTCTCATCCCTGAAAAGGCATCATGATAAGCAAAACCGGCACAATCCAGGTTTGCTTCTTCAATGTTTCTGCTAAACAAATATAATATGTGAATGACCTTCACAGCATTAGTTACAAAAATTGTGTATGTGAAATGGTTTGTTTTTCATATGGTAATATTATTTCCAGAGTTGGTGAAAGTTATAAAGTTACTTCTTCTGCACAACCATGCATGATTTTGATGGTAATATCGACCAGAAAGAGAGAGATTAAATGTACATTTTTTAGAAGAGACATACATATTTATCTCGACTGTCATACATGTCGTACCTAGGACTTAATTTTTTTTGCTTTGTTGTTTTAGTCATCAACAACAATGCATGTCCTGAATGCAACTAGCAGCCTTCCCAGATCTCACATGACCCTACATGTACATGTTTTAGACAATACATGTCGTATTATCATATATGCCATAGCTAGCATGACCCTCCCCAGACCCCGCATTGGCGGGAGCCTCATGTACTGGGTACGCCGTTTTTGTTTTAGTCATCAAGGAAACAAAGTCATGCTAGATAGAGCTTTGATCCTTTTGGACCAGTTAGATTGCCTAATTAAAGTTTCTCAACTATGTAGGATCATGTTTAGATTAGGGCATCACATTTACCTTAAGGACTGACGGAGCACGATTATGATGGTTCTGTTTTCTATAGATTCTAGAACTTCATTGAATACCTCGATGCTGTAACCTAGGAATCGCATATTTATCATCGTAATCTCCACTTTTAGTTGTTAAATTTCCTTTTCTTTCTATACAAGTTTTTTCCACAGAGAACAAACAATTTGTATAGTTTGTAAAGCTTTGAGATGTGACACTTAAAAAAGCGAATGCTTTTCATCTTAGATGGAAAGTGTGTCAATCATAACCATTATAAATAAATTTATAGTTTTCCATATGTAAATATCTACTTCTTTCAAAGTGTGTTTTTGCATATTAGATAGTTGGCTTGTCTCTCCTAACATAATTGGTAAATGAATTTCAGAGCTAAGCACCGTGAGAAGCCCGAAAAGAGTATGCAGATCTGGACGCATGAGCCCTCCGAGAAGTTCAACTCAGCTGGAATCTAGTATAGTTTCCAAAGTAACCGATGACACGGTGGACATTGCAGATCACGAAGGTGGTTGTCTGAGTCCAAGAAGAATTTTTGCATCTCCTTCTGATAGGAGCTCCATGCTTGTCTCGGTGCAGTTCATCGCCGACAGTCCCGAATGCGACTTGCTTCTGGATGTGCCTTCCGGTGCATCATTTGCCGAAGCGGAACTTCTGTACCATCCATGGAAACAGAAAACGAACCGGAATGGTTCCTCGACAGAGAGTGGAGTTGAAGCTTCCGACCACCCATCTTCAAGTTTCACCAACAAATAGTGAAGGTGTTGGTGGCAGACACAGTAGTATAATCGGATCGATCGTTTCTCGTTTCTCTTTGAACATAACCGAAGGACAGGTGCCTGAAATACACGGTGTTAAACAGTCTTCTTCTCTCCCTTTTGATAATTCAGTCTACTTTTTCCAAGTACGCTGAAAACTGAGTTGCCTTTCTTTTATTCCCTGGCAAGACGGTTGTAATGTAACTCAAGGAGTAAAGGAGGAGTTTGTATAAACTGTAAAGAATTGGAGTTGCGGAGTTTATATATGTTGCTCGTCACCATTCACTGTGCTTTCAAGCTGTTCTACAGACACAGTCCGAAGTGTTGCAGAGTGATTGATGTGGTCATCGTGTTGCTCTGTTCCCCTTCCTTTCCTCTCCAGCTTGCGGCCGTGTGTCTGCAGCTGTAGAGAAAGGCTCCCATGGCAGAGATCTCTTTCGAGTGCAATTGGAATTCAAGGCTTCTTCTACGGGGATCTCTTTCCAGAGAATGGACCAATCGGAAAACGCCATTACAAGCTTAGTCTACAGTGTCGGATGGCTGCTGTTATCGACTGCTGCTTCGTAGACTTCCTCTGCGTGTTTGGTGAGACAATTGTGGAGTCGATGGCTAAAGAACAAAGAACGCATGCTGCCCTCGAGATCCGATCAACGTGCCTTGCACGTGCGAGCTATGGAATTGTCGTAGAATGATGATGATGACGACGACGACGATGTTGGTGGCTGCGGTTGTGGGTCCCACGCGTTCACCCATGAGTGCAACGGAGCCACGCGGGATGAGCAAGTATTGGGGATCGATCTTTGGTAAACGCGTGACTGCGACTCCCAGTTTTTAGGGGGCTTTAATGGGGAGAAATAAAAAGGACAAAAAAGAAAGGTACGTGGCGTGATCGCCCCGCCTCCCCACCTCCTCCGTCGACCTCTCGTTTTCTTCTTCTCTCCAGCGAACAGGGGAACGGAGAGCCCACAGTCTTCCCCACCACCAAGGCGGAGCACAATGGCGACCTACGGCGGCGTCCTCCGGCGCTCCGCGGCCGTCGTGGAGCGCGCCCGCGACAGCGTTCGCTCGACCCGCAAGGCCCTGGCCCGCTTCGCCCGCCCACAGTCCTTCGCGGCCCCTCCCCACGCCGAGGCCGCCGCCGTCCGCGCCGTCCGCAACCTCCGCTCCTTCCGCCTCCACTACGCCCTCCTCCTCTGGGTCCTCCTCCTCGCTTCCCTCTTCCCCCATCACCGCGCCACCATGCTCTTCCTCATGGCCGCCTCCAAGCTCGCCCTCCTCTACGGCGCCCTCCTCAAGGCCTTCCCCAATTCCGCCCTCCTCCGCCGGATCTTGGACCGCAGGATATCCGCCGCGCTCGCGCTGACCGTGATCTGCGCCGAGCTGGTGATGACGGGGGCCGTGCCGCAGTTCCTGCTCGCCATGGGCATCGGCGTGCCGCTCGTGCTGCTCCACGCCCTGTTCCGCGTGCGGGACGATCTGACGGCCAGCGGCGAGGAGACGGCGGCCGGAACCGGTGGCGATCCGAGGCCGATCTCGGAGAAGAAGGGGGATCTCGAAATGGGATCTCGGTAACAGTATCCGTAATTTTTTTTGTACTCCTACTCTTTTTCTACTTTCCCTTTTCTTAATCTCATTCTACTTGTACTTTCTTCAATTCAGCAATCTCTTTTCATCTTGCTAAATGGAACTCGCGATGTATACTGATGGAGGAAATGTAGCAATCGGAGACGGGTTGTGATTATGAGAACGAGTGTACTAACACGCAGATTGCATTGTCCAGCTTTGTGATGTAATTGTTGGTAGGATCGCTGGACATGCACATTGCATTGTCTGCAAAGCAAAAGTTGGTGCTTGTGATAGTAATGAAAGAAAAAGTCTTTAATTCTAATTATAAGACTGCTCCGGCAAAATAGTTCGTCACATTAACATTGTAGTTTAGTAGTTACATGACTAGTTCCATCCAATTATGCGATTGTAGGGAAGCTGATGGGCTAAATGGCATATCTCGACTTGGGCCGTCTGCTTTGTCCAAGTCTGTGGGGTTGTGAAAGCAGTCATGCATTAAGCGTGTGTGCAGTCTCAAGCTGGTTGAATGAAGTGCAATGGAAACTCCAATGCAAAACACATATTATGAAGCTTTGGAGTTGGATTAAGGCTAACTATCATGTTTATGTCCTTTGATGAACAGACAAAACATTAGGTGTGGGATTCTCAAATGTATTTACTTGTTAGGTGTAGCATTTGGATAAAAAATTGTCAAACCAGACCACTGCAACCTTATAATTGAATTGCATCTTATTTTAGTGTATTTATTATGCTTGTTCATGTCATAAGAAGGAAAGCATCAATCGACAGATATGTGATATTCTAATATAACAAGCACAACTGTCTGGAAAAGCAGTGACCCTAAAAGAATGTCCGGTCTTTTGATTAAAGATCTTCAATAGTGACTGCAGGTTGGGATTCCAAGTCATATTACTATACAAAGCACTCTTAAGTCAATGTAACTGTTTTCAAAAAGAAAAAAGAACTAATCGATGATTCTTGATGAACAATTATCTAATGATACACCATTGATTGTTAGTAACATATAAAAGCTCGAACGGCATTACTTCTTCATCACTGTTGACAGCATTTGAACATATCAACTGCACTCTTCATCACCTCTGAAGATGGCATTTCCGTCCCAGATTTATCAAGATGCAGTATTCATGACCAGAACACTGTTCTGATCGAATGTTATAAAGGTGTAAACATAAATGCACTGACTTCGACTTGTATCGACCATGATCTCTTTCATCCAGCATTACTAACAAGAAGTAGGCAGTTCAAATTTCTCGCTCCGACAAGTTGGGTTATGCTGTCATCCTTGCTTGACCTGCTGACGTTTTGCCGGTCTTATTTGATCCAGTCAGTCGTCTTCTGACTTGAAGAAAACCAGTGGCACCTTGAACCGAAGTCTTCAAGACTTCAACCTGATCTCTGCAAGGATCAACGGCCTTCCGATGGACAAGGAACCCAAGGTTCAACTTCCATCTGCGACATCCCTTCCTGAAAATGACCAAGGTATAAACAACCATAAGCACATTTGATCATGAATCGAACCTCGTTATCCAGGCTAGCATGGATTTGAGCACAAGGATGAACACTGAAGAGTCAAACTGCAATTTATTGGGAAGAGAATCTTTTCCTTATACAGTAAAAAGCCACTAAAACACCCTCGACACGAGAACCTACCAGGTGATTGTTGGGTTTTCATCTAAAAGATTGTTATTTTCAGTTTCTAAGAGATAAAGATGAATGTAAAAGAAACACAACTTTCATGACATACTTTGAAGTATATCAATTACCTACAGTGAATCTTGCATCTGCACAAAATTGGCACAGTGCAAAACTTGCTGACAAAAATTTTGTGCAGAGGGAACTGCATTAATATTACATATTCTACAGGAATTGACAGCATTTTCCCAGAAACCACATAAGAAGGTATGTCAATGCTATACATAGCAATCAAAACTCTGCATGTAATCATGTCAGTTTAAGGTTTTCTGAAAATAGACACATTGAATGATTAAACTGATCCAAGAACATTGTAATGAATAATCGATTGATCTAAGCATAATAAAACCCACTACAGTAAGATAACCATGAAATCTTGTATAAACAAGAACATATTGCTTGTGAAAAAGACTGCATCAATTGTAGAACTTGCACACCACAAAATTACAGTAGCAATTGTCTCCTTATATATAAGTACTTGTAAAGCGTAAAACACACATTATTAGATAAAGTCACCAAGGCACCCGGAGAATTGTGATTACCAGCTACAGATTCATTTAATATTTGCAAGGAGCAGATTGCGGTTACCCGTCATGATACTAGATATAGTTAATGATAACTTCATTCCCTAACACTAACTAACAGATAATGGCTCCTCCAATACAAATTTTGATTGTCTGAGTACCAAATGCAGTTAAACAAGTGATTTATGTGTTCATACGAAATGTCTTGCCAAACCATAAATTCACACTAGCATGATAACTCTCACCATCCAGAATTGTGTTACAAAATGATCTCTTGTTCTAAATTGAAAAACAAGACTTCATGTGCACCTAGAAACAGCAAAATGACTGTACAACTCAAAACATACATTTGTTCTGATACTAAGTGTGAACTTCAAAAGCTTGCTGATAAAATCCTACCTGGTCATTGGCCCACACTTTTACTTCAGCACCTTAGCATCCTACAAACATATAAGGGATTACTTTGTTGCCACAATTATATGCTAAATAGAGCTAAAACTCAAAATTTGTATAAGCAGGATTACCTCGAGATCATACACACCAATCTGCGATCACCTCCTAAATACCGTGGGATCATAGCCACCACCAAGCTGCGACCACCACGGAGGTGGGAAGTCTATCCCCTTCATTTTTGCAATCTCCAGTATGTCAGTGTCGGCGAACCTTCTGTTGGATTTTCCAGTGAACATCTTAATGGCATCGAGAAGATTCATCCGCAACTGGTCATCTGCAACTGCAGACACCGTTGCACTCAGGTTCACAGACAGTTTCTCTCGAGCATGACATGCACAACTAGTCCCCTCCTCTGATGGAGGACTTATGATGGATGCTGGCAGCTTCCTTGGCTCTGGAGTTGCTCTGGAGGCAGCATTTTGGCAGCCAACTGCAGGCATCATTGCACTCGGGTTCTCAGGTGACTTCTCTCGAGCACGAGACGCGCAACTAGTCCCTTCCTGTAGTGGAGGGCTTATGATGGAAGCAGCATCTTGGTCTCCGATGGCACGATCCAGAAGCTCCGGTGATTCACGAGAATCGCATCTTCCCGTCAAATCACTAGTTGCGCCATGGGGGTTATTTGATGGGAGATTGAGTTGTTGATCAAATTTCGATGGTTCTTCGCGGAAACCAAACCCTACAATCCCAATGCCTTCTGGTGGCGATTCAGTAGTAGAATCCGTGGAAGAAACCTGCGTGCTCCTCAATCTCTTCTTCGAAACCCTAACTTCCTTGTTTCCGCCACCAGGGGACCCCGAACCATCCGGGCCGGCATGGGGAACCTCTCCGGTGGGTGCATGCCAGAGATCAGCCCCGATGGATGTTCTTCCCTCGAGGGGCGAGGACTGTACGAGGATGCCACCGGAGGAGGCGGCATCATGCGGCGCGGCGGGACTTTGAGAAGGAGAATATGGTAAGGATAGAAAGACGACGGGGGAGTCGGCATAAGGCATGTCGCTAAGCCCGGCGCCGAAGGGGGAGGCGCAGTGGGGTGGGGACGAGGAGGAGTCGCTGTAGAAGTCGACACGGCGGTCGTTGAGGAAGCGGGAGCACAGAAGGCGGTCTTCCTGAGAGGCGGAAACCTCATGACACTCGAGCTCGACGGAGCCAAAGAGGTCCATGCTACCTTACCGTCAACGCGACGCCTCTATCCATTTACCCTAATGGTTATTTCACCGATTTGATTTAAATATTAAGTGTCTTAAATACTTCTACTATTTTTACGAACATATTAAAAAAATATTTAAATATTAAACTTTTACCTAATGATATTTTCTAATTGATTTTTACCTAAAGATATTTTTTATTACGAAGCGAGTGATGAGAGCGCCAAAGGCAAAGACAACATGACGGCTAGAAGAGAGAGAGAAAAAAAAAGAAAGAATGAGAGGATGACATCGATTGTAGTGGAAGCCAGGAGTGACGAATGTAATAAAAAATAATGATATTGGCAGCCGAATACTATTGGTGAAGGTGAAAATATATTTTCATCAAATTAGTGAAGAATATATTCTCATATAAAATTAATAATGGAAGCATCATCCGATAAAAACTTAATATTAAGAACTTTTGAAAGTAAAATATCTAAAAATATTTATATTTATTATAATTTTAATTAAATAATCAAGAGATATATAATTGACATGGTTAAATAAAAATTCAAAGTAATATACATGCAATTTTATCTACTTGTTTCAAGTGCTTCTTGTTGGGGAATCGAAGTGGCCACCGGATGACGTGTTGGGTTGGCCTGGATCAGTCATTGAATTCTCGGAGTGTCTTGCTCTGGTCCGCGATCAAGATGAGCTCCCGAGGAGATGTGGGCTTAGTCCATGCAAGAAGGCCTAGGTCGGAATTGATTCCGACTAGACCCCTCCGACGATCAAGTTAGTGGATGTTGTTTTTCTCTGCCTCCTCCCCACTTGGAGCTAGGCGGGGGGCTTTTATAAGCGTGTCCGGGGTCAGTTTCATGTACCTCGGTCCGGATGGTCATCGGCTCGCGCAGGATGGCATTATACGGGAAGGCGCCGTGCGGTGTCGTTAGGTCCGGACTCCGTATGGCATCGTTCCAGACTCCCCGGGACGGACTGCTCTATGCAGCGTCATCCCGGGCTTTCGGGGGCGGGCTGTCCTGTGCAACTCTGGGCGGCGTGGAAGCGTTGTCGTGTCCGACCCGAGGTGGCAGGTCGAACGTGGCATCCCACGTGGGGCGTACCTTCGTGCTGACGTGTCCGTTGATTGTATCCACATGGATAATGCCAAGATACCCCCTATCACTTCTCCCCCCGAACGAGGCATGTTCTGAGGTCTTCATGGAGAGGCTCGGGGCATGTCTGGCTTGTCCTTTCTGCCGTGTTGCTTGTCATGTGAGGAATGATAGGTCGCCTCACGGTGTTGTTGCTTTTGCGGAGGTGCATAGCTGGAATGATGCGTCGAGGGCCACTTGGTCGGTTGGGCAAGCGCTCGAGCTTGTGAACTCGAGGGGAAACGGATTCGAGTTGGTGAACCCGGGAACAGACTGGACTGGCATCCGAGCTGGTGAACTCGGGCACCGACTGGACTAGTGTTCGAGCTGGTGAACTCAAGCACAAATGGACTGATGTCCGAGCTAGTGAACTCGAATACAAATGGACTGGTGTCCGAGCTAGTGAACTCGGGTACAAACTGGACTGGTGTCCTAGCTCATGAACTCGAGCACTGAGGGATTGGTGTCCGAGCTAGTGAACTCAAACACAAATGAACTGGTGTTCGAGCTGGTGAACTCGGGCATTGATGGACTGGTGTCCGAGCTGGTAACTCGGGCACTGAGGGACTGGTGTCCGAGCTAGTAAACTTGGGCACAAATGAATTGGTGTCCGAGCTGGTGAACTCAGGCACTGATGGACTAGTGCCCGAGCTGGTGAACTCGGGCACGAGATGTTCCTGTTGCTGTGATACGAACCTACAAGGGTCTTACGACACGTGCGAGATGGAGGGTTGACATCACGTGCCTCCACGGGGAGGATCGTCTACCATCTTATTGGCAAGAAGTTGGGGGCCTGCACGCCTGACGGGGAATCATGGTTGCGAAGCATCGAGCGGGAATCTTTGCTGAGGCGATGCGTCCGTCGAGGTACCCTTTAGCAGACGTTACCATCAATCTCTACTAGGGCGATGCGTCCGCCAAGGTGCCCCCTGGCAGTTGTCACCGTCAATCCCTGCCAGGGCGATGCGTCCCTTGGCAGGCGTTGCCATTAATCTCTGCCAGGGTGATGCATCCGTCGAGGTGTCCCTTGACAGGCGTTGCCATCAATTCCTACCTCGAGAAACCCAAACGTCGCCTTAATGACGGTGGGTTTCCTTATAAGTCTCTTCCTATGCCCGGGTGGGTCATTGTGTTCTCCCTCGATTATCTTTTATTACCTTGGTCCATCTCTCCTAGTGCCTCAAGTTTGGGATGTCTTCTTCTTCTTCATCATTGAGTCGGTCTGCCCCCGAGGTCAATGAGTCAACCTCAGGAAGTTCTAGGGTGGAGGTACTGAGTTCATCCTCGGGTGGAGTGCCCCCCATGGATTCGAAGACCCTTGTGGCCTTTCAAGTGATGTAGTCATGGCACAATGTGGATTCGATGGTGACTGAGGAGTTGTTGGAGCTTGTTCGGGATCGTTACAGTATCCCAAAGGAGTATGAACTCCATGCCCCCCTGCCCGGGCAATGCCCCTATGACCCATTTTCTAATGGGTTCGGGCTTACCTTTGGATGCCCTCGAAGCGAGGCTAAGGTTCCCGTTGCACCTGATGGTTATGGAGTGTCTTCGGTGGTGGGGAATCTCTCCATCTCAGACGGCACCCAACTCATGGCGCTACTTAGTAGTTTTCTTGGGGGAGTGCCGAGGGGTAGGGATTGAGCCGACTCGGACACTATTCTCAATGTACTTTCGGTTATGCAAGGGCCGGGAGGATATTACTTTATCGCCCGAGGTGGGTTCCGGATTAGCGGCGCTCCTTCCAACAACAAAGGGTGGAAGGGGCATCACTTCTTCGTGAGATGTCATGAAGGATGGGGGTTCTGCGTGGGGTGGACCTCCTGAGCCATCAACAACGTCCCTCCTTTTCTCTCCCATGAAGAGGCTGAGTGGGTGGAGCGCTTGAAGGGCATCTTGTCTTCATCTCGAGCTATTAGTGGGATGATCGAGGAGTGGTTGGTCGATGCGGGGCTCAGCCTGGCCTGTAGGGGTATGGTCGGATCCATTTAGGCATTTCCTTTTTCTCTCTGTGCCTTTCATTTTGCTAACTGACCTCTAACATGCAGACATGGTCATCCTGCAATCCCTGAAGGGAATGCCCTGTCTCCCAAGTACGACGCAGCCTTCTTGGGAGCGTCCAAAGACCAAGGATGAACTCTCAGCTCAGAAGGGGACTCAGGTATGCCAAGGTCCTGACGAGGCTGAGGTGGAACATCCCAAGAAGAAGGCAAGAGGGTTGACTTGGAAGTCATCCAAGGGAGCAGCACTTCGCGAGGCAGCTGTGCAGACAGTAGGCGAGTCGGGCAGCGACTCGCATTGGGAGGGCTTGAGTGCGAAAGGAAAAAGTCACGCCTGCCCGACCAGGGATGGGGTCCTGACTAAGCAGGCGAAACGCCCCAAATCAATGAAGGACCTGTGCCGGATCTGGGTTTCCAGCAGAGGTGAGCCCTTTCGGGCCCTAGAGATGGCGGACCTGTCGGAGGAGGAGCTGGGAGCACCGTACGAGGTTCGGTTGCCATCTTTGAAAGCCGACACCCACACCTGGTCCGATGGTCCAGCAGCCTAGGAGTTCGCCCAAGGCGTTCTTCAACTAGCTCTAGCTAAGCAATTGTATTGCTCGCCTTTTGTGGTGCTGATGGACCGGGCCTCCAAGTCGCTGATCTGGGTAAGTGTCATGTCCTTGGTTTTAACTTCGGAGCCAAGTTGCCATGCCTGATTCTGACCTTGCATTCTTTGTAGAGCCACCACTACACAACAGCGCTGATCAATTGGGTGTACGATGCAGGCCGGATAATCAAGCACCTCGGAGAGGTGAATTCCAACCTGCGTCAGGAGGTCAACGAACTAAGGGGTGGTCTCAGTCCCAAAGCAGTTGCGGCGGCTGAGCAGCGGGCTACTACGGTCGAAGCCAAGAACGAGCGTTTGAAGGCGGAACTGGGGGACTCCCAATGCCAACTAAAGGAGAGTCGCGGGCAGGTCCGCAGGTTGGACGACGAGCTACTCGATCTCACGCGAAATGTCGAGGCCACCCGAGCGACAACCAAGGTGATAGAGGAGGCGCTGCAAAAGGAGCGCCAAGGAGCAGAGGAGCAGGCGAAGGAGATAATCATGGAGTACAAGAAGTCACCCGGGTTCGAGCTCGGACTCCATAGGTCAGGCTAGGTGACCTATGAGTTCGGCTATCGGGTGGCGCTTGCTTGCTTCGGTGCCAAGTATTTGGAGCTGAAGGTGGAAACTGACTTGTTCATGGACCTTCCCGAAGACCAAAATGTAGACATGCCCGAGGACATGTCGTTCGACGATAATCCGATGGTCCCTCTGAGCTAGGGAGCTTGAGACACGTGTTCTATTTTTTGTCCTTTTGGTTATGGTTGGGTCGAGTTAAAGTTTTGTAAGACCTAAGCCGATCATAATGTAAAAACTTTTCCTACATGAATGCAGAGATTTTGGTCATGGATGCAGTGTTTGGGATTAGTAATCAAGGGTAATACTTTCTCAGGTTTGCAATGTTCCAAGTCCTGGGTACAGGGGTTTCGACGGTAGTCTCGAGGCGGTAAGTTCCATCCCGGATCACATCATAGACTCGGTAGGGCCCTTCCCAGTTTGGGGCTAGCTTTCCCTTGGCTTGAGTCAGGTCACTTACTTCGGTCTTTTGAAGGACGAGGTCCCCGGCTTGAATTTCATGTGGTCGGACCCTTCGATTGTAGAGTCGGGCTACAACATTCCTGTACGCCAAAGCACGAAGGTTAGCCTTGGCTCTTCGCTCATCGAGTAGGTCGAGGCCAACGCGGAGCCCGAGCTCTAAATTCTCTTCGTTGAAATTCTCTCCTTGCATGGTTGGAAATACGATTTCGGGAGGCAGTACCACCTTGGTTCCATACGCGAGGCTGAATGGGGACTCTCCCGAGGCCGTCTTTGGAGTGGTTCGGAATACCCACAAGATGCTTAGGAGTTCCTCGACCCAGACCCCGTGTGCTTCACCCACTCTTTTCTTCAGGCCTTCGAGGATCGCTAGATTTGTGACTTTGGTCAGGCCGTTTGTCTGGGGGTGGGCGATCGAGCTAAACTTTAGCTATATTCTGTATGATTGGCAGTAGGCCTTGAACCTTGTATTGTTGAATTGGGTCCTGTTGTTGGTGACGATGGCCCTCGGGATCCCGAAGCGCCTGATGATGTTCTTCTAAATGAAACTCTCAACTTGTTTTATCGTGATAGACGCCAACGGTTCGGCCTCGACCCACTTAGTGAAGTAGTCGACCCTGACTATGAGGAATCGTCGTTGGCCCGAAGCGGGAGGAAACGGGCCGAGGAGATCCATGCCCCATTGCGTGAAGGGCCAGACTATATCGGTCGGGGCGAGGGGCACCGCCGGCTAGTGTTGAACCCGAGCGTGCACTTGACATTGTTGACACTACTGCACATAGGATAAGGCATCTCAGCATAGCGTTGGCCAGTAAAATCCTTGTCTGAGTATCTTGAAGGCCAATGCTCGGCCCCTGATGTGCTCCCCGCATATGCCCTCTTGAACTTCGATGAGAATTGTCTTAGCCTTGATCGGGGACAAGCAGTTGAGTAGGGGCTGAGAGAAAGCTCTTTGGTATAGCTTGCCCCCAATCTCGATGTACCATGCTTGTGTGAGGATCTAGAGCGGCACTAAGGAGGGGGGGGTGAATTAGTGCAATGGTTAAGTACGATAATTTTTGACGATTTAAACTAATGCTTTCGGAAACTTCGAACGTTGAAAACTTCATTTCGACAAAAACCTGGTTTCAATTGAATCATATCAAAAAGTGTTTAGCTTTAAAGCATTAAGAGAAGAAGGAGGGCAGTGAATAAGTAAAGTAAATAGGTTTGTAGAAAGAAAAAGAGTAATAAAGTAAATGCCAACCGATGTTATAGTGGTTTGGTCATACGACCTACGTCCACTCCTGATTCCTCTCCTCTTGAGGCCATCGACTTTTCCACTAGTTGTCTTCCTTCCAAGGGTGAAGACCAACCTCCTTACAGCACCCTCCTTTTGACGGGCTTAGGAGGTAATCCTTATAAGGCCTCTTACCCCTCTTTTAGACTAGATCACACTTAAAGCTTAGAGGAAAGATTTTGACACTATTACAACAAAGTTTTTCCTTTTTCTTTCTCAGGTTTTGTATGTTTTTCAACCATGGATGAGAGGGGTATTTATAGGCCTTGAGGTGATTTAAATTTGGAGCCCAAATTTGAATTATCTCGGATTCCCGGGTGTTGGAGGTACCACTGCCTGACACTGACGATACCACTGCCAGTCTAACCCTGACACTGGCAGTACTATCGCCAGCCTAGAGCGGTACCACCACTACAACTTTTATGCTAGACGGTGCCACTGCCTGTAGCTTGGAAAAGTACACTTTTTCACTTTTCCAGCTCATTGGCGGTTCTACCGCTAATTTGGCGATGCCATCACCTATGACAACTTTTGGGCCATTGAATGAGCCTCCCAATGAGCCCAAATTAGTCCCAATTTAGGTCCAATTGGCCCCTGATTGAGTTGGTATTATTTCACCTAAAACCAACTCAATTTTGACTCAATCCTACTTTGATCTAGATAATTATTATAATACGAATCGAAATATCGCCCGACATGTCATTGGCCTATCGGCGCTTCGTCCGACACTTCGGGGCATCATTCTCTTTTGTGGTTTGTTCCCCAATCAATAACTAACCTCCACAGCCCTGATCTCCTTGACGCAACTCCGTTCCTCTTGGCCCGATGCCCGATTTCTTTGTCCGAAGCCTTCTGTCGATCGTCAACCGGACCTCCAGCTCGACATCCAATCTCCTGACGTGATTTCCTTCGACATAACATCGATTCTTCCTACATCAATTATCTAATCCTGATTGAGAGTAGACCTTCATAACTCAAAACGTAATTAGATAACCAAAACACGATCAATTAGTTTTATCATCAAAATTCGAGATTCAACAATCTCCCCCTTTTTTATGATGACAACTAATTGATGACTGACGAAGTTAACCCAACTCTCCGGAGTTTAAACAAACTCTCCCTATCAATATGTCATTGATAGAACACTTAGATTATCCCAAATCCAAACAGCATGTATCAAAATCATGTTAATAAAAGCATTATGCAAATATATAAAATATTCAATCAACATTACATTGCATGAAGTCATCAATCTACTTCTCCCCCTATGTCATCAACAAAAAAGAGAAGTAGTATCTTGGCTAGTTTAAAAAATATGCAAGTTTTATAATTATACTAGCAAGATTTTTTAGTTCAATTTTCAAGCTAAAGATTTGCAATATACATTACTTTGAACATGCAAGCTAATAGTTTTCAAAGATGTGCAAGTTTGTATTTTTTTTTCTAAAGATAGGCAAGATAGCAATTTTTCATTCGCTTCTTGAGATGTGCAAGTTACACTTTCTTTGCTTTCTTTGCGATATGCATGTAATTTCATTCTTCTCTTTTGATAAGAGCAAGCTTGTAAGTTTTGCTTTCTTTGCATACTAGGAATTTTGCATTCATTTGTAATATGCAAGCTAGCAAAACCCTTCTCCCACTTTATCAAAGTCAAAAAGAAGTGGAGAAATGCAAGATTTGCAAGATCAACTTTTCATATCAATTCTAAATTTGCATCAATGAAAGTTTTACATTAATCTTTCAATCAAATCATGTACAAAGATCAATATCAAAAGATATCATTCACGATTCATAATTATTCTTTTTAGCAAGATCAAGATCATGATTTTAAAAATAAATTCTAAACATATAGTTCCGAGAAATCAAAATCATGATTCACAAAGATTTTCTTTAGCATCAATTTTCAATTCATGATAAAGGGCATACAACCAAGAATCATGATACATAAAAACATATCATTCTTATAGATCAAGTCACGATTCTTTGATTCATCATAAAGCAAATAACAAAGAGAACAACTTCATTCATGCATAAAAATTCTCATCAAGATTTCACAAAAACAAATTCCAAGTATCATGATACCAAGATCACATTATGTACAAAAGTTCAATTATCAAGATATCAATATCATGAATTCATAAAAATTCAAGTTTTAAGTTTTGAGAAATCAAAAGACAAATTGTATTTCATTTGAAAAATGTTCTTTTGATAACTGAGAGAACTTCATGTTATAATTGTCAAGATCATGATTTCAATAAAATTTCTTTATAGCAAAGTGAAATATTTTATATCTTGATTTAAACATTACAAATATCTCAAAAAGTCGTGATTCCTATAGATCAAGAGAAGAGTCAAGAATCATTAACAAATCATATTCAAATTCATAAAAGATATCAAGAAGAATAAAATTTCTTTTACTTCAATATTCAAACCATGACAAGTGATATATCAAACGTTTGCATTAATATTTCAATCATCGAGTCATGTGTAGAAATAAGTATTAAAATGTAGGAGAAAAATAAAATTATGCATACAATGTCTCACTCATCAAAGTACATTCTCTCAAGTTGAGTATCAAAAAATCAAGAGAAAATAATTTATGATTCATTTGTATTTTTCTTCAATAACATGGGAGAATCATAAAAGAGTATGGAGTAAGAGATCTTAAAAAAAAGTTATCAAGATCACGATATAGATAAAACTCATTATAGTTCAATTCGTCAACTCCGAACTCATAATCAAATCATCAAAATTACTTTCATAATTTACGAGATTCATAAGGTATCATGAAATCATTAATCTCAATAAGATAAAAAAGGTATTTTCTTTTTTTAGTGATTTTTTTAACACACCATCAAAATCTCATTCATAAGAGATTCATAATGACAAATAGATTATTGATAAAATTATCAATTTCATGATTCATTTGAAAGGTTCTCCTATTTTAGTGACTAAAAAGATATATAAGAGAACAAAATGAATTGAGGGAGATAGAACATGATTGAAGCATTTAACATGATTGAAGCATGATTCATATTTAAAATATATCCTATGTTATAAATATGAATCAAGCATTTGTCAAATCCGGAATCATCCTCAAAATCACATTCAATAAATTCATACATAACAAGCATGGATTCATGAATTTTCTATAAAAAAAATCAATAAGATTGAGATAGAGGATTGCCTTTCATTTTTATATGTGATTTGCTTCTTATAACCATGCTTTTGCCCTTAATAAAAATAAATGTCAACATTCAAGCGAAAAGATAGATTTTATCATAAAGATCATTAAGTCGAATCACATTAAGCATGTGACATTTTCTAAAAGATTCAATTCAAGAGATTCACATGGATTCATCAAAACTAAAAACTTTAGAGATAGAAAAATTTTCAAGAATCATGCATTTCCTTTTTATGATTTACTTCAAATAAGCATGCCTTTGTCTTTTAATATCAAATTGAGATAATCATGAAAGTTTAAGATGTAAAGGCAAAATCCATCAAGTTTTTTAAAGTCAAAAGATATAACACGTCATATAAAAATTCATCAGAAAAACGATTAAGACCAAATACACATTAGTTCAAAATGTGAGTCACTCATCATACATAATGTGTTTTATTTTAAGTTATTTGTTTCATATAAGTGTGCTTATGTTTTAAAAGATGAGTATTAAGTTTAAATCTAAAACATGAGTATTGTCATCAAACCCATTAAGATCAAATGCATCACACATAAATCATCATGATAGTGCATTTTCTCATTTTAATGTGTTTCAATTTAAGTGATGTGATCTTTCATAGGAATGTTTAAAATTTTCATATGAAAATATCATGCATCATATTTAAAACTGAAAACATTATCAAAACTATTAAGATTTATGGATTCATCATACACATTATTTCAAAATATGAGATTTTAATTTTCATTACTTCAATTCCTCATTAAGCATGATACAAAAATTTAAAGATCAAGCATAATACCATAAAGTATCTTCAAATTTTTTATATGAAAGCCAAGCATTAACACATAAGATTCGCTCATCATGCATAGTTTTAAAATGTAAAATCATCAAGATAGATGTTCATTGATTTTCTCTTGTTAGGTGTACAAGCATGAGATACAATTATCACTAAGACACTTTTAAGAATAACATATATAGATATGCATTAAGTTTAAGACCGAAATCCGATACGGAAAGCATATATGGAATTTATGCATTATCACAAATTAAGCAATTATCATTCATAATTTTTACTTTTCAAAAATACTAGAAAGAAAAGCATAATATAATTTTTGAAAATAATTTTTTTATTTTCTACCAACTAAATTAAGCACTCATGAAAAAGACATGTAATTTTAAAATAAGGTAAAAGCATTTCGGGTAAGTTACTTACCTCGTTGTTGAAACCTGTCAAAGCCCAATTTGCCTCTTCTTTACTTGATTCGCCCTTGGATGCATTTCTCTTCTTTGGCCTCTTCCTCAGTTCAAGTTTATTTTTTATTTTAGATTTTTGTTTAATAAACTTATTAAAATTAATTAAAATTTCAATGTCCTCTTCATTATCCTCATCACTTGAGTCATCACCCAAGTGGCATTTTATAGGCCGGAGTTTCAAATCCTTCCTGTTCTTTGGAAGATGGTTCATGTGTTCATCGGGTTCAAAAAAACTCATTTAATAGGTCATTAATGACCCGATTAGTTCTTCCAATGGAAATTCATTTAGATTTTGTTTCTTATATCGCCGTTACTTTAAGATCCTACCTTTTTGGAAGGGATCTTAAGATCTTGTTAGTGAGTTCAAAATTCAAAAAATATTTACCAAGACTTTTAAGCTATTGATGACATCCGTGAAACGGGTGTACATGTCGCCGATAGACTCACTTGGTGTCATTCGGAAGAGGTCAAAATCATGCAATAAGAGATTTACTTTTGAGTCTTTGACTCTACTAGTTCCCTCGTGCATGATTTCAAGTGTCTGCCAAAAGTTGTTTCGTACGTAGAAATCCGATTGAACTCTTTTTTGTCTAAAGCATAAAATAAGTCATTCAACGACGTTCCATAAATCCAAATTCATAAAAAGCAAAAAAACTCTCATTCGAGTTTTTCAATAAGTATAGTTCGATCCATTAAAGAACGGAGGATGAATAATCGAAAAACCCTCTTGAAAGCTGTGAAGAGTCATTTCTCACTAGTGTGAATCCGAAAGAGACATAACAAGGCTCTGATACCAATTGTTAGGATCTAGAGTGGCACTAAGAGGGGGGGAGTGAATTAGTGTAGCAGTTAAGTATGATAATTTTTGGCAATTTAAAACAATGCTTTCGGAAACTTCGAATGTTGAAAACTTTATTTCGACAAAAATCTAGTTTTAACTGAATCATATCAAAAAGTGTTTAGCTTAAAAGCATTAAGAGAAGGAGAGCAGTGAACAAGTAAAGTAAATAGGTTTACAGAAAGATAAAGAGAAATAAAGTAAATACAAACCGATTTTACAATGGATCGGTCATACAACCTACGTCCACTCTCGATTCCTCTCCTCTTGAGGCCACCAGCTTTTCCATTAATTGTGTTCCTTCCAGAGGCGAAGACCAATTCCTTTATAGTACTCTTCTTTTGATGGGCTTAGGAGGTAACCCTTAGAATGCCTCTTACCCCTCTCTTAGACTAGATCACACTTAAAGCTTAAAGGGAAGATTTTGATAATATTATAACAAAGTTTTCCCTTTTTCTTTCTCAGGTTTTATATGTTTTCCAACCATGGATGAGAGGGGTATTTATAGGCCTCAAGGTGATTCAAATTTGAAGCCCAAATTTGAATTACCTTGGATTCCTGGTTGCTGGCGGTACCATTGTCTAACACTCTGACCTTGACACTAGCGATTCTATCGCCATCCTGGAGCAATACCATCGCTGCAGCTTTTACGCTAGGTGGTGCCACCGTCCAGACTGGGCGATGCCACCACCTACAGCTTGAAAAAGTGCACTTTTTCACTTTTCCAGCTCATAGGCGGTTCTACCACCAATTTGGTGGTGCCACCGCCTATGACAACTTTTGGGCCACTGTATGGGCCTCTCTATGAACCCAAATCAGTCCTAGTTTAGGCCCAATTGGCTCCTAATTGAGTTGGTATTATTTACCCAAAACCAACTCAATTTTGACTCAGTCCTACTTCGATCTAGATAATTATTACAACGCGAATCGAAATATCGCCCGGCATGTTATTGGCCTATCGGCACTTCGTCTGACACTTCGGCGCATCGTCCTCTCTTATGGTTTGTTGCCTAATCAACAGCTAACTTCCACAGCCCCGATCTCCTTGGCGCAACTCCGCTCCTCTTGGCCCAATGCTCGATTTTTTTGTCCGAAGCCTTCTGCCGTCGACCAGACCTCCGGCTCGATGTCCAATCTCTTGACGTGATTTCCTCCGACATAACATTGATTCTTCCTGCATCAATTGTCTAATCCTAATCGAGAGTAGACTTGTGTAACTTAAAACGTAGTTAGATAACCAAAACATGATAATTAGTTTCATCATCAAAATTTGAGATTCAACAGCATGGGCCTATATGAGCCAACGAGCGATGGACGGGTCATCTGGTAGTTCACCCTTCTCTTTGTAGTGAAGGATCTCTTACATCCTGTTTGGGGTAACCTCAGTTGTGTTAATGTCCAAGGCCGGTAGGTCGGCGTAGAGAGAACCTCGGTTCTCTTTGGGATTTCCCCGGGTGGTTGGCTGGAGGCCAACCGTGCCAGCACATCGAGTCGATCATTCTGGGCTCGTGGTATCCTTGTGACTATCAAATAGCCGAAATGAGCTGAGAGCCACCGGACCTCGGTGAGACATCGGGCCATGGATGGCTCTTGGGCCTCATAAGTTCCATTGCTGTGGCCCGCCACTAATTGGGAGTTGGTGAAAGCTTCTAAATTTTGTACCCGCATCTTGAGGGCGAGGCACAACCCTGACAGCAGGCCTCATATTCAACTTCATTGTTAGTGGCTTTGAACTCCAACTGAAGCGTGTGCTCGTAGGCTTCTCCACACAGGCTCCTGAGGATCATTCCCGCTCCTACTCCCCCCGATGTGGCAAACCCATCCATGTATAGGGCCCAAGCTCGTGCGTCCATCCCCTGCACAGTTGGACTGCTTTCAGGAGCAGTTCAGAAATGAAATCGGCTAATACCCGGGCCTTTATCACTGTTCGGGGTGCATAGTGGATGTTGAACTCCCCCAGCTCGACCAACCACCTGAGCATTCAACCCGAGATGTCAAATCTAGAGAGGATTTAGCAGTGGGGCTAGTAGGATATCACCCTTATCGTGTGGGCTTGGAAGTAGGGTCGTAGCTTTCGAGTCGTTGCAATTAATGCCAGTGCCAACTTCTCTATCGGGGGGGGTAGCGCTCTTTGGGTCCAGCAAGGATGTGGCTGATGTAGTATATGATCTGCTACGTGGCTTGATCCTCCCTTATCAGCATCGAGCTAACCACATGTTCCGAGACTGCCAAGTATAGGTTCAGGATCTCGCTCGGGCAGGCAGCTATCCGAGGTAGGTCTTCACCTTGCCGACGAAGGCTTTCTCGCATTCCGGAGTCCATTTGAAGTTGTCAGCTCGGCATAGGGCCTGAAAGAATGGGAGGCATTTGTCTCCTGAGCATGACACAAATCTCTCGAGTGCTGCCAGCTTCCCTGTGAGGCATTGTACTTCTTTTACCGAATGTGGAGATTGTATTTCCATTATGGCCCGGACTTTTTTCGCGTTGGCATCTACTACCCTTTGGTGGATGACGAAGCTGAGGAACCTTCCCAACCTAACTCCGAAGACACACTTTGTGGGGTTGAGATGCATGTTGAATCATCTGAGGGTCTGGAAGGCCTCAACTAGGTCGGTCAAGTGAGTCATCGCCGACCTACTTTTTGCTAGTCATATGTGCCCTGCAAGCCAATCACATGAGTGATGGCACTTGTAACTTAATATCCACTTTATCTCTTTGCTTATTATTAGGCGTTTTATCACTTTATCTTGCGTGTTGCATATACTATGATGTCTTTGGATCTGTGCAATGGGAATCGGATCGTGATGAGATCACGATAATGAGACCGATTCACCTTTAAACACAGACCCTAAATTATCCTGGTCATAGGTTACTCGAGAAGGACATTGAGATAACCGAATAGACTGGTGTACTGTATACCCGTTCATATGATGGAGGTAGCTGGTCTCATAGCTACTCGTGTGGAGACACTAAGGTTACAGTGCAGGTGCTCATTAGAGAATGAGTTCACTGATTGATCTGCCTACGGAATGTTAGATGGTTATTGATGCCTCACGTAAGATAGCGATTTCGTAGTCCCAGTAGTGTATCTGGTCCTTAGACTTGGGATACGAAGGATGTCTTGTATGAGTACTCCACTCTTTGATACCAGACTTATAGATTTGGAAAGTTCCAGATCTAGTACAGCTAGTCGTTGGGAGTGGTAGCCAACCTTACGAGGGCTATTGAGTGTCAATAGAGGATCATCCGCTCTCGGTATCATGAGAGGAATATCCCATGTGTTCTTGCTCAAACAAATCCTTGGCCAAGGTTATTCGGATTGAGAGAGAAAGAGTTCTCCGGGAGAATCCGACAAGAGCAAGACTCGAGGAGAGACCGTATAAGCCTGACAGCACCATGCCCGGTATAAGGTCTCTGAGATATTAGATGGATGAGAGATTATAGATACATTGTAACTGAGGATAGATAGGTCCGAAGGATTGTATTCCCTTGTATCGTCTAGGGACTGCGGCGTAGTGGCCTAGTATGTCCGCAGTCAATGAGTTGGGTGAATTATTATAGAGATAATAATTCACTATGTCAGAAGGAGTTCTGACAAGTATAACTTACGGCCAGCTTGATATTGGGCCTAGAGGGTCACACACATATGGTAGGTGTTACGACGAGTAGAGGTTCGGATGTGAGATATCTGCTGAACTCCCTATCTTATTGGATATCCATTAAGCCCTTAAATTATTAGATCCTTAGATGAGATCCAATAATTGCTAATAAGAGATTATTGGGTAGAGACCCACTAATCCAAGAGGCTTGGATAATTAGATGGAGATCCAATACCCAATAGGGCAAAGATCCATTAGGGTTGATAGGGGGCCTCTATAAATAGGAGGGAACCAAAGCCCTATAAGCTGAGGGTTTCTTTTGGTAGCCATCTTCTGTTCTCCTCTCCCGAGAGAGAGAGGTGCATCATTGCAATCCCTATCGTGTGGATACTGCTAGAGAGGAGGACGCTTGACCTCCTTCATCCTCTCCCACAAATCTGCAGAAATTCAGGGATATACGATCTCCCTAGGTATCTTCTTTTACACGTGCAGTTTTGCGAATTTATTTTTGACTCACCGATCTTCGCACGATGATGGAAACTTTCTATGGAAAATCTAGGGTTTTGTTTTCTGTTCTTCCACTGCGCATGTGATGTCGCTCCCCTGACGGATTTTCCAACAGTGATATCAAAGCCAGGTTATTCGTGTGAAGATCGGATCTTAAACTGCGTGTGTTGTGTTTTAGATCTGCTTTTGATGCCAAAATCATTGGCGCGAAGAGTGAGAAAGGGCAGCAACTGTTGCTGCCCGCTCGTGTAGTGTCCGCAACGCTGCTTGCAACCTTATCGCCCGACAGTAGTAGCCGCCACCGACCAAGCGAATTTCTTTACAGCAGTGCGAGCTACCGCGCTGCCGCCAGGGGCGCAAGTGGGCTGTTGACCGTAGCGGCGCCGGCGGGCTGCATGCATGGCAGCGCCGGCGAGCACTGCGCCAGCGGGACAACGTCGCGGGGCACCGACGCTGTGCCCATAGGGCAGCGGCGCCGCCGCCTGCATGGACGACAAGCGCCGCCACCCCGGTGCCCTCCCCGTGCGCAGGGGCCGCCGCTGGCAAGGTGGTGGCGGCCGCAGCCGCAACGCAGGCAGCTAGGGGTGAGAAGTTAGGGTTTTAGGGCAAAAGATGATTTTGCCCCTCGGAATTTTAAAAATTTCAGATTCTATCCCTTTTGACAGAATTATTAAAATACCCCTTGGAATTTTAGAAATTCTAGATTCTATCAACTTTTGATAGAATTACCAAAATATCTTTTTGGCCGAATTACCAAAATACCCCCTTAGCATTCAAAAAATTCCCTTTATATCCTTGATTTCAGAAAATTAAATATGTTAATTAAATAGTTTAATTAACTATTATTTTTGTCTAGTAGTCCTATAAAATAACATATACATGTGATGTATGATGTGGACAGATGATCATGGACCTGTGATGTGATGTGTGTACATGTGATTATTATTATTGGGGCCTGCGAGCCTCTATTCTTTTCTCATTTATTGTCGGGCCTGTGTACTTGTAATTATGTTGTAATTACATGAGGAGGCGTAGCGGTAGCGTGACTCACGAGGCCGAGACGGACGATCCGACACATGGAGATGCGTTGAGATGCCGACGGATCCGACGAAGCGAGATGCACGATCACAGGGCATAGAGATGCGCCGAAGCACACATAGATCTTGATGTGAGTGATTGGGCCTACTGGCTCGGGTCTGATCATATTAAGATATGGTCCATGATCATCTTGTGTGATTGCTCATGTGATGTGTGATTAGATATACACCTACTAGATATGTATATATATTTGCATGCGATGTAGATATATATATATATATTAAATACGTATGTGTGTGATACATTATGTTAGGAGACCAAATCAAAAATCCTCTCCATTAATAATATTAAGTCGGTAAACATGAGGTAATTAGATTGACCCACGTGGCCTTCCATCGTTATAGCTAGGAACCGATTCCCAGTGTAGGTTGAGTTGGTCGAGTCCCTCGAGACTCACCTATATCGTATCTCGCTATCTTATCTACGACATAGAGATGTCACCGATGACCTGAGGACATGGTATGCTTGGTCGAGTCCCTCGAGAATATATCACCGAATCAGACTCATCTTGTAATGATGGTGATGACTTAACTGAACATCATGATTGGTCAAGTCCCTCGAGGCCATGGTGGTTCGGAGGCCGAACATGATGGGAATCATAAGGAGTTATGATTGGCAAGTGTTGCCTACCTTTACGGGCTTAACGTGATTGGTCGAGTCCCTCGAGGTTACGTTAAGACGTCGAATAGATCCCAATCCCCACTAGAGATCCGCCGAGGGTCTCCGATTCACATACCAGAGAGTGTTGTGTGTCTCGCGAAAAATTAGTGGGAGTACATTAAGATAGAAGTTCTTATCTTAATTGTTTAATTTTTGCAAAGTTTGCATATTATTTATTTCTGCTACATCTTTAATTTCAGAAAATGTCGCTTTCAAATCCTTTATGTGGCATACTTGATGTCAACCGCCTCACTGGTCCAAATTATACGGATTAGCTTCGCAATCTGAGAATCATTCTCATGGCGGAGAAAATCGCGTATGTCCTTGATACAGTGATCCTACGCCCGACGAAGTGGCAAGCGAGGATGAGATCGCTCGTTATGTAAAGTACTTAGATGATTCCACTCTTGCTCAGTGTTATATGTTGGCCTCTATGACTACTGAGTTACAGAGACAATATGAAAATATGGATGCTAATTCTATACTCCTGTATCTCTGTAAACTGTTTGAGGAACAGGGAAGAACTCAGCAATATGAGATATCAAAGAGTCTTTTCCGTGCCAGGATGACTGAGGGGACACCGGTTCAGAATCATGTCCTTAAGATGATTGAGTGGATCGAGAAACTCATAGGTCTAGGAATAGTCTTAGAGGATAAACTGTGTATGGATCTTGTGCTTCAGTCCCTACCAGATTCCTTTTCTTAGTTCATAATGAATTTTAATATGAACAAACTTGATGTGACTCTCCTAGAGCTCCTCAATATATTAAGAGAAGCAGAGAGCACCATCAAGAAAGAGAAGCCAGTTCTCTACACTGGTGAGACCAGAAAGAAAAGGAAGGCTGAGAAGACCCTTAAGAAGGGCAAGGGCAAGGGCAAAATGGGTAAAGCAAAGGTTGCCAAGAAAGATCCAACAAAGGACAAAAGTCGGTGCTTTCCCTGCGGCAAAGATGGGCACTGGAAGAGGAACTGCAAAGAGTACCTTGCAGAGAGGGCGAAACAGAAGCTTGTAGAAGCTTCAGGTACATTCATGATCAGTCTCCATTTGTCAGAATCTTTTGATAACACATGGGTATTGGATACCGGGAGTGCTTATCATATTTGCAATTCGTTGCAGGTTCTGGCAAGACCTAGGAGATTGAACAAAGGCGAGATTGACCTTAAGATGGGCAATGGAGCAAAGGTTGCTATAGTGGCTGTTGGCAAGGTCACCTTACATCTGCCTGGCGGAGCTATTATTGCATTAGATGCATGCTGTTATGTTCCTTCTATTATCAAAAATATTATTTTCATTTCGTGTTTGACAGATATTGGATATAAATTAGTTTTTAAGAATAATGGTTGTTCAATAATATTAGATGATCAGATCATCATGAGAGAAACATTGCATAATGGTTTATTTATGCTAGATATAGCTCCACATATCATGAGTGTAAGTCTAAAAGGAAATGAGAAGAGGTGAACAATGTGTATCTTTGGCATTGTAGGCTAGGTCACATCCACAAGGGAATGATTCAAAATTTGCTAAAAGATGGATATCTAGATCCATTTGACTATGAGTCATATGCGACATATGAACCTTGCCTTCGGGGAAAGATGACCAACTCTCCATTTAGTGGAACTGGAGAGAGAGCCACTGAATTACTAGAACTCATATATAGTGATGTATGCAGTCCCATGTTGACTCATGCCATAGGTGGTTACTCCTACTTCATTACTTTCACTGATGATTTCTCAAGATACGGACATGTGTACTTGATGAAGTACAAGTCTGAAGCTTTTGAGAAATTTAGGAAATATAAAAATAAAGTGGAGAACCAAACAGGAAAGAGTATTAAAACCCTTCGATCAGATCGAGGAAGTGAGGACACCTCCTTATACACCACAGCTTAATGGTGTATCAGAAAGAAGAAATCGCATACTGTTAGACATGGTGTGTTCCATGATGTGTTTCGCCGACCTACCCATTTAATTCTGGGGATATGCCCTAGAAACTACAGCTTACCTTCTGAACAGAATTCCAACTAAGTCAGTGATGTCTACTCCATATAAGATATGGAATAGGAAGAAGCCCGATCTTAAGATTGTTAAGATTTGAGGCTGCCTTGCTCACATTAAGAGACACAACCCTGACAAGTTGGAATCTAGGACAGAATAGTACAAGTTCATGGGATACCCTAAGGAAACTTATGGGTTTTATTTCTATCACCTTGAGGACCAAAAGGTCTTTGTAGCCAAGAGAGTAGTGTTCCTTGAGAAAGAACACATTCTTAGTGAAGATAGTGGGAGCATGATAGAGTTGAGCGAGGTTGGAGAACCTAGCTCAAGCACCATTCCAGAATCTGTTCATATACCTAACACACAAGTTCCAACTTTACATAGGTCTAATAGAGTATCTCATCCTTCTGAGAGATATGTAGGAGATATCAGAGGAGAGGATGTTAAGGATATTGATCCTTAGACCTACGAGGAGGCTATTATGAGCATAGACTCCAGAAAATGGTAAAAAGCCATGAATTCAGAAATGGATTCCATGTACTCCAACAAGGTTTGGAACCTAGTTAATGCACCCGAGGGTATTGTACCCATTGGCTACAAGCGGATCTTCAAAAAGAAGATTGGAGTAGATGGAAAGGTAGAGACCAATAAAGCAAGGTTAGTGGCTAAGGGGTATCGTCAAAGGTAAGGTGTTGACTATGATGAAACTTTCTTACCTGTAGCTATGCTAAAATCCATTCGAATTCTATTAGCTATTGCAGTACACTATGATTATGAGATCTGGCAGATGGACATCAAAACCGTATTCCTCAATGATAACCTCGAGGAGGAGGTATATATGATACAGCCTGAGGGATTCATATCCAGGGATAACCCAGATAAGGTGTGCAGGTTGCTTAGGTCCATTTATGGATTGAAGTAAGCTTCCCGAAGTTGAAACATAAGATTTGATGAGGCGATCAAATCTTATAACTTCGTTAAGAATGAAGATGAGCCTTGTGTGTACAGAAAAATAAGTGGGAGCACTATCACCTTTTTGGTATTATATGTGGATGACATCCTGATCATTGGGAATGATGTAGGAATGCTCTCCACAGTAAAGACTTGGTTATCTAGGCACTTCTCTATGAAGGACTTAGGGGAAGTATCCTGCATATTGGGGATACGGATCTATAGAGATAGATCCAAGAGGATGCTTGGCTTGTTCCAGTCTAGGTACATAGACTCTATTGTCAAAAGGTTTGGCATGAAAAATTTCAAGAGTGGTCTCATACCAATGAGACATGGAATATCACTTTCTAGGAGTATATCCCCAAAGACTCCTGAAGAAAGGGCACACATGGATATGATGTCATATGCATCAACGATAGGATCTATCATGTATGCTATGCTATGTACCAGACCTGATATAGTGCATGCTCTGAGTGTCACGAGCAAATATCAGGCAGATCAAGGCTTGGAGCACTAGAAAGCAGTAAAATATATCCTTAAGTACTTGAGAAGGACTAAGGATCTTTTACTGGTATATGGAGGCAGTAGCCTCAAGGTTGAGGGCTACACGGACTCGAGCTTCCAGTCCGATGTCGATGATAGTAAGTTTAATTCAAGGTATGTGTTTAGCCTGAATGGAGGAGCAGTATGCTGGAAGAGTTCCAAGCAAGACACTACTGCTAACTCGACCACAGAGGCGGAATACATTACAGCGATAGAGGTAGCAAAGGAGGGAGTCTGGATGAAGAATTTTATCACAGATCTAAGAGTCATCCCGAGCAGCGAGGAGCTGATTCCTTTATATTGCGACAAATACGGGACGATTACTCAAATAAGGGAACCCGGGTCTCATCGAAAGTGTTTTGAGGAGGTTTCAACTTATTAGAGAGATAGTGGCCCGAAGAGATGTAGTAGTGGAAAGAGTTCCATCCGAAGATAACATTGCAGATCCACTGACAAAGCCATTGACTAATATTGTCTTTGAGCGTCACAAAGGTCTGATGGAGATCAGACATGTTGGTGATTGGCTTTAGGCCAAGTGGGAGATTGTTAGTCATATGTGCCCTGCAAGCCAATCACATGAGTGATGGCACTTGTGACTTAATATGCACTTTATCTCTTTGCTTATTATTAGGCGTTTTATCATTTTATCTTGTGTGTTGCATATACTGTGATATCCTTGGATCTGGGCAATGGGAATCAGATCATGATGAGATCACGATAATGAAATTGATTCACTTTTAAACACAGACCCTAAATTATCCTGGTCATAAGTTACTCGAGAAGGACATCGAGATAACCGGATAGACTAGTGTGCTATATACTCATTCATATGATGAAGGTAACTGGTCTCATAGCTACTCGTGTAGGGACACTAAGGTTACAATGCAGATACTCATTGGAGAATCAGTTCACTAATTGATCCGCCTACGGAATGCTGGATGGTTATTGATACCTCACGTTAGACAGCGATTCTATAGTCCCAGTAGTATATATGGTCCTTAGACTTGAGACACCAAGGATGTCCTGTATAAGTACTCCACTCTTTGATACCGGACTTATAGGTTTGGAAAGTTCCATATCTAGTACAGCCGGTTATTGGGAGTGGTAGCCAACCTTACGAGAGCTATTGAGTGTCAATAGAGGATCATTCACTCTCGGTATCATGAGAGAAATATCTCATGTGTTCTTACTTGAACAAATCCTTGGCCAAGGTTATTCATATTGAGAGAGAAAGAGTTCTCCCGGAGAATCCGATAAGAGCAAGACTCGAGGAGAGACCGTATATGCCTGACAGCACCATGCCCGATATAGGGTCTCTGGGATATTAGATGGATGAGAGATTATAGATACATGGTAACTGAGGATAGATAGGTCCAAAGAATTAGATTCCCTTGTATCGTCTAGGGGCTACGGCGTAGTGGCCTGGTACATCCGTAGTCGATGAGTTGGGTGAATTATTATAGAGATAATAATTCACTATGTCAGAAGGAGTTCTAACAAGTATAACTTACGGCTAGCTCGATATTGGGCCTAGAGGGTCACACACATATGGTAGGTGTTACGACGAGTAGAGGTTCGGATATGAGATATCTACTGAACTCCCTATCTTATTGGATATTCATTAAACCCTTAAATTATTAGATCCTTAGATGAGATCCAATAATTGCTAACAAGAGATTATTGGGTAGAGATCCACTAATCCAAAACGCTTGGGTAATTAGATGGAGATCCAATACCCAATAGGGCAAAGATCCATTAGGGTTGACAAGGGGCCTCTATAAATAGGAGGGAACCAAAGCCCTATAGGCTGAGGGTTTCTTTTGGTAGCCATCTTCTGTTCTCCTCTCCCGAGAGAGAGAGGTGCATCATTGCAATCCCTGTCATGTGGATACTGCTAGAGAGGAGGATGCTTGACCTCCTTCATCCTCTCCCACAGATCTGTAGAAATTCAGGGATATACGATCTCCCAAGGTATCTTCTTTTACACGTGCAGTTTTACGGATTTATTTTTGACGCACCGATCTTCACACGATGACAGAAACTTTCTACAGGATTTGTTTTCTGTTCTTCCACTACGCATGTGATGTCGCTCCCCTAACGGATTTCCCAACACTTTTGACAATCATATCATCAACATACGCCTTCATGTTTCTCCAGAGCTGGGACTTGAACGCTTCGTTGACCATCCTTTGGTAGGTGGCTCCCGTATTCTTCAGACTGAAGGGCATGACTTTGTAGCAGTAGACCCCCTTGTTAGTGATGATGGTGGTGTGTTCTCGGTCCTGGGGAGCCATACGAATTTGGTTGTAGCCCGACAACGCGTCCATAAACATGAGAAGCTCATGGCCAGCGATTGCGTCGACAAGCTGGTCTATTCTCAGGAGAGGGTAACAATCCTGGGGCATGCCCGATTGAGATTGGTGTAATCGACACACATCCTCCAGCTTCTATTATATTTCTTAATGAGGACTACATTAGACAACCACCGGGGGTATTTCACCTCGGTTATGAACCCGGCATCGAGGAGGTGGTCCACTTCGCGACTGATCGCTTGCTGTTGCTCTGGGGCAAACCTCCGAGGTTTCTGTTTGACTGGGCATGCCTCGGGGTGGATATTTAGGTGGTGCTGCGCCACCTCGAGGTTGATTCCGGACATGTCCTTCGGGGACCAGGCGAAGATATCAACGTTCTGCTTTAAAAACTGCACAAGTTGGACCTTGTCGGCTTCTGGAAGCATTGTCCCGACTGTGATGACCTGGTCTGGGCGATCGGTCCTCAGGGGGACTTCAGTGAGCTGCTCCATTGGTTGGGGGTGTGCTGGGGCTCTTGGATCATCTCGAGGATCGAGGTTGGCCAACTCGGGTCGTGTTCTCTTCGGCATGGATATGGTCGTCAGGTAACACCGTCTAGATTCCTTTAGGTCACTTTGCACCATCCCAACCCCTGCCAAGATTAGGAACTTCATGGCTCGATGGTAGGTGGAGACGACAGCCCTTATTTTGTTGAGCGTCGGGCGCCCGAGGATCACATTGTACGCCGAGGGCAAGTCGACTACCATGAAGGTGACCATGATCTTTTTTGTTCTTGGCTCATCCCCTATGGTGACTGGGAGGAAGGTCATCCCAAGCAGGGACACCAATTCCCCCATGAACCCGGTGAGCATGGTTGCCATCGGGGAGAGATCCCTATCCATGAGATCAAGCTTCTTGAAGGCATCCAGGTATAGAACATCGACGGAACTCCCGATGTCGACCATTACTCTTTTGAACCTTGCGTTGGCTATGTGGACCAAGACTACCAGGGCGTCATCATGGTCCGAGAATTCCACTTCCTCCACGTCAAATGTGATCTCTTCCCCGGGCCACGATCTCGGGCGCTTTTTCGCCGTGCTTCGTGCATACGCCTTTCTCGCCGTGGAACTACTGCCGTCGGAAGCCGGTCCGCTGACAATAACATCAATCTGCTTCTCGATCGGACCCTTTGGCCGAGGGGATGGCTCCCTCAGGTTTTTGAGGAAGCGTCCAAGGTGCCCTTAGTGGATTAACTCCTCAATCTAGTTCTGCAAGTCACAGCAGTCCTCTGTGTCATGGCCATAGTTTCGATAGAACCTACAATACTTAGACCGGTCTTTGTTAGTGACTTTTACCGTGTTGGGTTTCCGCAAGAGCCCCTTCTCCTGGATTTGAAGGAATATTTCAGTTCGAGAAGCGTTAGGGGGAGCCACGGGTGTGGTAGTTCCGGTCGGTCAGACCTTCTCCGAGGTGGTTCTGGGAGCGACCTCTGGGCCGCCACTCGGGGGGAATCCATCCGGGGCCTTTTGTTGTCCTCGCACTTCCTCGCTACTAGGGCTTCAGTGGTGATATGTTGGTTGGTGTGCTAGAGCATCTTGAGAATGGTCGTGGGTGATCTTTCGACCATGCACCAAAAGAGCCTTGAGGGGAGTAGTCCTATCAGGAATGCCTACATAACTAGAGATAGATGTGCTTCGGGTATCCATTTGACTTCAGCGACGAAGCGCACAATGAATTGTGAGAGCGCCTCGCCATCACGTTGGGCCAGTGCAAGGATCACAGCCACGGAGGGTTTTGGCCACATGCTGGCTAAGAAGCTTTACTCGAGCCCCATCGTGAGCTGATCGAACGAAGAGATAGAAGCTGGTGGATGCTAGCTGAACCACATCCGAGCTGGTCCCTGAGGGTGGTGAGAAATGCCCTGCACATTAAAGCGGCAGAGGTGCCATAGAGGGCCATCTGAGCTCAAAAGGCGGCGACATGCTCTGTGGGGTCGGAACCACCGATGTGTGTCTCAAGGGCCGAGAGTCTGAAGTTGAGAGGAACTGGCTTGTCCTAGATCTCGAGAGTGAAGGGGGATGCTCCCGGGGTGTCATCCCTGACCTCTCCCTTGGCCCTACGAAGCTCTCGTTAGAACTCGTCCAGGTACCAATTCACCGAGGAGAGCTGGGCTCTAAATGAGTCATCGACTGAATCAATCGACACGGTGTCGTGCTCGGGAAGTGGTGGCTCGGTCAGGCAGAGACTGAGAATACTGAGTTCGGGAGTTACCCCTTGGCCCCCAAGTCGCTCCCTCGCTTCTTCCCGCAGTCATTCGTGAGTAATTGGATTCTCCGGTGGGTCGAGGGGCTCGAGGACGTACATGGATAGGCTCGGCGCCTGGGGGCTTGCCAGGCACATGAGCTGTGGGATGAGCGGGATAACTGCTTGGATCATCCCGATCAGAGCTTGCACTTATCTTGACACATCGAGGAACACCTCGGGTGAGATAGCCGAAGGTGCTGGGACGTTCCCAGGGGGTGATAACCCAGGATCATTGAATAGTCGCTAGTAGCATTATGGAGTCTGGATCGGGGCACCTCCTCCCAATTGAGCAGCTGAGGTCGGACTAGAGGTGGAGATGGGGGCAGTAGGCTGCCCCTCGGTGGGGCAAATATTAGGATCGGAGAGGCACTAAGAGGGGGGGTGAATTAGTGCAGCAGATTAAAACTCGTAAGTTTGAAACCAATTTCGTAAATAGCAAATTCATATGAAGATTTCGATTCGACGAAAGATGACTTAGTTAAAGTAGCTTGAGTAAAGGAGATGAAAACCAAATGATTTGCAGCTAAGTAGAGAAATGATTCAGAAATTTAAATACTCACACATTAAAGGAACACCACGATATATAGTGGTTCGGTCAAATGACTTACATCCACTTCCAAAGCCTTCTTCGATGAGGCTCTCAACTTCCACTAGCAAGTCACTTTGAAGGGGAAGGACCAAATACCCCTCTTACAACCCTTTTACAAGAGGTTCACACTCTTACAGATTTTTCAAAGAGAAAGAGGGGGGTGAACACTAGCTATCAAAAATAAGATTTTGTCAAAGCTTTTGCTCAATTTCTAACTCTCAAAAAGGGTGATCTTTCTGCTGAGAAAGGAGGGGTATTTATAAACCCCAAGAGGATTCAAATTTGGGCTCTAAATTTGAATTCATTTTGGGTTTCCTGGTACTGGCGGTGCCACTGCCTGTCAATGGCGGTGCCACTGCCTGTCAATGGCGGTGCCACCGCTTGTCAGTTGACAGTTTGACAGTATACTAGGCGGTTCCACCGCCCAAGGCAGCAGTGCCACCGCCCATGCTCTCGAGTGCTGGGCGGTGCCACCGCCCAGCTCACTGGTCCTGGGTGGTGCCACTGCCCAGCTCTTTTCAGCACACTAGTTTAGGCCAAAAACTCAGCCCAAATCGGTCCAAAACAAGGCCCTATGGGCCCCTACTTTGGGTTATATGATTAACACCTAATCCTAACCCAAATTACATGCTTAAATACGAAATTGAAACATAATTCTAAGTGATTTAAACTAACATTCTTTAAGTCTTCTTCCGGTGAGCTTTCTAACGAAATTCCGATGGACTTCCGACACTCCTTTGGATTTCTTCCAGCAGACTCCCAGCAAGCTCCTAGATTCCGTGGCCATTCAATGAGTCTTCGGCAAGCTTTTGAACCTTCTCGGTGATCTCCGCGAACCTCTGACGATTTTTTCGGTGAACTTCCGAAACCTTCGACAAGTCCCTGATTCTATCTTGGTTGATTCCGGTAGCACTTTCGACGATCCTTCTGGTGACCTCTTGAACTTCCAGCGAACTTGACCTCAGTAAATCGCTTTATATTTTCATCCCATCGTAGTCAATCCCACACACTTATCTCGATAATATGGATTAGAATAAATAATTCACCAATTGACTTCATCATCAAAATCCGAGATTCAACAATCTCCCCCTTTTTTATGATGACAATCAATTGATGATGGAGTTAAACTTAACTCCCCCTATCTATATGCCATATCATGATAAGGTAAAAATACTTGAATTCAATCTTTTGAATTCAAGCTGAAACCAATAAGTTTCATTTATCGTCAAGCTTAATAAACATGATTTTTCATCCATAAATACGAAACTTCATATTTTTCACAATGTCATGGCATGATATGCATTTTCTAGTTGAATGATAGACATTCATCATTTCGATAAGAGAAACTAATCATAAATTGAAATAACACAAGGATCAAATGATATCAATGAGGTGCACAAAGTCAAGGCATGATATCAAATGAAATAATAGCTTAAAAAATTTAAGCATTTAAGATATATTGTGATATATTGTAATGCTTCATAGCAATTAATTGTTGATTTTAAAGCATACTAAAAGTAATTTACAATATGAACCATGTAAGTTATTGCGATGAGATACAATACATATAAGTCATTTTTCATTCCAAAATATTGCTACATATAAGTCATTTATCATCAATTTTACATTTTTCTCCCCCTTTGTCATCAACAAAAAGGAGGTGAAGTAGTCATCACAAGGTATCATACCATACAAAAAAAAATGAGTGGTCAATTTTCAAGCATATGATAAATGAGTTGAACATAATGCAAAATATGTCATCCTTCACAGAGAAATCTGAAAAATATTTGAATCATTTTTATTCATGTTCATGAGATCCGAAAGAAAATATTAGAGTGTCCAAAATGCTCATGATGAATTCATACACGAAGAACATAAGACTCAATTTTTTTTTGAGAATTCAAGCATAGAATTGTGAAAGGATAGATCATTAAAGTCATTTATCAAAGATTTCATATTTTAAGGTAAACTCCATGAGAATGAGATGTCAAAACTCATAAAACTTCAACGATTGAAATATATCAATATCAAAAATTTGAAGGAAAAACTTCGACGTGGTATTCTTGTAGTGATTCATGAGGAGGAAGTCATAAAACCTTGAATCATACCGATTAGCACAAGAATAAAAATTAAAAATGAATATTTAAGAGCTTAATTTTGCACAAATAATGATATTAATTTATGCATATGTTAAGCTTCATATAAAATTCAAGTTATGAAATATCATTAGTCATACTTAAAGGAGGGTATAAAATCAGTTTTTACTACATCATTAGTGTCCACTATTTAAAGAAGGAGGAAAACAACATAATGATAGCTTTCATCAAGATTATAATCGAAAGATAAAAATGAGAGCTCCATGATATAAAGATGTCATCAAAATGCGAAAATATAATATCAATGTGAAACTATCAAAACTGAAAATTTAATCATTTTATCAAAAGTCATAACTCAAAATTTCATCAATAGGAAGATCAAAATGCTAAGATGATATTGTAAAGATATCATTCAAAAATGAAGAGGTGATATTAAGATGATACAATCAAAACCGAAGTTGAAAAATTTTAGAAAAGAAACATACAACATCATGTATTAGAACAATTTAGCATGCCTAATTCTTTTCTAATGAAGTCAAATTATTCTTCATTTAGGGGTTTTGTGAAGATGTCCGCTAATTGGTGTTTTGTATCAATAAATTCTAGAATGACATTATTATTATTGATATGATCTCGTATAAAGTGATACCTAATGTCAATATGCTTAGTTCTTGAGTGTTGAATTGGATTTTTGGTTAGACAAATAACGCTTATATTATCACATTTTATGGGAATATTCTTTAAATAAATTTTATAGTCTTATAAGGTATTTTTCATCTAAACAACTTATGCACAACATGCACTTGCGGCTATATATTCGGCTTCCGTCGTAGATAGTGCAACTGAATTTTGTTTCTTGGAAGTTCACAAAATAAGTGCATGTCCTAAGAATTGGCATGTTCCAGATGTGCTCTTTCTATCTATTCTACTTCCACCAAAATCCACATCTGCATAGGCTTTTAAATCAAAGTTATCAGATTTTAGATACCATAATCCTAGATTAAGAGTTCCTTTAAGATACCTAAGGATCCTTTAACAGCTTTAAGGTGAGATAACTTAAGATTAGCTTGGAATCTTACACATAGACCTACACTAAATATGATATCTAGTCTAGTTGCTATGAGGTAAAGTAAGCTACCTATCATTCCCCTATATGTTTTTTGATCAAAATTTTCTCCACTTTTATCCAAGTCTAACTTGGTGGAAGTACTCATTGGAGTGTTGATGGCTTTTGAACCATCCATGTTAAATCATTTTAACAAATCTAATATATACTTTATTTGATAAAGAAATATACCATCACTAAGTTATTTAACTTGTAATCCTAAAAAGAAGGTTAATTCTCCCATTAGGCTCATTTCAAATTCTTGACTCATACACTTGGCAAATGATTCACATAGTGATTCATTCGAAGAATCGAAAATAATATCATCGACATAAATTTGAATAATAAGAAAATTATTTTCAAAATGTTTAATAAATAATGTAGTATCAACCTTGCCTTCAGTAAAATTATTTAAAATTAAGAAAGAACTAAGCCTCTCATATCAAGCCCTAGGGGCTTGTTTTAATCCATAAAAAGCCTTAGTTAGTTTAAACACATGATTGGAAAGAAGAGAAATTTCAAATCCGAGTGGTTGTTCAACATACACTTTTTCAAAAATAAAACCATTTTAAAAAGCACTTTTAACATCTATTTGAAAAAGCTTAAAATTATTACTACTAGCATAGGCAAGGAGCATCCTAATGGCTTCTAATCTTGCCACAAGAGCGAAGGTCTCTTCATAATCGATACCTTCTTCTTGGTTGAAACTTTTGACCACTAGTCTAGCCTTGTTTCTAACCATGATACCGCATTCATCTTGCTTATTTCTAAAGACCCATTTAATACCAATAACTAAATAGTCACTAGGTCTAGGAATAAGCTTCCATACCTCATTCCTTTCAAATTGATTTAATTCTTCTTGCATTGCGATAACCCAAGAATTATCTTTCAAGGCATCGTCAATGCACTTAGGTTCAATTTGAGAAAGAAAAGCGACATGGGCACAAAAATTTTTAAAAGAAGAACGAGTTTGAACCTCTTTCGATGTGTCTCCTATAATTAACTCCTTGGGATGAGCATCTACATACTTCCATTCCTCAGGTAAGGAAATTTGGGAAGAAGATGCATCCAAGTTGTTATTTTGAGGAGATGGTTCATTTAAATTCAAACCATCAAAACTAAAATCATCATCAAAATCTTTTTTCTTAAATTCAAAAATTTTATTAAAAACTACATGAATAGACTCTTCTATAACTAACGTTCTTTTGTTAAAAACATAAAAAGCTTTAGAAACGGAAGAGTAACCAAGAACGATGCCTTCATCGGATTTAGCATCGAATTTTCCTAAAGCATCATTTTCATTTAAAATAAAGCATTTGCAACCAAAAACTTTAAAATAAGAAACAATAGGTTTTTTATTATTCCATAATTCATAAGGAGTCTTGGATAGAGATGATCTTACTAGAACCCTGTTTATGATATAACAAGCCGTATTAATAGCTTCGGCCCAAAAGTATTTGGGTAAACTATGTTCATTTAATATGGTTCTTGTCATTTCTTGTAAATTTCTATTCTTTGTTTCTACTACTCTATTTTGTTGAGGATTTCTTGGAGTAGAGAAGTTGTGGTTATACCTGTTAGATTCACAAAAATTTTGAAAGTCATGGTTTTAGAATTCTCCACCATGATCACTTCGAATCGATGAAATCATGAAACCCTTTTCGTTTTGAGTAAGTTTATAAAATTTAGAAAAACGTTTAAAGTAATCACTTTTGTGAGCTAAGAAATAGGTCTAAGTATATCTACTATAGTCATCTATAATGACAAATGCATATTTGCTACCTCCTAGACTTGTTGTATCGATTGATCCAAATAAATCCAAATGGATCAATTGTAATGGTCTAGAGGTGCTTATTTGATTCTTTGATTTGAAGCTAGTTTTTATTTATTTTTCTAGTTGACATGCATCATATACTTTGTCCTTGATAAACTTGATATTTGGAATTTCTCGTACTAGTTCTTTAGAAGAAATTTTAGATATTAGTTTCATGCTTGCATGGCCTAATCTCCTATGCCAAAGCTAAGCATCATCATTTAGAACAGAGAAGTACATTTCATTACTAAGTTCTTCAATGTTAATGGTGTAAACATTATTTTGTTTTAACGCAATCATGGATATATTGTTGTTTGGTTTTTCAATTATGTAAGCATTAGATTCAAATCTAACAATATAACCTTTATAGCATAATTGACTAATGCTCAAAAGATTATGTTTTAATCCATCAACTAGTAATACATCATCAATTGAAAAACTTGATTTGTTACCTATGGTTCCCTTGTCAATGATTTTACCCTTGTTGTTGTCTCCGAAGGTGACATACCATTCTTCTTTGCTAGTGAGCATTGAGAATTGAGATGGATCTCCGATCATATGCTTTGAGCATCCACTATCAAGATACCATCTCTTGCTCCTAGCTTATGATGATGAATGGTTCTACAAAAGAGGATGGTTTTTAGGTACCCATTTGATTTTGGGTGCCTCAAATATTGATCTACTAACTTTGTCATTTAGCATTGAATTATTTATGGTTCCTTTAAGAACCTATATCAATTTATGTGGACTAATTTTCCTAAATGGATATTTATAAATAATATGTCCGGATTTATAATAAAAATTACATTTTAAATGAGGTGAAACATGTAATGTGGGTCCTTTAATGAAGTTGGTAGGATTTCAGTGAGATCCACTCATAAATCCAATTCCACTTCTATTTTCGACGTGACCCTTGTTTGCAAGGATCATGTTCAAGCCCTTGCTACCGACCTTCAACTTGTTTAGGGTCTCTTTAAGTAGCAAGTTCTCATTGTTTATTGCTTCTAAGTATTCACACTTAGAGCATGGGAGTGAAGAAGGAGTTTGGAGACTATCAAACTTATCTTGTAATAAAGCATACTCTTTCTTTAATAAATTTAACTTCTTACTAATAGTTCTACATTCATCAAATAATTCATAAAAAGCGATAGAAAGTTCATCAAAAGATAGCTTTTCATTAAATAACTCACTAACCTCTTCTCATAAAGCCATTAGCACGAAGTTGGCCTCCTCTTTGTTGCTTGCTTCTTCATCCTCGGAGTCACTTGAGTCATCCCATGTAGTCTTCAATGCCTTCTTCTTCTTGAGTTACTTCTTCTTGGCTTGGGGGCATTTATATTTGAAGTGTCCCGGCTTCTTGCATTCATAACATATGACTTGGTCCTTTTTTTGTTCAAGTTTATTTTTGGTTTTATTTTTAAATTTACCCTTTTTAATAAATTTTTTAAATTTTCTAATTAAGAGTGCAATGTCTTCGTCAAAGTCCTCATCACTTGATGTTCCTTTCAAGTGGTCTTCTTGTGTTCTTAATGTCATATCCTTCCTATTCTTTGGAATGAGGTTCTCTAGCTCATCATGAGCATGGCATGTCATTTCATAGGTCATTAGAGACCCGATAAATTCTTCAAGAGGAAATATTTTAAGATTTTTGGCCTCTTGAATGACCGTAACTTTTGGATCCCAACTCTTTGGAAGGGATCTTAAAATTTTAGTCACAAGTTCAAAATTAGAAAAGCCTTTACCAAGTGCTTTGAGTCCATTGATGGCATCCGTGAAGCAGGTGGACATGTCTCTGATGAACTCACTTGGTTTCATTTGAAAAAGTTCGTAGGAATGCACAAGAATATTGATTTTGGACTCTTTCACTCAGCTAGTGCCTTCATGAGTGATCTCAAGAGTATGCCAAATATCAAAAGCCGATTTATAAATTGAAACACGATTAAATTTATTTTTATCGAGAGCACAAAATAAACCATTCATAGCCTTTGCGTTTAAAGCAAAAGTCTTCTTCTCCGATTCATTCCATTCGCTCGTCGAAAGAGAAGATTTTTTAAAACCATTTTCGACGATGCTCTAAAGCTCAAAATCTATGGAAATAAGAAATATCCTTATACGAGTCTTCCAATACATGTAATCCGACCCATTGAACATAGGCGGACATGTAATGGAATGACCGTCTTGCATGCCGGAATAAGTCATTTCTCTTGGGTTTTAAATCAAATATGAGAGTAAACCTTGCTCTGATACTAATTGTTAGGATCGAAGAGGCACTAAGGGGGGGCAATAAATTAGTACAGTTCAAATGAAGATTTCGATTCGACGAAAGATGACTTAGTTAAAGTAGCTTGAGTAAATGAGATGAAAATCGAACGATTTGCAACTAAGTAGAGAAATGATTCAGAAATTTAAACGCTCACACATTCAAGAAACACCATGATGTATAGTGGTTTGGTCAAATGACCTACATCCACTTCCAAAGCCTTCTTCGATGAGGCTCTCAACTTCCACTAGCAAGTCACTTTGAAGGGGAAGAACTAAATAACCATCTTACAACCCTTTTTCAAAAAGTTCACACTCTTACAGATTTTTCAAAGAGAAAGAGGGAGGTGAACACTAGCTATCGAAAATAAGACTTTGCCAAAGCTTTTGCTCAATTTCTAACTCTAAAAAAGGGTGATCTTTTTGTCGAGAAAGGAGGGGTATTTATAGACCCCAAGAGGATTCAAATTTGGGCTCCAAATTTGAATTCATTTTGGGTTTCCCAGTGCTGGCGATGCCACCGCTTGTCAGTTGACAGACTGACAATGTACTAGGCGATTCCACCGCCTAGCTCTCGGCCACTGGGTGGTGCCACCGCCCAGCTCTTTTTAGCACACTAGTTTATGCCCAAAACTCAGCCTAAATCGATCCAAAACAAGGCCCAATGGGCCCCTACTTTGGGTTATAAGATTAACACCTAATCTTAACCCAAATTACATGCTTAATTATAAAATTGAAATATAATTCTAAGTGATTTAAACCTACATTCTTCAAGTCTTCTTCCGGTGAGCTTTCTGGTGAAATTCCAGTGGACTTCCGACACTCCTTCGGATTTCTTCTGGTGGACTCCTAGCAAGCTCCCGGATTCTGTTGTGAGTTCAATGAGTCTTCGGCAAGCTTTCGAACCTTCTCGGTGATCTCCGCGAACCTTCGATGATTTTTCCGGTGAACTTTCGAAACCTTCGGCAAGTCCCTAATTCTATCTCGGTTGGTTCCGGTAACACTTTTGACGATCCTTCTGGTGACCTCTTGAACTCCTAGCGAACTTGACCTCGATAAATCACTTTATGTTTTCATCCTATCATAGTTAATCCTGCATACTTATCTCGACAATATGGATTAGAACAAATAATTCACCAATTGACTTCATTATCAAAATCTGAGATTTAACAGCAAACTCCTGGGTTGGTCATGGGACACTCTTGCGAGATCGGCCCTTCCTCTAGCGCCAGAATGTTGGGGAACCGAAGTGGTCACCGAATGACGTGTCGGGTTGGCCTGGATCAATTGTCGAATTCTCAGAGTGTCCTGCTCTAGTCCACGGTCGAGACGAGTTCTCGAGGAGATATGGGCTTGGTCCCTACAAGAAGGCCTGGGTCTGGTTTGATCCCGACTAGGCCCCTCTGATGATCAAGTTAGTGGGTGTTGTTTTTCTCTGCCTCCTCCCCACCTGGAGCCAGGCGAGGGGCCTTTATAAGTATGTCCGAGGTCAGTTTCGCATACCTTGGTTCGGGTTATCGTCGGCTCGTGTAGGGTGGCGTCGTACGGGAAGGCGTCGTGCGGTGTCGTCAGGTCCGGACTCCGTATGATATCATTCCGGACTCCTCAAGATGGGCTGCTCCGTGCAGTGCCGTCCTAGGCTTTCGGGGGTGGACTGTCCTGTGCGGCTCCGGGCGGTGTGAAAGCGTTGTCGTGTCCAACCCGATATGGCAGGTTTGACGTGACATCCCACATGGGGTGTACTTTAGTATTGACGTATCTGTTGACTGTATCCACCTTGATAAAATCAGGATATCTCCTATCACTTCTGGATTGAAACGGGCGTCCGTGGAGAGATTTAGGTATTGTATATTGGAATGCGGTTACCACTGCGTAAGCGCTGAGATGGTGACCTTGGGAGGACGGCGCCGTTCGCTTCCCTGCCGCGTGGTGGTCGACGAAACGAGTTCGACGATGACACATACCCGACCCACGGCTTGGTCTTGATCACACGGCACCTTTGGAAACATGTTCCTAAACCTACTCCGTTGGCCGTCGTCTCCTAAGTAAGACTGCACTGGAATCAAAGATCATATACCTATCACAAATTAATTTAGGACCGGGAAATAGTAGTGATTGCCTCAGTCTCTTTGGTATCTTTGGGAATAAATGTTATATAGTCACATATCGGAAGGTTTACCAGTAGTAAGTGTGGATGATTAGTAGTGAATCCATCAATTTCTTTTCATTTCTCGATATGGATGATTAGCTCTCATGATGACCCGATCAAGAAACTGCTGCAGGCTGCAGTAGAGGTAGAGAAGCTTCGCTTCTCGTTTGAGAATACGGAGGCTCCTGAAACCAATGGGACGAGCTGATGTAAAGGGACGGAATGGATGGCCATGCATTCTATACAAAACATTTGGTTTCCCTGTCTCCGTTTCTTCTGTTTTCTTGCGTAACTTGCTGCAATTGGCCCGTGGCCGGCAAACACATGTACGAAGCTTAGGAATATATTTGACGTCAAGCGACAGAAAATTAAGTTCAATTTACACTATACCTTCTGGTATTCTTTGACCTTTACGAACAAATAAATATCATTTGCCTTGGTTTGATGTTTGATGAATGTGGTCAAGTGGGTCTTTATCATGTCGTACATGAGTTGTTCATGCGTGCCGCATTCTTCCAAGGTCTTGCGAATAATTTAATTTTGGTTTATAGTATGTGTTCAACTGGGTCTTTATCATGCTATACACGAGTTAGGTCTTAAGAATACTCTAATTTACGAAAGGAAAAGATATCTCAAAAGTACAATAATGCGGGATCAATTTAGTCTATCATTTTTTAAAATAAATTTGATTAATTTAAATATTATTTTACATAGCTGTGAATAATTCTAATCTACTTTCATAATTTACTCAAAAATAGAAAATATTTAAAAAATTAAAATAAATCAAATTATGATTATGATTGAAGATCATAAATTCTAATCTAAGATTTTGTAAATACTTAATCTTTACGAGGAGCTGATCGAATCGAGAATGTTATCCTCTTTGAAAGGATGATCAAATTTGATTTAATGTAATTATAAAATTTTTATTATTTTATATTTAGATTCACAAAGAGGACTAGCATATTACAGTGCATTGATAAGATGACGATCAATGAATTGAGTTATTTTACTATAAATTGCTCTTTCCATAGAATAATTTCATCGTTCACGAGATATACAGAGGTCTCTCTCCTTGAGTTAGAGTGAGAATGATAATTATCCTTTATGTTTTCTATTATTTCTTAACTATTATTTTTTTCTCTTCCTTCTTTTTATTTCTCCCTATTGCTCGTCGGTACCAAGTATAAGCTAAAACGTTTCATCCTGCACCTTTGCTTTAAACTTGCACGGGGAGCATTTATAATTGTACGGAACTTAAGTGGTACAAGGATCGACGAGCATCTTTCTCGAGTTGTGAATACACAGAAACCCTGGTCATCTGACCTTTGTTCACTTCAGTGCTTATTGGTAGTGTCGTGCAAGCATATTCCCTTGATCGGAGGCCATGCAATAGTAGCATTTGATGTGCCATTCGAGTTGTTAACCTTCCAAGCTTCTAGCACAGATCTCAGGTCGATGAGCTTAGCTTTCATGCTGGCACAACAGTTGGCATGAACCGTAATCACTTTCCTGAAGTCCTGACTCATTTGACAGAACCCACTAAAATAGGTAGTCTCCAAGGCCCTCACTTTCAGCCCCAGCCGCGTGAACGCGCCCTCCCTCTTCATCTTCTGCAGCACATCTTGATCTTTCATGCCTTTCGAGTTGTTCCTCCGCGCATACCACTCGTCGAACAGTGCTACGGTCTTGTTGTTTGCTGTCACGAAATAGAAGCCGGTGTTGAAGAAGGAGTTATCGAATGGGTTGCGGTAGTAGCAATCACTGCTCATCTGAAGGTCCTCTCCGTCACGATACAACTGTGAGAACGGATTCCGTAGCCACATGACATCCATATCCTGATAGCAAAGACAACATAAGAAATGTCGCAGTAATATACAATCACCGGGATGGGTTTACTATGACCTACGGTGAAGATGAAGCTGTAACCGCGCCGGAGGACATCTCCGAGGAAGAGAGTTCTTCTCCACATCATGTTGTTGAATGCATCAGACATGTAGAAGACCTCCCTGGAGAAGTCCACGCCCTCGGTTACGAGATTGTAGCAGTGAAGCTCCAGGGTGCGGCATCTGTTGAAGGCCCTCTGGTCGACGGCGACGAAGAGAACGTGGTCGATCAAGAATTCGGTGTCCTCCCCTCCTCCAAGACTTTGCAAGAACAGATCCAGCATCGCGTTCTGCTCCACGTACGCCTTGTTCAGTATTGCGATGACCAGAGTCCTGTTCTCCATGGCGACCCCCTCTAGTGCTGCTTCCAGTTCATCTTTTGGGGTAATCTCCTTCTGACCACGCGCAAAATACAAGCTAGTTTCTGAGCTCTTTGTATGTACGGTTCAGCATATACTATGTGTGGATTAACTTACAGTATTTGCACCACGTTGCAAGCGGAAGAAAGCTGTGGGTACTCCAGGCGGCCGTAAGCAGGCATAGATGACGACCAAAACGAGAAGAGGGGCGACGACGATGAACGCGGTGGCACGGTAGGAGATGGCGCCGGAGAAGCTCATGGCAGTATCGAGGTCAGAGGAGATCGGAGAACTCCACTCTGATCTGTAAAGATCAGCAGCTCAGGCGCTTCCTACCTCGGCACATGGACAAGAAGCTGTAAGCACGACCGAGTCCTTTCTTTCAATTGTTTAGGTATAAGTTGGCGCCGTTGATCGAGAAAGGCAGTAGTTCCAGACACAGACCTGAAATGTTACGTGCCTCTTTTGGCTTCTTTCCATCGAGATCTGAGGCATTTGACGATCCAAGAACTGGGGGCGGACAGATCGACGAAGGCTTATGGACAGAACGACGAAGGCTTCCACAAAAGTGGGGTTGGGAGTTGGTGGATTTTTAGTGCCTTGATCGTTACCATTTCTACTGCTTTGCATATGCAAAAGCAATAATAACTGTCTTTATGACGTCTTCTACAGCCACCTCGGGTAAGCTTTAGTGTTATAATATATATATATATATATATATATATATATATATACACACACATATGTATATGTATATACATATATGTATATGTTTATATGTATATTATATACATATACACATGTATACATAATATTATATGTATTTATAGATATACATATATATATATATACACATATATATTGTTTTTTTATAATTTTTTTATTTTGATTATAATTTTTTTAATATGTCTGATGATAAATAGTTAAGACATATTTTTATTATTATTTTCATGATATTAGTTCAACTCTTGAAATTTCTGTCCTCTTTTATATTAAGTATAGATATCGATTCAACTCTTTGAAATATCTGTTTTCCCCTTCATATTTGGTCCGAGTTGAATTTTGTTTCCATATGATATGTAAGATGACTAATCTTTTTCTATTGTAATCTCCCCCCACCACGAAAGCCTATTATCAATCACCTTTGAGTAAGGATCAATAAAAGATTGCAAAGTTCTCCCCATCTCTTCCTTGTTTCCTTTTCTTGCTCTTCGAATAAATTTTCTTTTCTTTCTTCATTTTTGTTTTTTCATTAGCTTTCATTTGACTTTCTGTTACATATTTAGCCTTTATAATTCTAGAATTGAACTAAGTAGATTGAAGAGTAACGGGTGAAACTTGAATATAAGATTCGAACCCAAAAACTTACGATGAACTACTAATTTTTTTATTCGAACCCAAAAACTTGAATATAAGAGTAGTTGGTACTTTCAAAAATGATAAAGTATCATATGTGGAAATCCAAAGCTTAACGTAATGATGATGTACGACCATAAGACTATCTCTTTGGAGTCTCAAAATCAATAACATAAACAAGATTGTGTGAGATCATCTTAATCTAAAATCTAAAAATTAATGTACCCAATCTACAAGCATAAGAGATTTGAATCAAACCTAACCGACAAGTCAGATTCCTCTACATCATGTGTTATATACATGGAGTCTAAGTCGTAGTTACAGCTTGATATTTAACACAAGACAAGCACCCTGGTTTGAGATCATAACTACTTTCAAGCTTTCATACTCGTTTGGAGTGGCCTTCAATAGCTAATCTCGTTCCCCTTAACAGAATGTCTGCTTCTCTTCAGGTGTGGTCTTTTTGATGCTTTCCATGTACTCAGTTGAATTCGCGTCTAACTGTGCCATGGCTCTCTCATCATAGCTCTCGCAGTTTTAGCAGTCCTTTTATGCATGCTTGTAGCTGCTCAAATGATCAACAGCTTTTTTTCGCTTTTGCGTTGTAAGAATATTGTAGATTCAATACATAGTTAAAACTTATTAGGAAAACTTTCTTAGACAAATGATATTTTTTTTTGGATAAAAATTCAGATCCTATTTACTTCAAATAGAAAAAATTAGCGGTTAAAATTGGCTCTTCACTATTAGGATCAATATGCATAACAATTCTGGGACAAAAAATATCACATGAAGTAGAGACCCTAGGAATTATCAAGCAAGTTATGTTAGAACACTATTGATGTCACCAAATTGATATGTTAAGGTCCATTTTAGCCCCTGTGATATTGGTCATGGATCACTTAAGTTCTTATGGTTTGTTCATGTTTAATATAATCTTTATATTTTTAAAAATATAATATATAAATCTCTTCTATCAAATTTGAGTTAACAAATGTTAAAGTCTCCTTATACGACATGCAGACTCAAAATAAATCATTAATATAATAATATATATAATTTAAATTTAAAAAAGGTTAAGATATATTTTAGCCTATGTGATTTTTGTCATGGATCACTTAAGCTCTTATGGTTTACTCATGTCTAAAATAATCCTCACATTTTAAAAAATATAGCATGTAAGTCTCTCTCGTTAAGTCTAAGTTAACAGATGTTAGAGTCTGCTTACATGACATGCTAACTCATAATAAATCATTAATATAATGATACGTATAATTTATGTTTAAAAAAGAGGTAAAATATATCTCGTCGAGAAAGAAGAAGTGACGGAGGCCATAGCGATGAACGAAGACTAAGAGGCAAAGATATGAGAGGCTGGAGGTGGAGGTGGAAGTGAAAGAGAGCTAGACCACCATATCGTACGCGTGATAGGTGAGGGCATAGGAGAGGACGAAATGAAAGGCAGTGGGGATGAAGACACCGAAAAGAAGGAAGAGGGATTCGGAGACCATTGCGTGTATAGCGTTGGACTTGTCGACACACATCCACTTGAGGCAAGATCAGAAGCTCCTAAGCTCATCGTTAGCACTAGACAGATTACATGTATATGATGCCTTGCTAGGTAGTAATGGCTCGGTGCTGCTATTGGTGGTCGTTTCCACGATGATGCCTCCTCCCACCATTGATGGTAGTCTCATTTTTTCAAAACTTAAATTATATGCATCATTATATTAATGATTTATTGTGAATCAGCATATCACATAAGCAGACTCTAACGTCTGTTAATTCAAACTTGACGGGAAAGGCTTATATATATTATATCTTTAAAAATATATAAATTATTTTACACACAAATAAACCATAAGGGTTTAAATGGTCTAGGCCAAAACCATAGGGTTTAAAATAGATCTTAATCTTTTTTTAACTCAGACATGACAAGAAGAATTTATATATTATATTTTTAAATATATATATGTTATTTTAGATGTGCGTAAACCATAATGGTTTAAGTGATCTATAATCAAAATCATATTGACTAAAATGAACCTTCACCCAAAATTCAAAAACTATTAGCATTACTTTTCTCAAATACTCGTAAGTTTATTTTTTTTTATAATAATAAAAAAAAGCTCAAATTGATAAAAATCATATTGAATCATAAAAAAAAACCCTCAAATATTAAAAAAAAGGTGAGGCAAACTTATGTTTGATACCTTTCCCAGCAACCGAGAACATGTGGCTGAGGAATCAAAGAACAAGTTGACATAGACCGACATTCAAGATGCCATGTATATAGCAACTCGAAAATGCATCAACCCTGCCACTTAAAGACCAGATTCGTTGACTCAAATAGTAAACACTGCATCGCCTTGGCGTAAAGATCCGATCTCACTCGGTCCGATCGCTTGGCGACGAGTCGGTGTATGCGCTAACAAACATGACCCACAGCCGGTTCAATCAGCCCATATCTCACAAAACGGGCCGGTCCATTAATTCTGTGTTGGGTGCAAAAGCCTGAAGCCGGTCCATTAATGATGCGTGCGAGGGTTGCACGTGCCCGTCCATGACTTGGTCTTGATCACACGGCACCTTTGGAAACTTGTTCTTAAACCTACTCCGCTGGCCGTCGTCTCCCAAGTAAGACTGCACTGGAATCAAAGATCATATACCAATCACAAATTAATTTAGGACCGGGAAAAAGTAGTGATTGCCTCATTCTCTTTGGTATCTTTGGGAATAAATGTTATATAGTCACATATCGGAAGGTTTCCAGTTGTAATTGTGGATGATTAGTAGTGAATCCGTCAATTTCTTTTCATTTCTCGATTTGGATGAATAGCTCTCATGATGACCCGATCAAGGACTGCCGCAGACTGCAGTGAATGTAGAGAAGCTTCGCTTCTCGTTTGAGAATACGGAGGCTCCTGAAACCAATGGGACGAGCTGATGTAAAGGGACGGAATGGATGGCCAAGCATTCTATACAAAACATTTGGTTTCTCTGTCTCGGTGTCTTCTGTTTTCTTGCCTAACTTGCTGGAATTTGCCTGCGGCTGGCAAACACAGGTACGAAGCTTAGGAATATATCTGAATTCAAGCAACAGGTTTAATTTCAATTTACACTATAGCTTCTGGTATTCTTCCACCTTTACCAACAAATAAATATCATTTGCCTTGGTTTGATGTTTGATGAATGTGGTCAAGTGGGTCTTTATCATGTCGTACATGAGTTGTTCATGCGTGCCGCATTCTTCCAAGGTCTTGCGAATAATTTAATTTTGGTTTATTGTATGTGTTCAACTGGGTCTTTATCATGCTACACACGAGTTAGGTCTTAAGAATACTCTAATTTACGAAAGGAAAAGATATCTCAAAAGTACAATAATGTGGGATCAATTTAGTCTATCATTTATTTAAATAAATTTGATTAATTTAAATATTATTTTATATAGGTGTGAATGATTCTAATCTACTTTCATAGTTTACTCAAGAAATAAAAAAAAGAAAATATTAAAAATAAACAAATCAAATTATGATTATGATTGAAGATTACAAATTCTAAATAAAGATTTTGTAAACACTTCTCTGAGAGAAACTTACTATGAAGATCAAATTTGATTTGACGTAATTATAAATTTTTATTATTTTATATTTAGACTTACAAAGAGAGGCTAGCATACTGTAGTGCATTGATGAGAAGAGGATCAATTAATTGAGTTATTTTACTATAAATTTCTCTTTCGAGAGAATAATTTCATCGATCACAGGATGTCCGGAATGTATCAAACTTCATTATAGGAGCATTCTCCTTGAGTTAAGAGTGAGAATGACAATTATCCCTTTTTTATCTTTTAATTATTATTTTTCTCTTCTTTCTATTTCTCCCTATTGCTTGTCGGTGCTAAGTATAACATTTCATCCTGAACCTTTGCTTTAAACTGGTACGGGGAGCATTTATAATTGATTGTATGGAACTCATAAGTGGTACATGGATTGACAACTATCTCTCTCGAGTCGTGAATACACGGAAACCTTGGTCACCTGACCTTGTTCACTTCAGTGCTTTGTGGCAGTGTGCTTTGAGGTAGTGTCGTGCAAGCAGATTCCCCTGACCGGAGGCCATGCTGTAGTAGCATTTGATGTGCCATTCGAGTTGCTAACCTTCCAAGCTTCAAGCACGGATCTCAGGTCTATGAGCTTAGTTTTAATGCTGACACAACAGTTCGCATGAACCGTAATCACTTTCCTGAAGTCCTGACTCATTTGACAGAACCCACTAAAATAGGTAGTCTCCAAGTACCTCACTTTCAGCCCCAGCCGGGTGAACGCGCCCTCCTTCTTCATCTTTTGCAGCACATCTTGCTCTTTCATGCCTTTCGAGTTGTTCCTCCGCGCATACCACTCGTCAAATAGTGTTACGGTCTTGTTGTTTGCTGTCACGAAATAGAAGCCGGTGTTGAAGTTGGAGTTATCGAATGGGTTGCCGTAGAAGAAATCACTGCTCATCTGAAGGTCCTCCCCATCACGATACAACTGTGAGAACGGATTCCGTAGCCACATGACATCCATATCCTGATAGCAAAGACAACATAAGAAATGTCGCAGTAATATTAATACAATCACTAGGATGGTTTACTATGACTTACGGTGAAGATGAAGCTGTATCCGCGCCGGAGGACATCTCCGAGGAAGAGAGTTCTTCTCCACATCATGCTGTTGAATGCATCAGACATGTAGAAGACCTCCCTGGAGAAGTCGATGCCCTCGGTTACGAGATTGTAGCAGTGAAGCTCCAGGGTGCGACATCTGTTGAAGGCCCTCTGGTCGACGGCGACGTAGAGAACGTGGTCGATCAAGAATTCGGTGTCCTCCCCTCCTCCAAGACTTTGTAAGAACAGATCCAGCATCGCGTTCTGCTCCACGTACGCCTTGTTCAGTATCGCGATGACCAGAGTCCTGTTCTCCATGGCGACCCCCTCTAGTGCTGCTTCCAGTTCATCTTTTGGGGTAATCTCCGTCTGACCACACGCAAAATACAAGCTAGTTTCTGAGCTCTCTGTGCGTACGGTTCAGCATATACTATGTGTGGATTAACTTACAGTATTTGCACCACGTTGCAAGCGGAAGAAAGCTGTGGGTACTCCAGGCGGCCATAAGCAGGCATAGATGACGACCAAAACGAGAAGAGGGGCGACGACGATGAACGCGGTGGCTCGGTAGGAGATGGCGCCGGAGAAGCTCATGGCAGTCATCGAGGTCAGAGGAGATCGGAGAACTCCGCTCTGATCTGTAAAGATCAGCAGCTCAGGCGCTTCCTACGTCCGCACATGGACAAGAAGCTGTAAGCACGACCAAGTCCTTTCTTTCAATTGTTTAGGTATAAGTTGGCGCCGTTGATCGAGAAAGGCAGTAATTCCAGACACAGACCTGAAATGTTACGTGCCTCTTTTGGCTTCTTTCCATCGAGATCTGAGGCATTTGACGATCCAAAAACTGGGGGCGGACAGATCGACGAAGGCTTATGGACAGAACGACGAAGGCTTCCACAAAAGTGGGGTTGGGAGTTGGTGGATTTTTTAGTGCCTTGATCTTTACCATTTCTACTGCTTTGCATATGCAAAAGCAATAATAACTGTCTATATGACGTCTTCTACAGCCACCTCGGGTAGGCTTTAGTGTTATAATATATATATATATATAATATAAATATATATATATATGTATACACATATATATATACATATACATTTGTATATGTATATACGTATATGTATATGTTTATATGTATATTATATACATATACACATATATACATATATATTATATGTATATATAGATATACATATATATACATATATATATACACGCATATATATTATTTTTTATAATTTTTTTAATATGTTTGATGATAAATAGTTAAGACTTATATTTTTATTATTATTTTCATGATATTAGTTCAACTCTTGAAATTTCTACTCTCTTTTATATTAAGTATAGATATCGATTCAATTCTTTGAAATATCTGCTTTCCCTTTTATATTTGGTCCGAGTTGAGTTTTGTTTCCATATGATATCTAAGATGACTCATCTTTTTCTATTGTAATCTCCCCCTGACCACGAAAGCCTATTATCAATCACCTTCGAGTAAGGATCAATAAAAGATTGCAAAGTTCTCCCCATCTCTTCCTTGGTTTCCTTTTCTTGCTCTTCGAATAAATTTTCTTTTCTTTCTTCATTTTTGTTTTTTCATTAGCTTTCATTTTACTTTCTGTTACATATTTAGTCTTTATAATTCTAGTATTGAACTAAGTAGATTGAAGAGTAACGGATGAAACTTGAATATAAGATTCGAACCTAAAAACTTACGATGAACTACTAATTTTTTGTTCGAATCCAAAAACTAGCTGGTACTTTCAAATATGATAGCAGTATCATATGTGGAAATCCAAAGCTTAATGTAGTGATGATGTACAACCATAAGACTATCTCTTTGGAGTCTCAAAATCAATAACATAAACAAGATTGTGTCAGACCATCTTAACCTAAAATCTAAAAATTAATGTATCCAATCTACAAGCATAAGAGATTTGAATCAAACCTAACCGACAAGTCAGATTCCTCTACATCATGTGTTATATACATGGAATCTAAGTCATAGTTACAGCTTGATATTTAACACAAGACAAGCATCCTGGTGTGAGATCATAACTACTTTCAGGATTTCATACTCGTTTGGAGTGGCCTTCAATAGCTAATCTCGTTCCCTTTAACAGAATGTCTGCTTCTCTTCAGGTGTGATCTTTTTTATGCTTTCCATGTAATCAGTTGAATCCACGTCTAACTGTGCCATGGCTCTCTCATCATAGCTCTCGTAGTTTTAGCAGTCCTTTTATGCATGCTTGTAGTTGCTCAAATTATCAATAGCTTTCTTTCGCTTGCGCGTTGTAAGAATACCGTAGATTCAATACATAGTTCAAACTCAGTCGGAAAACTTGCTTGTACAAATGATTGTTTTTTGGATAAAAATTCAGATCCTGTTTAATTCAAATAGAGAAAATTAGCGGTCATAATTGGCTATTCACTGTTATGACCAATATGTATATGAATTCTAGGACAAAAATATCACATGTAGTAGAGACTCTATGAATTATCAAGATAACACTCTCCATGTCATTAAAAATTGAAGGATTAAGATCTATTTTAGCCTATGTAATTTTGGTCATGAATCACTTAAGCCTTTATGATTTGCTTGTATCTAAAATAATTTTTACATTTTCAAAAGTGTAACATATAAGTCCTTCTAATCAAATTTGAGTTAACAATCGTTAAAGTCTGCTTACATGATAGACGAACTCATAATAAACTACTAATATAATGATATATATAATTTAAGTTTAAAAAAAAGTTAAGATCTATTTTAGCCCTTGTGATTTTTACCACGGACCCTTAAGCCATTATGGTTTACTCATATCTAAAATAATCCTTATATTTTTAAAAACATAGCATATAAATTCTTTCCGTCTAGTCTGAGTTAACATATGTTATAGTCTACTTACACAACATGTTGACTCATAATAAATTATTAATATAATGATATATATAATTTAAGTTTAAAAAAGAGGTAAGATATATCTCGTCGAGAAAGAAAAAGCGACAAAGGCCGTAGCGACGAACGAAAACTGAGAGGCAAAGATAGGAGAGGCTAGAGGTAGAAGTGAGGGAGAACTAGACCACCATATCGTACGTGTGATGGGTGATGTCATAGGAAAGGACGAAATGAAAGGCAGTGGGGATGAAGACACCGAGAAGAAGGAAGAGGGACTAGGAGACCATTGCGTGTATAGCGTTGGACTGGTCGATGCACAATCACTTGAGGCCGGATCGGAAGCTCCTGAGCTCATCATTAGCACTGGACAGGTTACATGTATACGACGCCTTGCTAAGTAGTAATAGCTCGGTGCTATTATTGGTGGTTGTTTCCACGATGATGCCTCCTCTCACCATTGATGGTAGTCTTATTTTTTTAAAACTTAAATTATATATATCATTATATTAATAATTTATTATGAATCAGTATATCATATAAGTAGACTCTAACGTCTATTAATTCAGACTTAATGAGAGGGGTTTATATACTATATTTTTAAAAATAGGTTATTTTAGACACGAATAAACTATAAAGGCTTAAGCAGTTTATGGCCAAAACCATAGGAGCTAAAATGGACTTTAATTTTTTTTAAACTTAAATTACACGTATAATTATATTAATAGTTTATTATGAGTCAGTAGCAAACTTTAACATTTATTAACTACGGGAAGAATTTATAAGTTATGTTTTTAAAAATATAAATATTATTATAGATGTGAGTAAACCATAAAGATCTAAGTGGTTCATAATCAAAATCACATGGACTAAAATTCAAAAATTATTAGCATTACTTTTCTCAAATGCTCGTATGTACTTTTTTTTCTTTATAATAATAAACATAATAATAAACAAAAATAGCTCAAATTGATAATATATATATATATTTATATATCGCAACATTAACAAAACTTTCTAAAAAATATTAGAAATGGTGAGACATAAACTTGTTTTTGTTACCTTTCTCAGCAACAGAGACATCAATATCATGTGGTTGAGGAAACAAAGAACAAGCTGACATAGACCCACATTCAAGATGCCATGTATATAGCAACTCGGAAATGCATCAACCCTACCACTTAAAGACCAGATTCGTTGACTCAAATAGTAAACCACTGCATCGCCTTGGCATAAAGATCCGATCTCACTCGGTCCGATCGCTTGGCGACGCGTCCGTGTATCGGCTAAAAAATATGTGACCCACAGCCGGTTCAATCGGCCCATAGCTCACAACACGGGCCGGTCCATTAATTTTGTGTTGGGTGCGAACGCCTGAAGCCGGTCCATTAATGATGAGTTCGAGGGTGACACGTACCCGTCCATGGATTGGTCTTGATCACACGGCACCTTTGGAAACTTGTTCTTAAACCTACTCCGTTGGCCGTCGTCTCCTAAGTAAGACTGCACTGGAATCAAAGATCATATACCTATCACAAATTAATTTAGGACCCGGAAATAGTAGTGACTGCCTCATTCTCTTTGGTATCTTTGGGAATAAATGTTATATGGTCACATATCGGAAGGTTGCCAGTAGTAAGTGTGGATGACTAGAAGTGAATCCATCAATTTATTTTCATTTCTCGATATGGATGAATAGCTCTCATAATGACCCGATCAAGGACTGCTGCAGACTGCTGTAGATGTAGAGAAGCTTCGCTTCTCGTTTGAGAATACGGAGGCTCCTGAAACCAATGGGACGAGCTGTTGTAAAGGGACGGAATGGATGGCCAAGCATTCCATACAAAACATTTCGTTTCTGTCTCGGTTTCTTCTGTTTTCTTGCATAACTTGCTGCAATTTGCCTGTCGCCGGCAAACACATGTACGAAGCTTTGGAATATATTTGAACTCAAGCAACAGGAAATTAAGTTCAATTTACACTATAGCTTCTGGTATTCTTCGACCTTTACCAATAAAGTCTCTCTTTATCAACTTCTCGTTGATCTTTTTGTGGCATATCCTAATTTTTTTTTAAAATATTAATTTATTGTTCATAATTTATAGAATTTTTAAATTTAAATTAATATCTTTTTAACATTAAATATTTTTAATTAATTTTTTTAAGGTCACGAGTGATTAAAAAAAATCTTCACCCAAACCTAAGATCTATAATAAAATAGTAGATTAAAAAAATATAGAATAAAAAACACATCAATAACCATATATATTGATAGTAACTTTTGAAAAAACATAAAAATAATTTTCAATATTCATGAGACATATATAAATATCAATAATCTAATTAAAATAATAACATATTAATTTATTATGAAATATATATATATCAATAAAATAATAATAATTTTTATATAGTAAACAAAATCATGCATCAATTGCATCTAACACATCGATACATCATAATGAGATAAAAAAAATATGTATATTACACGCGATGATACACTCTCCCAATAGTAAATGAAAAAATATACTTTATGGGATAGATTCCTTGTAACAACGAATAGAGACAACTTCTATTGAACTCTCAATAGCAGATAAAGTGGTATCCATCACTCAACTAGTGAGGACACATTCCTGCAAAAATCATTTAACTATTACATTTGATGAACTATTAATCCTTGAAGGAAATTATCTTACCTACCCTCAATAGAGATACATAGTTAATCATAATTATTCATTTATATTCATCTATCTATTTTTGCTTACATTTAAGAAGTAGTATAGTAAAATATTATGAGGAACCATATTTGATGTATGATTTACTAGACTATATTCATTGGTAGCTCCATATTATAATAGGCATTCATAAATGGTACTTTCAATATAAATCACTCAACATAGTTATATATACTACATGGTAATCACATCAATATCATCAATTTAATTTTGAAAAACCTAATAATCATTTCCAAATGATACTTTTAGATATAATTCTTAAATTTATCAAATCATAAATATATGAGATATCAATCTCTCATCTTCAATTAACTAGAACTCTGATTGGAATAGCTCAATTGATCTAAACTAAACTTAATTCAATTAGGACATAATAGAACCAACCTCGAATTATTATAAAACTAGTATAAAATCACCATAGATTGATCTATTTTAGATTTAATTGATTTCAATTAGGTCAAGTCGATTAAAACTTGAAAGTTAGTCTAGAATCACTTTAAATCGACTTGAGCCGATCAAACAATGATTCAATCAACTAACGAGCTCAGGAAATTGGACTATATCGCATCATGCTATCCTAGATTGAATTAACCTATCTAAGTCTTGGATAGGTCATATGTACTATACATGCTTATCTCAAGTAAGAGATTAAATTAAGGTACAATAAGTTAAATAGAGAGACAATAACATATTTAGGTTGGTCACATAGTTAGGCGAGCATAGCTTCGCGAGATAGGTTGAGCCTCACTCACAAGTTAGGCTGAGTCTTACTATGAAATCACACAATGCTTTGCTCATAGGTTGAGTCATGTCTAGTCACATAGGTTGGGTTATATCCAACTAGATGAGTTAAGTTATATCTAACAATTTAGATTGAATTGTACCTAATTATATGAGTTGAGTCATGTATAACCATAAAGGGTTTGAACATATTTTACCATGTGGGCTAGTTTGGCCAATCAATTTTGCCTATGTTAGATACTAATTTTAAATTTTATTATTTTAAAAGATAATAAAATAATAATTAATCTCAAATATATTCTTTTTCATAAATTAACTAATTTAGATTCATGATCCTAGATTTAAAACTAATTAAATCATATAAATTCATACATAAATTTTGAAGTATAAATACATTTAATTAATGAAATAGAAATTCTATTAAATAAACTAATCATTCTACTATCATAATTTAATGATAATTATTTATAATTATAAAATTAAAATATTATTAGGTATCATACAAATTATAATAATTTTAATATCAAAGATTTTAAAATATAAATAAAACTTAATAACAAAAAATAGATGATCTTACCTCTTCTCAAAAAATCCTTTCCTAATCCTTGCACTACCAAGACAAACAAGAGAGGGAGAATAAGAGAAGATGAATTTTTTCAAAAAAATAAGTAATAATTTAGTTTTAATTTTTAATTTTTTAAATTTATTTTTATACACAAAGATAGAATTGTAATATTTACTTCTTATGATTCACACACAAAATAGAATTTAAATTATTTACTTTCTAAAAATACATCACTCATTAGAGAAAAAATAATTAATAATTTAATTAATTGTAAAATTACTAATTTATCCATGTGATTAAGGAAATCAATTTTAGTTATTTCCTTAACCATATAATAAAAGTTAATAATTTAAATAGAATAATATATTATTTATCATAATTAATTTATATTAAGGGAAAAAATCATCCATAATTATAATGCTCCCCACTTAATAAAAATTTGATCCCAAATTTGATATTAAAAATAATATTAATTTAAGCATTCTATACAAAACATTTAATCTCTGTGCCTCAGTGTTTTCTGTTTTCTGCCACAACTTGCTGGAGTTTGCCCGGTGGCAAACACAAGTACGAAGCTTTAGGAATATATTAGAACTCGAGCAACAGAAAATTAAGTTCAATTTGCACTATACCTGCTGATATTCTCTGACCATTGCCAATAGTCGCTCTTTCCCAACTTCTCGTTCATCTTTCGAGTGCATTTGCTCTGGTTTGATGTTTGAATGGTCGCTCAACTTCTCGTTCATCTTTCGAGTGCATTTGCTTTGGTTTGATGTTCGACGAATGTGGTCAAGAGGGTCTTTATCGTGTCGTACATGTGTTGTTCATGCGTGCCGCATTCTTCCAAGGCCTTACGAATAATTTAATTTTGGTTTGTCGTATGTGGTCAACCGGGTATTTATCATGCTATACACGAGTTAGGTCTTAAGAATACCCTAATTTACGAAAGGAAAAGATATCTCAAAAGTACAATAATGCGGGATCGATTTAGTCTATCATTTATTTGAATAAATTTGATTAATTTAAATATTATTTTACATAGGCGTGAATAATTCTAATCTAGTTTCATAGTTTACTCAAAAAAAGAAAATATTTAAAAAATAAAATAAATCAATTTATGATTATGATTGGGGATTATAAATTCTAATCTAATATATTGTAAACACTTAATCTTTACTAGGAGCTTATCGAATCGAGTATATGTTATCTTCTTTGAAAGGATGATCAAATTTGATTTTATGAAATTATAAATTTTTTATTATTTTATATTTAGATTTACAAAGAGAGGCTAGCGTATTGTAGTACATTCATGAGAAGAAAATGAATGACTCGAGTTATTTTATTATAAATTTCTTTTTGGAGCGAATAATTTCATAGTTCACAACAGGATGTACGGAATTATCAAACTTCATTATAGGAGTATTCTCCTTGAGTTAAGAGCGAGAATGACGATTATCCCTTTTTTATTTTTTAATTATTATTTTTCTCTTATTTCTATTTCTCCCTTGTTCCTCGGTGCTAAGAATAACATTTCATCCTGAACTTTTGCTTTAAACTGGTACGGGGAGCATTTATAATTGTATGGAACTCATAGGTGGTACATGGATTGACAATTCTCTCTCTCTCTCTCTCTCTCTCTCTCTCTCTCGTTGTGAATACACAGAAACCTTGGTCACCTGACCTTGTTCACTTCAGTGCTTTGTGGCAGTGTGCTTTGAGGTAGTGTCGTGCAAGCAGATTCCCCTGACCGGAGGCCATGCTGTAGTAGCGTTCGATGTGCCATTCGAGTTGCTAACCTTCCAAGCTTCAAGCACGGATCTCAGGTCTATGAGCTTAACTTTCATGCTGACACAACAGTTCGCATGAACCGTAATCACTTTCCTGAAGTCCCGACTCATTTGACAGAACCCACTAAAATAGGTAGTCTCCAGGTACCTCACTTTCAGCCCCAGCCGCGTGAACGCGCCCTCCTTCTTCATCTTCTGCAGCACATCTTGATCTTTCATGCCCTTCGAGTTGTTCCTCCGCGCATACCACTCGTCGAAAAGTGCTACGGTCTTGTTGTTTGCTGTCACGAAATAGAAGCCGGTGTTGAAGTTGGAGTTATCGAATGGGTTGCCGTAGAAGAAATCACTGCTCATCTGAAGGTCCTCCCCATCACGATACAACTGTGAGAACGGATTCCGTAGCCACATGACATCCATATCCTGATAGCAAAGACAACATAAGAAATGTCGCAGTAATATTAATACAATCACCGGGAAGGGTTTACTATGACTTACGGTGAAGATGAAGCTGTAACCGCGCCGGAGGACATCTCCGAGGAAGAGAGTTCTTCTCCACATCATGTTGTTGAATGCATCAGACATGTAGAAGACCTCCCTGGAGAAGTCCACGCCCTCGGTTACGAGATTGTAGCAGTGAAGCTCCAGGGTGCGGCATCTGTTGAAGGCCCTCTGGTCGACGGCGACGAAGAGAACGTGGTCGATCAAGAATTCGGTGTCCTCCCCTCCTCCAAGACTTTGCAAGAACAGATCCAGCATCGCGTTCTGCTCCACGTACGCCTTGTTCAGTATCGCGATGACCAGAGTCCTGTTGTCCATGGCGACCCCCTCTAGTGCTGCTTCCAGTTCATCTTTTGGGGTAATCTCCGTCTGACCACGCGCTAGTTTCTGAGCTCTCTGTATGTACGGTTCAGCATATACTATGTGTGGATTAACTTACAGTATTTGCACCACGTTGCAAGCGGAAGAAAGCTGTGGGTACTCCAGGCGGCCATAAGCAGGCATAGATGACGACCAAAACGAGAAGAGGGGCGACGACGATGAACGCGGTGGCACGGTAGGAGATGGCGCCGGAGAAGCTCATGGCAGTCATCGAGGTCAGAGGAGATCGGAGAACTCCACTCTGATCTGTAAAGATCAGCAGCTCAGACGCTTCCTACTTCGGCACATGGACGAGAAGCTGGAAGCACGACCGAGTCCTTTCTTTCAATAGTTTACGTATAAGTTGGCGCCGTTGATCGAGAAAGGCAGTAGTTCCAGACACAGGCCTGAAATGTTACGTGCTTCTTTTGGCTTCTTTCCATCGAGATCTGAGGCATTTGACGATCCAAAAACTGGGGGCGGACAGATCGACGAAGGCTTATTGACTGTTGGTATCACATAAGCATCTCCGGTGTTTACTTTTGTCTTTTGTGGAAGACTTTCTTGTCTTCTCCCTTGGAACCTAATTCTCGTTCGCTGGACGGAATGCAATTACATTGGCGATCATTGGTTATTGGGAGAATGAATAGGTTGGGAATTGGTGGATTTTTTAGTGCCTTGATCGTTACAATTTCTACAGCTTTGCTTGTGCAAAAGCAATAATAACTGTCTACATGACGTCTTCGACAGCCACCTCAGATAGGCTTTATATATATATATATATATATATATATATATATATATATATATATATATATATATATATATATATATATATATATATATATATATATATATATATATATATGTATGTATGTATGTATGTATATATGTATGTATGTATGTATATATATATGTATGTATGTATATATATATATGTATATATATATAGATACATATATATATATACATATGTGTGTATTTTTATACATATATATATGTGTATATATATACATATATATATACGTATATATTTTATTTTTTATAATTTTATTATAGTTTTTTAAATATGTTTGATGATAGATTTTAGATAGTTAAAACTTACAATTTTATTATTATTATTTTTTATATCAATTTAACTCTTGAAATTTTTGCTGTCTTCCAAACGAGATCTGATTTCGATATCAATTCGACTCTTTGAAATGTCTGTTCCCTCTTCCATATTTAGTCCAAGTTGGTTTCTTTTCCTATCACATTCAAAATGACTCATCTTTTTCTATTGTTCCCTCTCACTGACCATAAAAGCCTATTATCGATCAAGGATTAGCAAAAGACTACAAAGTTCTCCCCATGTTTCCTTTTCTTGCTCTTTTGACAAATCTTCTATTTTTTCTTTCTTCAATTTTGTTTTTTCATTAGTTTTCATTTTACTTTCTATTACGTATTTAACCTTTTCTGTTCTAGTATTGAACCAATTAGATTGAAGAGTAACGGGTGAAACTTGAAGATAAGATTCGAACCCAAAAACTTGCAGTGAACTATTACTTTTTTTTACCCGTTAAATTAGTTAGTACCTTCAAATACGATAACATATGTGAAAATCTACAACTTAATGCAATGTTGATGTACAACCATAAGACTATTCTCTTCGAGTCTCAGAATCAATAATATAAATAAGATTATGTGCATTGACCATTCAAACCTAAAATCTAAAAAATAATATTCCTAATCTACAAGTAAGATTTGAATCAAACCTAACCTATTAGTCAGATTCTTCTACTTCCTGTGTTGTAAACGTGGAGCATGAGTCATAGTTACATCTTGATATTTAACATAAGACAAACACTATAATGTAAGATCATAACTACTACCAGGCTTTCATACTTAATCAGAGTGGTCTCTAACTGGATGTCTACTTCTCTTCAAATATCTACTTCTATTTCATTATATGCAAAACATACTTATACAATGACTATAATGTATCAACCAATAATACTTACCCAAAATCTGAATAACTTTTTACTATCTTAGCCAATTTAATCATTTCAGTGAGTGACAAACTAGTCTAAAAATTTTATATAACAATAAGTTAAGCTACAAAACTTAGCAAGCAACTAACATATCTATGACAAGAGAAGATAGTTTATACGGACATAATATTAAAGTGCAAAGTAGAAATACAAAAATTCATAAATATCATTTTATTAGATACAAGAATTCACAAATGTTATTTCATTAGAAACATATTTTGTTCATAATAATGAAGTAAAGAGTATTTGAAGTATATTAATAATGTAAAAAATATTTCGATACACATTAACAATGTAAAAAATATTTAAGAGTATATCAATAACGTATGAAATATTTAGATATATATTAATGACGTATGAAATATTTAGACGCATAACAACATCTTCCTTTTGCTTGCATTATCGTAAGAATACTGAATACACAGTTAAAACTTGATAGTGAAACTTCCTTGTACAAATGATAGCAAAAAACCTATGTTTTTTTAATATAAATTCATATCCTATTTAATTCAAATAGAGAAAATTAGTTGTCATAATTGGTTCTTCACTATTAGGACCAATATGCATAGGAATTCTAGGACAAAAATATTACATGAAGCAGAGACTCTAGAAATTATCAAGCAAGTTATGTAAGAACACTCTCCGAAGATGAAGTGCACCAAACAAGTAAAAAGACTGAGTGACATACATTTAAAGGTGGCTGTATATTTAACAGCTCGTTGAATATGAAACAAAATCTTTATAAACCAATATAAATGCTATGGTTTCGCATAAACCAAATGCTATAGTAAGGTCTTTCAGCACTTCACTTTTTTTTTTCTGCTTTCTTTTTGGTGAATGACCGTACCCATACCCTATGAAACATTCGTATTCCTCTTGTGCAGGCTTTAAAACAAGGAAGTGTTATAAATAGTTCAAATAAAAAAAAATTTCTTTTATTTGAACTATTTCAAAAGATGATTTTTTTTGTTATTTTGGTAATTATTTTTTAAATGTTATGTCTTTTATGAAAATATCTATAAATAAGTATATAAGAGTAAATTATAAAGTATAACTATTTGAGATTCTTCTTTTTTCTTAATAACTCTCCACGTGATTGAATTAGATCTTTTTTAATTCCTCTTTGAAGATTCTTTATTATTTGCTCAATACAAATATTCTAAAGACTTGTCATATCCATTAAAACTATTTACATTAAACCCATAGCAATCTTGTTGAGAAGAGAGTGTAAATATCATTTTTAAAAAAGTGTTTATACACGTTTCAAGCCCAAATATATTTCTTATAGTGTTCTTGATCTTGTGTTTGTTATTGATTTTCATCCTCTTCCTTGTTGTATTTTCCAACAATCTAAAAACAATATTTGTGAGTTTATACAAATTCATCATGGAAGCCACAAATACCATCAAATTGCTGAATCAAGATTTTGTTCATTTGGATAATTTTGATGGAAAAAATTTCACTCGTTGGCAAGACAAGATGAAGTTCATATTGATTGCTTTAAAGATTTTTTATGTGCTTATCCAAATATTCAATCAATTCCCAATTCAATCGACAATGACTCTGATGAAGTCAAGGCTAAACGAAACAAGAGAAATAAAGATGAAGTTATGTGTAGAGGACACATTCTCAATGCTCTTTTGGATCGGCTTTATGATCTTTATACTATGGAACCATCTATAAAAGCAATTTGTAATACCTTAGAATTCAAGTATCAAACTGAGGAGGAAGGTACAAAGAAAATTTTAATTTCTAAATATTTTGATTATAAGTTTGTGGATGACAAGCCAATTTTAGCACAAGTGCATGAGTTGCAAATCATTATTAATCAATTAAAGGTTAAAACAATCAAACTTCCTGGAAGAGCTATAATAGCCAAGTTGCTTTCATCTTGGAAAGGGTATAGGAAGAAGATTTTACATGACTCCAAGGATATTACCTTGGAGCAAATTCAAAAACATCTTTGAATCGAAGATGAGAGACAAGAGTGAGAACTCTTTTAGCAATATAAAAGCAAATACTGTGAAGTAGCCTAAGAATTCCAACGAAGACAAGCAAAACAAGGTGAATCACCTTGGCCCTAAAAGGGATAAAGGAAAATTTAAGAAGTCAAAGAGTGGATGTTGTTTTGTTTATAGAAAACTTAGTCATTTTGCAAGGGATTGCAGATTTAAAAAGGGCTAAAAAATAGAAGTCAACTCCATTAAGGGAGATGATAATATAATTGCTATGGTGAGCGAAGTGAATGCCATATTTGGCAAGGTTTCTAATTGATAGTACGATACTTATGCTACCATCCATATTTGCTATGATAAGACACTCTTCAAGACTTATAGAGAAGTCACAGATGGGCAAGAGATTTAAATGGGAAATGAAGTTCGTTCTAAGGTGATTGGCAAGAGAAATGTGGAACTTACTTTCACTTCAGGAAAGAAAGTCACTCTTACAAATGTTCTTCATGTATTAGATATGAGTAGAAAGTTAGTGAGTGAGAATCTCCTTAGCAAGGCTGGAATTAAATATGTATTTGAATCTGGAAAGTTAATTCTATCCCGTAATGGAACTTTTGTTGGAAAAGACTATTCCACTAAGGGAATGGTCAAATTATCTATTATTGATAATGATTCTAAATTTAATAAATATATTGCTTCTATTTATATTGTTAATTCTTGTTCATTATGACATAATAGATTAGTACATATTGGAACTAGCATCATTAAAAGAATGATTAAGTGTAGTTTAATAAATTATCATTTTAATGATCTTCATAAATGTGAAATTTGTGTTAAATCAAATATGATGATGAAACCCTTCAAAAGTATTGAAAGATATACTAATTTGTTAGATTTAATACATTTTGATATATATGAATTAAATGATATGTTAACAAGAGGAGGTAATAGATATTTCATTATTTTTTATAGATGATATGTCTAGGTTCACATATGTTTACTTATTGAAACATAAAAATGATGCTTTAAGGCTTTTAAGGCATATAAAACAAAAGTGAAAAATCAATTAGGGAAGAAAATTAAAGTTTTAAGAAGTGATAGAAGAGGAGAATACTTTCCTAATGAATTTAACATGTTTTGTGAACAACATGACATAATTCATGAATGTTCAGCACCTAGAACACCTGAGCAAAATGGAATAGCAGAAAGAAAAAATAAAACTTATCTAGAAATGATAAATGCTATGTTGTTGCATGCTAAATTATCTTATAATTTATGGGGAGAAGCTTTATTGGCTGCTTATTATATTTCAAGTAGAATTTCTTCTATAAAAAATAAAATCCCTCCATATGAGCTATGGAAAGGAAGACAACCTAACATTAGTTATTTTAAAGTGTGTGTGTGTCTTGTATATTGAAAAAATAATGATTCTCAAAGGATAAAGTTAGGACCTAGAGAAATCAAATGTGTATTTGCATGCTATCTCAAATAATAAAGCTTATAGGCTTCTTAATTTGGAGTCTAATATCATTATAGAATCTAAAGATGTGGAGTTCTTTGAACACTTATTGACTTTAAATAATAATGTTCATCCTCCAACGAGTGGAGAGTCACTAGTGGAGATATCTCAAAAGGTTAGTAAGCAATTTAATATTCCTTTGATTAGACATCAATCAAATTCACAAATTGGAGAGCAATCTCATGAATTAAGGAGAAGCACTCGTATACGGAAAGCAAACACGTTAGGATCAAATGACATTGATTCTCAAAGTATTTCATTTTACCTTGTAGAAGAAACTATTGAGAGAGTCTTAAGAACAATTCCTCTTATTTTACAAGTGAAAAATGATCCTAAAATGTTTAAAGTTATGGCCTCTCGTGATGTTGCTTTTTGGAAAGATGCTATTAATGATGAGATGCATTTTATTATGTCAAACCACACTTGGAAACTTATTGATTTACCTTCTGCCTCTAAATCTATTAGTTGTAAATAGGTATTTCGTAGGAAGTATCATATAGATGATACTCTCCAAACATTCAAAGCAAGGTTAGTTGCTAAAGGATTTCGATAAAAGGAAGAAATATATTATTTTGACACATATGCTCCTATTGCTAGGATCACATCTATTAGAATTATTTTTGCTTTAACATCAATTTTTAATCTTTATGTTCATCAAATGGATGAGAAAATAGTATTTCTAAATGGAGACCTCGATGAGGAGGTATATATAAAATAACCTGAAGGTTTTATTATACCAAGAAATAAACATAAAGTGTGTAAACTTATTAAATCATTATATGGTTTAAAACAGGCTCCAAAACAGTGGTATGAGAAATTTAATGAAACAATTCTCTCATGGATTTGTTCGCAATGTTGTAGATAAATGTGTTTATCCCAAAACCTGTGATGACTATATGGTGATAGTTTTCCTTTATGTTGATGATATACTAATAGTGAGCAACAACATGAAAGGTGTTGTAGAAACAAAGAGGTTTCTATCTTCAACATTTAAGATGAAAGATCTTAAGTAAGTTGATAATATATTAGGTATCACGGTAAAAAGAAATAGTGGGGGATATGCTTTGAGTCAAACTCATTATATAGAGAAAGTATTGAAGAAATTTAGTCACTTAAGAATTAAATAAGCAAATACCTCGTTTGACCCAAGTATCAAATTAGTCAAGAATGTTGAAAGAACAATTGCTCAATTCGAATATTCAAGTGCTATAGGAAGTCTTATGTGTGCAATGTAGTGCATAAGACTTGATATAGCATTTGAAGTTAATAAATTGAATAGATTTACTAGCAATCCAAATATAGAGCATTGGAAGGCTATCGAAAGAGTTCTTGGGTACCTTAAACATACCAAAGATTATGGCCTACAATACTTAAAATTTTTTACTATTTTAAAAGGATATATTGATGCAAGTTGGATATCAAGTTTAAGATATAACAAATCCACTACTGGTTGGGTATTTACCTTCGAAGGTAGCATTGTTTCTTGAAAGAGCAAGAAACAAACATGTTTAACTCACTCAACTATGAAATCAGAATTTGTTGCCCTGACATAAGTAGAAAATGAGATTGAATGGTTGAGGGACTTTCTATTAGAAATTCCATTGATTTCTAAGAGTATGAATTCAATTTCTATACTTTATTATAGTCAAGCCACTCTACCTCATATATATAGTGAAATATATAATGGAAAGTCAAGACACATAAGTCTTAGACATGATTATATGAGGAAATTAATCAAGAGTGAGATTATTTCACTCACATTTATGAAAACAAGTGAAAATTTAGCTGATCCATTCACCAAATCTCTTACAAGAGAAGTTGTAAGATCAACATCAAAATGGATGGGGCTGAAGCTCCTTGAATAAAAGATCCACCAATGATAGCAACCCTATTCAACATTATAAAATGAGTAATGAAGAGTTTAAAGGGTAAGAATAAATCATTGACATGTGGAGTGTAAGAACAAATCATTGACATGTGGAGTGGTTCATCACTTTGTAATATTTTGCTGGTTCCATCCAAAGATGTTAAAAGTGCTGATTATCACCGAATGAGGGTTGAGTTAATTATACTATTAATGAAGTTTAGTCGAGTTATGAAAGTATTTTTAAGAGTGATAAAGATACTATATAAACTTCACCTATATTAATTTAGAAGTGGTGCCGCTTCAATTGAGAGTTGGAGTTTCTCTCATAAAAGTTCATGAACTTGGATGAGCCCAAGACCATATTAGGGCTGAGTGAGAATTTATGAGAAATACGAGAATATAGTATTTATGTGTGTGGTATCACCGGTGTTATCATTATGAGTAACAAATTTAAAGCTTTTAAGCTATTTGAGATTTCGACTTCTCTTTATGATGCTTACACTAAGGTAATATTCAAATCGAAAGATATATTACTTTATTCATAAATATTATTTAATCACTTGGAGAAAAATTTTAAAATTTAAACAAGTGGGGGATTGTTATAAATTATTCAAACTAAAAAAAATTCTTTTGAAATGAGTTATTTGAAAAGGTGGTTTTCTTTGTAGTTATTTTAGTAGTTATTTTTTATTGTCTTTTGTAAAAATATTTATAAATAAGTATATAAGAGTAAATTATGAAGTACTGCTATTTGAGATTCTTTTTCTTTCTTGATAACTCTCCAAGTGATTAAATTAGATCTTCTCTAATTCCTCTTTGAAGATTCTTTATTGTTTGCTCAATACAGATCTTCTAAAGGCTTATCATATCCAATAAAACTATTTGTATCAAACCTATAACAATCTTATTGAGAAGAGTGTGCAAATATCACTTTTAGAAAAGTATTTATACATGTTTCAAGCCTAAATATATTTCCTACAATGTTCTTGATCTTGTGTTTGTTATTGGTTTCTATCCTCTTCCTTGTTGTATTTTCGAACAAGAAGTGAGATCCCAATTAGTTCCATGTCACTGAAAATTCAAATACTACTAGCATTACTCTTCTCAAATGCTCGCAAGCACCTTTTTTTTTATAATAATAGTAAACAAAAAAAGCCAAAATTGATAGAAACCATATCACAACATCAACAAAACTTTCTCAAAAATATTAGAAATGGTGAGACAAACTTATTTTTGATACCTTTCTCAGCAACAGAGACATCAATATCATGTGGTTGAGGGATCAAAGAACAAACTAACATAGAGTCATATGTTAGATTATGTGGTTCTATTTAATTAGGTAAGATATATTGAGAATATGATTGGATTCTGATTATGGTTATTTGCTAAAATAAAGAAAGTCTAGGATTCCTTAGGGGATGCCCTTGATAGGAGGAAACTCTCCTAATAACCTATCTTAGGCCCTCTGCTCTCGCCTATAAATAGACATGACCTCTAGGGATATATTAGATATATAAAAAATATAAGAGAGTTGTATCTCAGATAAGAAAATATAGTTAAGAGATTAGTTGAAACCCTATGAATTGAGCAGAAAAAGAGAGCAAAAACTCTATGAATCCAAAGTTGAAACCCTTGTAAAAATATAGAGTCCCTCCTCCTTAAGCATAGAGAATAATACTCTAAGGTAGAGTGTGATGGAAATCTTATTAAAAGGGGTTATAAAAGGATGGTTAATCTTCATCCATTTGAAAGAAGACTGCTAGTGAAAGCCGATGGCCTCGACGAAGGAGGAATCAAGAGTCTACGTAGGTCAGATGACCGAACCACTATAAATTGGTGTGTTCTTTCCTTGCTGTGCTTTGTTGTTTACCTTCATTGCATTTTTACTTAACTACAAACTACTCTACTTGCTCTCTACTCTCTTACGAACATATTCGAAGTTAAATGTCTTTGCCGAAATATATTTTCGTTGCAGTTTCTCTTTCAACCTTCCTAAGCCATAAATATTCTCCTTGCAGATTGATATTTCAGATTTGATGATGATATGCTTATAGATCAGATAAAGTTTATTTCTCTGAACTACAATGAAAGGTATGCATCGTAATATTGTTTAGATCCATTACTGTTTGATTTCAGATTCTAGCATGAAAGTTTTTCCACATTACATAGCATGATTATAGATTTTATGCTAACAATTGGTATTAGAGCCATGGTTTTTGAAATCAAATATTTTCGGATCTATTTGTTAATATCTTTCACTTGCGAAAAGATGTTGATCGATTTTTTATTTACGATGCATGAATGATTCATTAGGTATTATCGATCAACTTTTCTATTTGATTTATTCTATCATTTATTGGAAGCGATAAAGGATTTCTAATGGTTTCGACTGAAGGATATATCATCGGCATTATTGAGGCGATGATCATTGCCTGTTCAGTTATCGACAACCACGGAATAGTGTCATTGCGTTTGAGCATCATGGCCGCACACGATAGGCGGTTGCTACGATCTGTTTGTTAGAGGCGGTTGCACCACGCATCGTGCACATCGCAGTAGCAACAGTGACTGCTGGTAGTCGCCAGGCCACCAGCCGTGCAAGAGGCGGTTGCGCATGGACAGTAGCCTCACGCGGATGCCGACGGCACCACGGGCATCCCGCACCATGTGTGAAAGCAACGGTCGCACCGCCTGTGAACGCGGTGGCCACGGAAGGCGACGACTGCACCCCGTGTGAAGTCAGCGGCCGCCCTCACACATAATGGTGGAGCCCGCTTGCAAAGGGTGCATACGAAAGGGTGGTGGCCGCAGATGGCAAAGGGCAACAACGGTTGCCCTCCGTGGCCAGAGGGCAACAACCGTGCATGGGCACAGGCCATGCATGGGCACAAGCCATGCCCAGGTGGCGACCGCGCGTGAGCACAGGCCGTGCCCAGGCGGTAGTTGCCCGCGTGCACAGGTCACACCCAAGTGGTGGCCGTGAGCGGGCACAGGTCACGTCGCGACGACGGTCACACTGGCGGCAGCCGTGCATGTGCAGGCGATGACGACGTAGGCAAGATTAGCTTTTTTAATAAAATTACAATTTTACCCCTTCCTTGAGATTAGGGTTTTTATTAAAGTACAACTTTGCCCTTATGAATTTTATTAATACTTTTAGTATTTTGACAGTTCTACCTTTTAGCAATGTCATATTACATTTTATGTCATGTCAATAATATTATAATTTTGCCCTCAGATCAATTTTTATTTAGTGACTTAATTGGTTGATGTTTAGTCTAATTATGGGCTTATCCAATTAATAAGAGTGATTGACATAATGATTCTTTTATAGTTTTTATATGAATTATTGATTGTAAGTTATAAATAAAATTTAATTATTATTCTTAGATATTTATTAGGTTATTCATATGTATATATTTTGAAATTGTGAAATCATAGTTATCTTTCACATAAAGGTTCTTTATGATTTATGTGTTATCATGAATATAGTTATCATATGAGTTTTTTTTATGTTGATTAATATTCAATAATTATTATGGTTGTTATTCTATTATTGAACTGTTTTAGCATAAATCAGGATAAAAAAAATTTTGGTGAATATTATTTGTAATTTATCTTCCTAAATTTTATCTGATCGGTAGTTGCCAAAATAGTATAGGATGGTAGGCTTATGGAATATGAATTACAATATAGGTCTTGTCATTTATAGGATATTTTAGATTATATTTTATATTTTTGTATTGGTCTTACGGCCACCAAAGTGACCAAGACTAATAATATATAAAATACATTATAGAATTTACTAAATGACATTAAAGAAAAATAATATTCACAATGACATACATAATTAGGAAATTTAGATAATCCCAAAGAAGAATCTACTTTGAATAATTATGTAATGGGGTAGAGTGATATTGTTTTGGATATCATTACGTTTTAGTATTATATACCCAAAGATAGTAACACTATTCCATAAGGATGGTATTAATCCTCCATAAATGATTGTGTGTGAATACTAAATATGTCAATATTGAAGGTAAAATATTGATAATATCAATAATTCAACATCTATTGAAAAACTTAAAGCATTAATGTTATATTATTACAGTAGTACTTCCTTCATTGTATTTTTATAAATGTCCCTATATTTTTTGGAATATATTTTCTGAAATAAATGGCTTGAGCATATGCAAATTATATTGAATAAGTGAGACCTTAATCAGATTAATTGAAGGGAACATAAACTTAATTACTAAAAGTTCTGTAGAATAAATAATTAAGGTGACTGATCAGAATAGTCTAAAAGACTTAATTTTATGATACTTAGATTTCAATATAGTTTAGCACATGAGAATATTTAAGGATTAATTTAAATTTTTTGATAAGTCATTAGCTAACATGAAAGAACTGATTAAAAATGATAGTATTTGAGGAATTTAAGACTACCTTATCAATATTATTGACAAAATTCTAAGCTCAAGACTTAGAATATTTTGAGTTCTACTCAAGGAGTAGGTAACAATAAAATAAGAATGAAGCATAAATCACTTGAGTTTATAATTACTATATAAACTCATAAAAGAATTTCTTCATAACAAAGTGTTACTTGTGTAACAAAGAAAGTCATGTGAAGAAGAATTATAAGATTTGATTTGAAATGAAAAACTATAAATATAACTTTTATATGATTCAAATCAAATATTATAGAAATTATTTTTTTAATATTTAGTATATTAATTTGATGCTTCAACATATGCTACCAATAATAAAGATTTATTTTAATAATAATAATATAAAAAAGAGGTAAAACCAACAGAGAATGAAATATTCATCATTGTAGAGAATTATCTTAAAATGAAAATAATAGTAGTTTGTATTTATCGCCTATGTCTAAAAATGATTCATTTGATGAATCTTGAGGATCCATGCTATATTCTTATAATTCTAGAAATTTAGATTCTTTATCTATAATTGTTAGAATATTGTTTCTCTTGTAGTAGTTGTGAACTTAGTATGATCTAATAAAAGTTAATCATTGAATTCTGTATAAAAGTCTATACAGAATTAATATAAATTTTAATTTTATAACGATCATATAATTAAATATTAAAATAAAATATATTTCATAAACTCCTTGAGATTATACTTATATCTACGAGTCACTCTATATTTCATCTCATTAAAGAGATGTATTTTATCACCATATAAATAACCTATTGAGATATGATTATATATATATATATAATTCATGTAAAATTTTAGGCTGTTGACACTCTTGAAGTATGCATATATGAGGTCAAAAAATAATTAGATAGAAAAGTTAAAATTATCATATCTAATAGGGGTGATGAATTTTATAGTATTTATGATAAATCCAATTATAATTCTAATTCTTTATTAGATTCTTAGAAAAGTAAGGTACATGTATCTAGTATTATTTACCAGATGTGTCGTAGCAGAATATGATTGTTGAAAGGTATAATCGTATGCTTATAAATATGATTAGAAGCATGATGAGTTATGCTTTTGTACCCAAATCTATGTGAGAAGAAGCTCTAAAGACAACTATGTATGTTAAATGAGATTCTTAGTAAGTAAATTGTGTGAGTTCTTTTGAGTTATAGAATGATAGGAAACCTAACTTAAGATATTTACATATTTAAGATTGTTCTATAGAGATAAAGATCTTTAACTCACATAAAAGAAAATTAAATTTAATAATTATTTTTAAATATTTTATTATTTATTTAAAAAAATTCAAAAGGGTGCATATCTTATTGCTCTAATAGTACGAGGATAGTTAAATCTAGTAATATAAGATTCCTATAAAATAACAAATCAGTGTGAATCAAAATCTTGAAATTTAATTTTGATATAGAGGAGATACATGTTGATACTCCTTTATTATTCGAGAGATTGTTATTGCTCAAATAATTAAATATTTGATAAAGATAAACAACAAAATAGCATTACCAAACTCTCACATTATATTGATATCATTGTTAATGGTCTTATAAAACAATGACAATTGATAATATTGAGAATATCTCAATGGGAAAAGAGTCCTGTCATTTATGATTATTATGTGGGATATCTATAAGAATTATATTATGATATAGGAATCAGAATGGATTCCTTATTGTTTTCACATATTATGAAAAAGTAACGATTCTAAAAGGTAATATGATGTAATAAAATAAGAGTTAAAATCAATAACTAGAATGGTGTCTGATAAATTCGTCGAATTGTCCAATAATTGTAAAAGAGTTTATTATATAAATGTGACTCAAAAGACAACGTCGAACGATCTAATAGTCAGACTTTTAATTTTTTTTAATATGATTAAAGATTTTACTCATAAAAAATGTATCGATTATAATGAGACATTTAGTTTTTAAATAGACTTATTAAGAATCGTCATGATATTAATGACTCATGAGTTTGAGTTACATCATAATGATATGTTAACAAATTTTTGATTGAGGATTTAGCTTTGTACATGTTATTATAAATGAGTAACATCATAATGAGTTACATCATAATGATATGTTAACAAATTTTTGATTGAGGATCTAGCTTTATATGTGTTATTTTAAATGACTCGCAGAGAAAATAAAAGAAATATAAAATTTAGTATACAAATTTAGGAATCTATTTATGATCTTAAACAAGCTTCTAGGCAATGATATATAAAGTTTCTTGATATTATTGATTCTTTCAGATTTAAGAAAAATATTGTTCATCAGTATTCATATTTAAAGATCAATGAGAGCAAATTTATTATATTGATCATATATGTAGATAATATTTTACATTGTCAATAGTGATCTTAGTTTATTATATATGAATAAACCAAGAAATTATCACTAAGAATTTTAAGATGGTTGATATGAATGATACATTCTATATTATTAGTATTAAGATACTCAAGAATATATCTTAACGATTATTAAGATTATCTTAGAAAGAATATATTAATCGAGTCTTCAAAAGATTTAATATATAATTTTATTCAACAAATTATAAAAGTAAAATTTTAGTGAAAAGTGAATGCTTTAAAATGACTTAAAAAGAATTAGATAAAAAGAATATTCTTTATATATATGTGCAGTTGAAAGTCTATGTTCAAGCCTATGTCGGAACATATATCAATTTTTGCAGTTAAAATGCTGGGTAGATATTTAAGTTACCCAGAAGTGAAAAATATTAAAAGACTACAAAGAAAAATAATAAGATATATGGAAGGGGCGAAGGATTATATGCTCACATGTATGAAATTATATCAGCTTGAAATGATGATGTTTTTCATATGTTGATTCTATAAATTACTTGAATAATAGGAAGTCCACCTCACAATTAATATCTATATCAATTAGAGAGATAATTTGTTATTATATTATTAATAAAATAAGTTGATTTTGTGGTATGCTTTGAGAGCATTGATCAAACTTTATAATTGTGAAATTTTATCTCAGGACTTTGTGTGGTTAGATTCAATTGCTAGATTGCTGAAGATATTTTGTAACATCACATTAGTTTTCTTTTATAAGAATGACAAGTACTATTGCATCTCTATGTATTATGGTAAAAAGTACTTGATGGTTAGAGAAGACGAGTCTAGGAATATCTAATATCAATTAATTACTTGAGTTCCACTGCATTGATTGTTGATCTATTTACTTAGGACTCACAGCCTAAAGTATCTTAAAAGAACATGTTCTTATGATTGGATTTGTGAGCAACCTATAAAGGATATGATGATACATATTTGAGTGGACACTATAATTAACATTTTTACTTACATACTTAAAGTTATTTGTTTCTGCTATCCTGTTCATAGTTATGTATGTACATATTATGGTTGAATGTGATGATAAGATTATTTTGATAAAACAAATTACAAAGGTCATTTTGGACTGCATTAGGAAAGACAAACAGTATTGTAGTACATAGAAGAAAGTATGATATAGAAAGAAGTGTGACTCGCATTGCTAGTCAGACTTAATGTAGTATTATTGTATTCATTGGACTTATTAGCTTATTTTTAAAATTCGTACACATGTAAATAGTTTTTAAAATTCTAAAATCCAATTATGTAAAATTATTTTTAAATAAATTTTGCTTATTTATTTTTATTTTGAATATTTTTTGTATCTTACCAATTAATGGGCAAAGTGGGAGAATGTTATATTATGTGACCCTATTTAATTAAGGAAGATATATTAAGGATATGATTGGATTCTGATTATAGTTATTGGCTAATAGAAAGAAAGTCCAATTAAAATAGGACTTCTTAGGGGATGCCGTTGATGGGAGAATCTCTCCTAATAACTTATCATAGACCCTCTGCTTTTACTTATAAATAGACAAGAATTCTAAGGATGTATTAGATATATAAGAAATATAAGAGAGTTGTATCTCAAATAAGAAAACGCGATTGAGAGATTATAGTTTTTCTCAACCTACATAAGTCATCAATCTAAGTGGTCCTGTGAAAGAATAGAAAGTCTAGTTCTCCTTGCAGATTGATATTTCAGATCTGACGATGATATGCTTATAGATCAGATAAGGTTTATTCTCTGAACAACAACAAAAGATATACATCGTAATATTGTTTAAATCTATTATTGTTTGATTTCAGATTCTGACATAAATATTTTTTCGCATTACAGATAGCATAATTATAGATTTTATGTTAACATGACATTCAAGATGCCATGTATATAACAACTCGGAAATGCATCAACCCTACCACTTAAAGCACCATATTTGTTGACTCAAAGAGTAAACCACTGCATTGCCTTGACATGAAGATCCGATCTCACTCGGGTCGATCACTTGGCGACTCGTCTGTGTATGGGCTAAAATACGTGACCCACAGCCAGTTCAATCGGCCCATATCTCACAACACGGGCCGGTCCATTGATTTTGTGTTGCATGCGAAAGCCTGAAGCCGGTCCATTAATGATGAGTTCGAGGGTGACACGTACCCGTCTGTGGCTTTGTCTATTGGCCGTCGTCACCTAATTAATACTGCACTGGAATCAAAGATCATACACCTATCACAAATTAATTTAGGACCGGGAAATAGTAGTGATTGCCTCATTCTCTTTGGTATCTTTGGGTATAAATGTTATGTAGTCACGTATTGGAAGGTTACTGGCAGTAAGTGTAGATGATTAGTAGTGAATCCACTAATTTCTTTTCAATTCTTGATATGGATGATTCGCTCTCATGATGACCCGATCAAGGACCTGCTGCAGACTGCAGTAGATGTAGAGAAGCTTCTCGTTTGAGAATGCGGAGGCTCCTGAAACCAATGGGACGTGCTGATGTAAAGGGACGGAATGGATGGCCAAGCATTCTATACAAAACATTTCGTTTTTCTGCCTCGGTGTTTTCTGTTTTCTTCCATAACTTGCTGGAGTTTACGTATGGCTGGCAAACTGGTACGGGGAGCATTTATACAATTGTATGGACCACATAAGTGATACATGGATCGACAAGTATCTCTCTGAGTGGTGAATACACAGAAACCTTGGTCATCCTACCTTGTTCACTTCAGTGCTTGGTGGCAGTGTCGTGCAAGCAGATTCCCTTGACCGGAGGCCATGCAGTAGTAGCATTTGATGTGCCATTCGAATTGCTAACCTTCCAAGCTTCAAGCACGGATCTCAGGTCTATGAGCTTAGCTTTCATGCTGACACAACAGTTCGCATGAACCGTAATCACTTTCCTGCAGTCCTGACTCATTTGACAGAACCCACTAAAATAGGTAGTCTCCAAGTACCTCACTTTCAGCCCCAGCCGCGTGAACGCGCCCTCCTTCTTCATCTTCTGCAGCACATCTTGATCTTTCATGCCCTTCGAATTGTTCCTCCGCGCATACCACTCGTCGAACAGTGCTGCGGTCTTGTTGTTTGCCGTCACGAAATAGAAGCCGGTGTTGAAGTTGGAGTTATCGAATGGGTTGCCGTAGTACAAATCACTGCTCATCTGAAGGTCCTCTCCATCACGATACAACTGTGAGAACGGATTCCGTAGCCACGTGACATCCATATCCTGATAGCAAAGACAGCATAAGAAATGTCGCAGTAATATACAATCACTAGGATGGTTTACTATGACTTACGGTGAAGATGAAGCTGTATCCGCGCCGGAGGACATCTCCGAGGAAGAGAGTTCTTCTCCACATCATGTTGTTGAATGCATCAGACATGTAGAAGACCTCCTTGGAGAAGTCGACGCCGTCGGTTACGAGCTTGTAGCAGTGAAGCTCCAGGGTGCGGCATCTGTTGAAGGCCCTCTGGTCGACGGCGACGAAGAGAACGTGGTCGATCAAGAATTCGGTGTCCTCCCCTTCTCCAAGACTATGCAAGAACAGATCCAGCATCGCGTTCTGCTCCACGTACGCCTTGTTCAGTATCGCGATGACCAAAGTCCTGTTCTCCATGGAGACCCCTTCTAGTGCTGCTTCCAGTTCATCTTTTGGGGTAATCTCCGTCTGACCACACGCAAAATACAAGCTAGTTTCTGACCTCTCTGTGCGTACTGTTCAGCGTGCACTGTGTGTGGATTAACTTACAGTCTTGGCACCATTTTGCAAGCGGAAGAAAGCTGTGGGTACTCCCGGCGGCCACAAGCAGCCATAGATGACGACCAAAACGAGAAGAGGGGCGACGATGAACGCGGTGGCGCGGTAGGAGATGGCGCCGGAAAAGCCCGTGGCAGTCATCGAGGTGCAGAGGAGATCGGAGAACTCCACTCCGATCCGTAGAGAACAGCTGCTTAGACTCCTCCTACCTCGACACGCGGCACATGGATAAGAAGCTGAAAGCACCACCGGGTCCTTTCGTTCAATTGTTTTGGTATAAATTGGCGCCGTTGATCGAGAGAGGCAGTCGTTCCAGACACGGACCTCAAAGGTGACGTGCCTCTTTTGGCTTCTTTCCATCAAGATCTGAGGCATTTGACGACCCAAAAACTGGGGGCGGACGGATCGACGAACGCTCATGAACTGTTGGTATCACATAAACATCTGCGTTTAATTTTGTGGAAGACTTGCTCTCCCATGGAACCTAATTTTCGTGTGTCGGACTGAATGCAATGACAGAGGTGATCATTGGTTGTTGGGAGACCGAATGGGTTTAGAGTTGGTGGATTTTTAGTGCCTCGATCGTACCTTCTGTACTGCATTGCATGTGCAAAAGCAATAATAACTGTGTATACGACGTCTTCGACTGCCACCTCGCATAGACTTTAGTGTGTTATATATATATATATTTATAAAAGAAAAATTCGATAGCATCCACTGACAATATGAGGTGTTATATATATATATATATATGAAAAATTCGATGGCATCCACTGACAATATGAGGTGTGTTAAGAAACCGCATTGAAGCCTGGCAAACACCGACAGAAAAATGAAATGGAAATGTTCATGAAATACGTACGGTGTAAAGTGGGAAAGGGGAATCGCTTGACATGTCACGTGATGCCAGGACTGCTACCCATGAGACTGCATCCGTCACGCAGGTTCCGTGCCATGTGCATATAATAATGGACGGTGTTCCCGAAAGAAGTCTCATGTGAACAACCCTATAATTCATAGCTCGTCCTGTAAATGACGTTGTAAATGACGTTGCGTGTGGGTGTGTAATCGACTGTAGCTTCCCACCCGATACAGGAATAATGAGCTTCATTTATTGGACACGTAATGTCACATGACACCGTAATGTCACATGACACCGTAATGTCACATCAGTGACATCTAATAAACTTAAATATTTTGAATCAAAATCAGAGTAAATAAAGTTATTAAATAAATTATCATCTTAATTATAATAAAATTATATTTAATTTTATGAATATCGATCTTAATTGATTTTAGAATAAAACTATATTATTACCTCAAAGCGATGTGAGGCATCTTCACCGTCTAGGTATCTAAAATTATAAATGATTGATGGGATAAAAATAATAATAAATATAAAAAAATTTATATATGAATAAATATTAATCGATCGTAACACACAGTAAAATTAAATAGAAATTACAATCAAATAAAACATTAAGATTTACGAAAAAATCCCTCTAACATGAAGGATAAAAATCACGGGACAAATCAGAAAAAATCTACTATAAGAATAATGAATATACAATTCTCAAAGTCTTGCCCAAAGCTCAAGCAACAATTACAAAAGAATAACTAGAATACAAGGATCACGTCACTATGCAAAATATTCAAAACCTTTCCAAACAATCATAGTAAAAATTCATTGTATATCTGATCTAACTTGAGATGAGAAAACTGTTTGGATGAATGAGAACATTTTTTATGTTTTCTTTATCTTCTTTCCTTTCTTTTTCTCTTATTTTTCTGCTCTTTTCTCCTCTTTCTAAATCACCATGCTGTTACCAAAAATCTACCCTTTTGCTGTAATTTTGATCTTATTTTCGTACCTACCATTAGCCCCCTAATTAGTGTTAGGGTTTATGTTAATGGGCTACTGTGGCTACTAAAGCCTATATCTTCCTACTTGTCCAACAATCTTCCCCTTCAGCCCATAAGGGAGATTGTCCCATGACTCCCTAGTGTGAAGCCATGCCGACCAACTGTCGACACATCACCTATCTTTCTTTCGGTAAGGTCTTTATTAACATGTCTACTCCATTATCATCTGTATGAATTTTCTGAAGTTGCAACTGCTTCTCTTCAAGTACATTTCGAATTTAGTGGTATCTGACATCTATATGCTTCGACTTGGAATAAAAAGTTAGGTTTTTACATAAATGGATGGTACTCTAGCTGTCACAATGTACCACATAGTTTTCCTGTTTCAACCCTAATTCTTGTAAAAATTCTTTCATCCATAATATTTCTTTGTAAACCTCTATAACAATAATATATTCTGCCTCTGTGGTAGAGAGCAATATACCTTTGCAATCTGGATTACCATGACATAGCTCCCCCTGCAAAAGTAACTACAAAACCTGATGTAGATTTTCTCGTATCAATATCTCTAGCCATATCTGCATTTGTATAACTCGTTAGCACCGGTGGTCTACCTCCAAAGCTTAAACAAACCTTAGAGCTTCCTTTAAGATATCTCAAGATCCACTTCACTACTGTCCAGTGCTATTTGCTTGGATTTCTAAGAAATCTACTAGTAACGCCCACTGTATATGCGATATCCGGCCTCGTATATACCATTGCATATATTAAATTTCAAACTATTAAAACATAAGAAACCTTTTGCATTTTCTCCTTCTCCTCATCACTTGATGGACTCTATTCTAAGCATAACTTGAAGTGACTTGAAAGAGGAGAACCAACTAGCTTTGCATTGCTCATATTGAACCTTTCTAATACCTTCACAATGTATTTCTCCTGTGACAACTAAATCTTCCTGTTTTTCTTATCACGAAAAATCTGCATGCCCAGTCTTTACTTTACTGGCCCCGTGTCCTTCATTGCAAAAGACTCACTCAGTTCCTTCTTTAACCTATTAAGGATAAGTATATCATCAACATAAAGTAAGAGAATAATAAAATCCTTACCAAACTGTTTAATGTATATACAATGATCTGAAGTCGTTCTTTTGTATCTATTTTTAGTCATAAATGAATCAAACTTTTTGTACCACTACCTTGGAGCTTGCTTCAACCCATACAAACTCTTTCTCAACTTATAGATAAAATTTTCTTTACTTTTGACTTTGAAACCTTCTGGTTGCTCCATATAAATTTTATTCTCCAAATCACTACGAAGGAAAGCTATCTTCACATCTAACTACTCAACCTTCAAGTCCTGGCTAGTAGCAATACTAAGAGCAATACAAATAGAAGACATTTTAACAACAGGAGAAAAAATCTCTTCAAAATCAATACCTTTCTTTTGACCAAAGCCTTTCACAACCAATCTAGTTTTATACTTTGGTTGAGAACAATATTCTTGAGTCTTCAACCTGAAAACTCACTTGTTCTTTAAGACCTTCATTCCCTATGGTAGTTGCACCAAATCATATGTGTGGTTCTTCTGTAGAGTATCTATCTCTTCCTGCATAGCAACTAATCACTTCTTTTTCTGCTCACTTTCAATTGCTTCTTGGTAACTCTTTGGTTCACTTGCATCAATGGGCATTACATACTCATCTGCAGAGTATCTTCTGGAAGGCTAACGTTATCTAAAAGATCTTCTCAACTGAGGTTCTACGGGAAGCTGCTCCTCAACTTCTTCTTACTCAACATATCCTACAGATAGATTAACATCTGGTTCTACATCGTCTTCCTGCACATCTCCCCTATCACCCTGATATACTGGAGGAGTAATTGCATCGTAATCTGTTAGTCCTTCTGCAAAAGTCTTAGCTGGTGCCTCTTTCTTCAAATCCTCAAGGGTTTAATCCTTAAAGAAGATTGCATCTCTGCTTCTAAATACCTACTTTTTTGGATCTCAAAGCCTGTAATCAAATTGAACATGTGAGTAGCTAAGAAAAATACATTCTTTTGTCTTATCATCTAGCTTGGACCTCTTATTGTCTGGAACATATGCAAATGCACAACAACCAAACACTCTCAAATGTCTATAGGAAATATCTTTCCATGACCATACATGCTCTACAACATCAGCATCTAGGGTTATACAGGGAGATAAGTTAATCACATCAATTATAGTTCTCAAAGCCTTATCCTAAAACTTTTTGGGTAGCTTTGCTTGTGAAAGCATATATCTGTTCTTTTCCATGATAGTACGGTTCATCCTCTCTACAATTGCATTATGCTAAGGTGTACCAAGAACTATCATCTCATGTTGGATACCATATGACCTACAATAATTATTAAATAATCCTATATACTCACCACCATTATCTAATCTTCTGCATTTCAGTTGTCTTTCTATCTCCCTTTCAACTCTGGCATGAAACTCTTTGAGACATCAATAACCTAATCTTTGGTCTTCAAAGCATAAGTCCAAACTTTTCTGGAAAAGTCATATATAAAAGTAACAAAATAAAGTGTACCACTGATGGTAGAAATATTAATAGAACCACTATGAGTTTTTACCCTTAAAGGACCATATTCATTTGTATAAACACAGTCTAAGGCATGCATTTTTCTAGACATAGCAGGACTAGTAAAAGAAACTCTATGTTGTCTACCAGCCAAACAATCAATACAATGGTTCAAATATATATCTCTGAGGTCAAGTAATATCACTCTCTTGGAAAGAGCTTACAGCCCTTTCTCACTCATGTGTCTCAGTCGTCTATGCCATAACTCCATATTGAAGTCTTTCTTTGTAGCATTTAACTACTCACCACAAGCTTTGACCTGTAACCTGTGCAAAGTGTGACATTTCTTTCCACTAGCTATAACAAGAGAACCCTTATTGAGCTTTTATTGCTCTCTTTGAAACTTGCTATCATAGTCTTCATCATTTAGTCTTTCAATTAAAATTAGATTTAGCCTCAAGTCAACCACATGTCTCACATCCTTAAGCACCAACTTGCAGCCAAGGTTGGTTTTTATGTGAATATTACCTAAGCCAATAATATCTACTGTGCCATAGTTGCCCATCTTGATAACACTAAAATTTCTAAATCTATAGGTAGTAAAGAACTCCCTCCGTGGTGTAGCATGATAAGAAGCTCCTATATCAATTATTCACTTGAGATCCTGACACACATAAGAATAAATATCATCAGAAGGGGACAAAATCAAATAATCTCCACCTTGTATTATAGCTATGGTATTCTCTTTTGACTCTATAGACTCCACCATTTTTTCCTTTTTCTTGCTCTTCTTAGGTTGCTTACATTGATTCTTATAATGTCCTTTCTCACCATAGTTATAGCAAACAATATCTTTCCTTGATCTTGACTTGCTTCTACCCAAACGTGAACTACTTCTATCTTTAGACCTTCCTTTGTTCTTTGAGATAAGTGCTTGTGAATCAATCTGAGATGCTGCTAAGTTCTTTCTTCTCAACTCCTCATTTAACAAACTGTTTGTTACTTGACTCATGGTAATAGTACCATCTAGCACAGAATTATTGAGGGAAACCACCAGTGTCTCCCAACTTTCTAGCAATGAACTAAGAAGTAAAATGCCTACAACTCATCATCAAGAGACATTTTTATAGAAGATAACTGGTTAGTAATACTGTACATTTCATTTAAATGCTCAGTAATAGAAGCACCCTCTTTATATTTCAGGTTCATAAGTTTTCTAATCAAGAAAGCTTTGTTACTAGTTGTTTTTCTTTCATAGAGGTATTTCAATTCTTTCCAAAGAGAATATATAGAACTTCAGTAGAAACATAGTGAAAGACATTATCATCGAGCCACTATCGAATAAACCCCACCGTTTTTCGGTCTAACCTCTTCCATTCATCATCTGTCATAGTTGTGAATTTTGTACTATCCCCTTGCAAAGGTCCATACAAATCTTTGCAATACAAGAGATCTTCCATTTTTTGTTTCTATATCATCCAATTATTTCCGTTCAAACTAATCATGCGAGAAACACCACCGGTCTCCATGTTCAGACACAAAATTAAAATCATCACAACCTTGCTCTGATATCAGTTAATGGGATAAAAATAATAACAAACACAAGGAAGAACTTTTGTATATGAACAAATATTAGCAGACCATAACACACAGTGGAATTAAATGAAAATCACAATCAAATAGAACATCAAAATTTATGTGAAAAACCCCTCAATGTGAAGGGTAAAAATCACGAGGTAAACTAGAGAAAATCTACTATAGGAATAATGAATGTACAATTCTCAAAGTCTCTTGCCCAAAGCTCAAGCAATAATCACAAGAGAATAACTGGGATATAAGGATCACATCACTATGCACAATATCCAAAACCTCCCCAAGCAATCACAGTAAAAATTTACTGTAGATCTGATCTAACTTGAGATGAAAAAACTGTTTGGATGAATGAGAACAATTTCTGCATTTTCTTTATCTTCTTCCCTTTCTTTTTCTCTTGTTTTTCTGTCGTTTTCTCCTCTTTCTGAATCACCTTGCTACTGCCAAAAATCTACTTTTTTTGTTGTAATTTTGATCTTATTTTTGCAGTCACCATTAGCCCCCTAATTAGTGTTAGGATTTAGGTTAAAAAGAGAGCGGACTATGGGCTACTAAAGCCCATATGAGTTGAATAATGAACTACCTACCCAGCAATGATGAGTTAAAAGATCGTCCAAAAGCGATCCATCACATTGGCGTTTAGATATAGTATTAAATAGAAAAGTTCTCTCATTATTTTAGATCAATAAAAGTAAAAAAGTTAGTTCCAAAAGATTATATTAGTAACTTAAATAACATGAATATCTCAAAAAAAATAGAATTAGTAGACACTATAATTAAAATAAATAAATATTATTTGTTTACAAGATATTATGTCGATAGGAGAAAAATATAAAGAGATTGATAGTACTATATTTAAAATTTAATATATTAAAAAATTAAATATAAAAATAGTGTCATAATTATTATTGATAAGGATCTTAATATTATTATTATAGTTGTAAAAAGATTTGAAGATAAAATTATAGTTTTAAAATTTATGAAAGAATAAAATATTTTAAATATCATTAGTGTTTATGTCCCTCAAGATGCATTAAATAATCAAACCAAAAGAGAATTTTGAAAATTTTTTTTGATGATATCATTTAATAAATGTCTGTAGTAAAAACAAACTTATAATTAAAGAAGATTTGAATAGTTATTTAGAAAAAATAAAGAGATGCATAAGGGGCTTTAATTATGTGAAGAGAAATGAAGATAATAGCATGAATTTATATGGTACAACTTCTCATTTAAGAAGAGAAATAAAAATTTAATTACTCATATGAGTGGCCACAACATCATTTACTTTTTTCCTTACTAGAAAAGTAAATAAATTTATTTTTAAGAATTATAAAGTTATACATGATAAAAGTTTGACAAATCAACATAAATTAATGGTATTAGATGTTTACTATAAAAAAATTAAAGAAGAAAAAAATAAATTTTTTTATTAGGACTAGATAAAATTTTAAAGATAATAATGGAAATACTTTTTAAGAATATGATGCTAATATAGATGACTCAGAACTTAAAAGAGGATACTATTAATATTATTTAGACTATGATTACTAATAAGATCAGGAGCTTAATAAAATAGATTCTTAGTAAAACTAACAAGTAGAGATATAATCTTGTGCAAAAAAGTTTTAAAAAAAGTAATTTTAACTAATAGGTCATATTTTAAAGATTGATAAAATTATAAAAGTAAAATATTTTGAAAGATATAAAGAATTTAAAATATATGCTAACAAAGTGGTTAGTCTTAAAAGATATAAAACTTATGATTATTTTTATAATAAATTAGATATTAAAGATGATGAAAAGATATATATATATATATATATATATATATATATATATATATATATATCAAATCGTTAAAGCTAGAGAAAGATAGTATAAAGATTTAGGCGATATTAGATATATTAAAGATAAAGATCAAAAAATACTTACTAATAATAATTAGTTTAAGAAAAAATAAAAAATATTTTTATAAATTATATAATAAATATTTCACATAACATTTAGATTTAATAACAAATAATAATATTATATTTAATAATTATAGATTTGAATTATCCCAATAAGCACAAGGATGATAATTATTATTCACTTATGTCCAAATACTTGAGGACAAATGTGTCATGTCATCTCCGAGTGAAATGAGAATGAATATTGTGAAATGGTAAATAAATTAGATTAATATGGCAATTAGATATATCTAGAGTTTCGTCTAAAACTTCATCATTTTTGTTTTGAGATTGTGATAAGTATGATAGCTAAATAATGAGTATTGTAGCATATGGGGGTCATGTTGAGACTCATATTTTAGTGAATTTGATGTGTGCTCTACTTTAAGACTCCCATCATAGTAAATCTCATGGATCACATAAGCATAAACAATTGGTGTGTACACCAACAGTATGTATCATCATTGTCACTTGATTTATAGACCCCAACCCCACTGTGTAAATACTATGCTACCTCAGACCTTTGTTCTATTAGTGGGGAGTTGACTCCTTAAGGTGTTCTTATTCTTCATCTATTCGTCACCACTACGTTTAGTGAGGTCTGCGGGCTTCACAAGCCCTTGTTGCTCTCAATAAAAATTGCCATGATGATACGGTTGCAAGTGGCCATCTTGCTTTGGATTTCTTTCTCTCTTTTAATTGTGCTCCTTTGTAGGTCTCATCATCAAGGAACAACAAAATTGCACATAATATATTATAGCTTTCCCAAATAATTGCTTTTGTCTCTACTTTTATAGTTGCAAAGAGAGGAAGAAGACCCCTTCAAGAGTCAAAAGTCAAATTCTACATACTAGAATAATGTTAAATGCTTGTTTTTGTTTCTATGCAGAGGCCAGACTTTGGTGGAATTAAAGATAGCTCTTTTATAGGTGAGAGACATGAAGCAAGGTATCATAGATAGATCTTTGATAGTGTCTGCGATAAGTATTCCTCTAGATTTATAAGCCACATTAATTAATTACACTGCTGCTATTCCTCTAGATTTGTTCGTATATACTTTTCTTGCACCAGAATGATTCACAAATCTAAATACAACCGGCAGACTTAAGTCAACTGGCTGCATTGTTAGTTTGCCTCTCCTCACCCGATCAAATAGATCATTTTGGTTAAGCTCTATTTTAGCTATGTGATTTTGGTCATTTGACTTTTTAAATCTTTATAGTTTATTCATATTTAAAATAATTCATATATTTTAAAAAATATAGTATATAAGTTTCTCCTGTTAAATCCGAGTTAATAAACGCTAGAATCTACTTACATATTAACTCATAATAAATTATTAATATAATAATATATATAATTTAGTGTTAATATTTATTTTAGCCCTTCTAGTTTTAGTTATTGATCTATTAAACTCTTATGATTTACTCGTATCTAAAATAACTCATATATTTTAAAAAACGTAGTATATAAGTCCCTCTTGTCAAGTTTGAGTTAACAAATATTAGAGTCTGCTTACGTGGTATGTTAACTTACAATAAATTATTAATATAATAATATATATAATTTAAGTTTAAAAGAAAACTAAGACCTTCATCAATAGCGAGATGAGGCATCATCATATAAGCGACCACCAGCAGCAGCATCGAACCGCTACTTCCTAGCAGGATGTCATACACACTCAATCTCTCTTGTATTTATAACGAGCTCAGGAGCTTCCGATCTTGTTTTAGGTGGATATGCGTCAATTAATTTGAGGCTATATACATAGTAGTCTCTTGGTCCTTCCTCCTTTTAGGTTTCTTTGTCCTCACGACCTCCCACTTCTTCTCCTATGCCCCCACCCACCATGCCAACAATGTGGTGGTCCAACTCTCCTTCATCCCCGCTTTCGACTTCTCCTACCTCTATCTCTTCACCTTTATCTGTTACTATGGCCTCCGTCGCTTTCTCTTCCTCGATAAGCTAATCAAAAGAAAGCAAGTGAGAACGGAGGGCTATATGGACCAACTCAATCGCTCCTTCCACCTACTCTATAACTTTGTGATGTCATGCTTCATGGGGGAGGTGGCTTACAAGATAGGATAGTACTCATTGGGATCGAAGTGGGTGTCATTCGCAGTGGTGGGCGACGTCATGGTGGGCGACATAGTGGCATGCACCTTAGAGCTGACGAGTGACATTCGGAAGCTCATGAGCTCAACATCAATGTGGGAGAGGTTATGTGCGTATTAACAGTGGTCGCTTCCACAACGACGCCTACTCCCATCATTGATGGAGGTCTCAGTGTTTTTAAAAAAACTTAAATTATACATATCATTATATTAATAGTTTATTATGAATCAACATATCAGGTAAGTAGACTCTAACTTCTGTTAACTGAAACTTGATGGAATGAGCTTATATACTATGTTTTGAAAATGTATAGATCACTTTAGATACTAGCAAACCATAAGTGATTAAGAGATTAATGACCAAAATCATAGAGTTAAAATGAACTTTAATTTTAAATTATATATATTATTATATTAATAATTTATTATAAAATTAACATGTCACGTAAGCATATTTTAATATCTACTAATTCAAATTTAACAAAAGGAGCTCATATATTATATTTTTTAAATATAAAAATATTTGAAACATAAATAAACTATAACAACATAAGAGGTCATCAAAAGTATATGTTAACATACATCTTAGCCCTTTTCTAAATCAAGTGGAGAGAGAGAAAACGTTCGTTGATGGAGAAAAGAAACTACGTAGTTTTGAGTAAAATTCTCGAGTGCAGTAGGATGGTATGGCATAAAGTACTGTGCAATGATGTGAATAATACAACTGCAATAACTTTAGAGATGGTTCTATCAATTCCTCCGTCTCGGTTAAGTGCCGTGCATGTCAAAAACCACACGGTGATGCCATCTGCACTGCCCTAAGCGGAGACCAACGCGAGCAGCAGCCACTGCCAAAAGCTTGGGAACGCAGCAGCAGCAGACCCCATCGAGAGTTGTTGACAAGGCGTCCCCATCGGGGATTCCTCGGGTTCCAACCCCCAACAGGAGCGGAAACAAGGCATTAACTGGACGCTGCGGGGACTCGTCACAGTTACCATGCATACAACACAGTACAAGAATACCGTCCTTGCTACAAGACATTGCGATGGCGGGTCGCTGATGCTGTTGTTGGAATGTGTGGTCTTCACATCGTCTTTCTCTCACACACGCACACACACACGAGGTTTTTTTTATATATTTTTTATTATAATTTTTAAAATATGTTTGATGATAGATTTTAAATAATTAGGACTTATAGTTTTATTTTTATTTTTAGGATACCAATTCAATTCCTAAAATCCCTGCTCACTTTTTCATATATGATCCGAGTATCTTTTATATTTGATTTGAGTTGGATTTCTTTTACTGGATCTAAGATCAGTCGTCTTATTCTATTGTAATCTCTCTCCCTTATCATGAAAGTCTATCATCAATCATCTTCAAGTAAGGATCTACAAAAGATGATAAAGGTCTCCATCTCTTCCTTGGTTTCCTTTTCTTGCTCTTCGGACAAGTCCTTTTTCTTTATTCCTTCATTTTTATTTTTTCTTTAGCTTTCATTTTACATTCTGTTATAGATTTAAACTTTACAGTTCACAGATCTAGAATTGAACCAAGTATCTTAAAGAGTAATGAATGAAACCTGAAGACAAAGATTCAAATCGAGAAACTTACGATGAACTATTAATTTCTTTTGTTAAACTAGTTGGTATCTTCAAATACGACAACAGCACTATATTTGGAAATTTAACTCTTAATGCAGTGAAAATCTACAACCATAAGACTACTTACTCCCTTCAGAGTCTCAAAATCAATAACATAAATAAGATTGTGTGCATTAACCTATTGAAAATTTAGATAGGATAAAAGGATAGAGTTTTCAAACGGAGGAAAAGTAGGACATTAACTCTTTACAATTTCACAAACTCTATATCTTTCATGAACTAACATATGGAGTTTATATAGTCCTCAAAAATACATCATATTTATTGTATTTAGAATGAATCATTCTCTTTCAAGAAACATCTTCAAGAACCAATAGTCATTTTGACTTGTCCTTCCATAGATATCTAATCAATTTTTTCTTCTTGATAGAATGAATCTCCCTCTTGATATCATGAACCTTTCTCTTGTTGAAATTAACCTCTTTATGATACTTGAACAGGTTTAATTCTAATATTCTCCCCCTTAAACTTGTTCCATCAGACATGCCAAGTTTCCTTCGAAGTTGTTGAATATATACCTCTTCTTCAAGAACTCCATTAAGAAATACTGATTTGACATCCATTTGTAAAATTTTTCATTTCATTTGAGCTTCTAGGGAGATAAGTAATCTTATTATTTCCAATCGAGCAACTAGTGTAAATTCTTCTTCATAGTCGATCCCATATTGTTGTTTGTATTCCTTTGCAACCAATCATATTTTGTATTTCTCCACCTCTCCTTGTGCATTTCTTTTTGTTTTGAAGATCCACTTAACACCGATCGCTTGGTGGTCTTTTGGAAGTGTAGTAAACTCCCATGTATTATTTTTGTTAATTGCACGAATCTCTTCATTCATTGTTTATCACCATTTTTCTTCATTACAAGCTTCTTCGAAGGTTAATGGATCATATCCTACAAAAAGATAAAATAAAGAAAGTTCATCATTGTTAGTATCAATCTTTCAAATCACATCATAGATCTCCTGAACCGGTCTTGTCCTTCTTATATCAGACTTCTTGAATCATGTGACCTAGCTAATCTAGGTGATGATTCCGGTAAAGCCTCTTCGGTGTTTTCTTGTATTATACTATCTTCTTCTGAAGCTATGGTTTTCTTATACTGCTCATCACTTTTTCAGTTCCAAATCTGTTGTTCATCAAACTCAACATCTCTTGACATCACAACTTTATTTGTGATGGGATTATAGAGTTTGTAATCATTAGAATTTTTAGCATACCCTAACAAAATGCATTTCTGACCTTTATCCTCCAGTTTTGTTCTCTTTTCCTCTGGTATCTTAGCAAATGTAATGCTTTCAAAAATTCTCAAATGATCGACTCTTGGTTTCTGTAAGCTCCATGCTTCTTCTGGTGTAACATTTTCAATTCGCTTTGTTGGAAACCTATTAAGCAAATAAACTACATAAGCAACAGCATCTCCCCAAAATTCTTTAGGAATTCTTCTTTCCTTTAACATGCATCAGACCATATTAAGTATAGTCCTATTTTTTCTTTCTAAGACACCATTTTGTTGAGGTGTGTATGACATAGTGAATTGATGTAAAATCTCATTATTTTTACAAAAGCTTTCAAATTAATTTTATGTATATTCACCACATCTATATGTTCTTAAACATTTAATCCTACAACCACTTTATCTTTCAACCAACTCCTTAAATTCTTTGAATTTACTGAAAACTTCTTTCTTTTCTTTTAATATATAAACCCAAGTTTTTCCACTATGATCATCAGTGAAGGTAAGAAAATACTTGCTTCCTCCAAGTGATACTAGACTTATAGGGCCACAAACATCTGAGTGTACCAAATCAAGCCAATGCCATGCTCTTCTTGTTTTTCTGACTTTGAAAGGCTTTCTTTCTTCCTTACCCATAACACATACTTCACATAATTTTGATAAGTGATCAATTCTTGGTATTCATGTTACCATATTATACTTCTCTAGAAGTTTCAAAGCCTCAAAATTTAAATAAGCATATCTAAGATGCCATAATGTAGAAATATCCTCAATATTAGTCTTAAAACAATTTGATCGATCAATAATACATAAATGCAAAGGAAACATTATGTTCTTTATCATTTTCACATGTGATATCAATATTCTATTTTTGTCATGAATTGAAAAAGTCATATCTTTCATCTCAATATTATAACCTTTTTCAAGTAATTGTCCCAACTCAAAATATTATTTTTCATATCAGGAACATAATAAATATATGAAATGCATAACTCTTTACCATTATTTAGTTCAAGGATAATTTGACCTTTGCTTCTTTCTGGTCTCTCAAACATATCACCAAATGTAATATTTCCAGAATAACTTGTATCTATTTCTGAAAATAAATCTTTAATATCATACATATGATTTGAAGCTCCAGTATCTAAATACCATGTCATAGATTGATCTTCTTTCAGTTTATTATATATCATCAGCAAAACTTGATTTTTGTTCTTTTCTTTCTCAACAAAATTTGCCTTATCACCTTGATTGTTAGGATTATAATAGTATTCAAAGGAGTAATGCTCGTACCTTTTGTAAATATAACATTGTATTTCAGACCTTTTAAAATTTCTATAATGTCCACGGCCTCGGCCACATCCTCAACTATAACCTCGACCTCTTTGGCTAGAATTTTCTCCGCCACCTTCATTGTTTAGAGATTCCTGATTGGTCTGATTTCTGCCTCCTCTTCCTCTTTGTCTACGACCTCTTCCTCTTTGAAAATTTGATTCACCTATATTTTTAAGAGTAAGCTTAGTTTGTAGTGTTTGTTCTAAAGTTTTGTCTTCTACTCTTTTTGTAATCCTTTGTTCATGAACTTGAAGAGAACCCATAAGTTGTTCTAAAGATATTTTTTTCAAATCTTTAGATTCTTCAATCGCAACAATAATAAAATCAAATTTTGGATCTAAAGATCTCAGTATTTTTTTCTATTACTCTTTGATCACTTATTTGTTCACCATTTCGTCTCATTTGATGAACAATAGAAATGATCTTTGAGAAGTAATCAGAAATAGTTTCAGAAGTATCTTGTTGTAATTTTTCAAAGTCAGCTCGTAAAACTTATAGACGAAGTTTCTTTACCTTATCAACACCACCAAATGCTTTTTGAAGCATTTCCCAAGCCTCCTTTGAAGTATTTGCTGGAGCGATGATCTCGAACATTGTATCATTAAGTTCTTGGTAGATCGTGAACAAAGCCTTTTTCTCCTTCTTCCTTCTATCTTTGAGTTGTTTTCTTGCTTCTGCATTCATTGCTCCTTTTTCTGTTGGACTTGGCTCAACAAATCCATCTTCTACAAATTCTCATACATCTTGGGAGCCTAGAAGAACCTTCATTTAGATGCACCATATATCATATTTTTTTTGGTCAATTTAGGGATCTGAATTTGGATGATACTTGGGGAAGAGACCATCTCTTAACCTATGCTCTGATACCAAATGTTGAATACCTAGATAGGATGAAGAGATAGAGTTTTCAAACATAGGAAGAGTAAGACTAGATTAACTTTCTATTTTTCTCTCAAAAGACTCTTTACAATTTCACAAACTCTATATATTTCATGAACTAATATATGAGATTTATATAGTCCCCAAAGATACATCATATTTATTGTATTCAGAATGAATCATTCTCTTTCAAGAAACCTATCAATAGTCATTTTGATTTGTCCTTCCATAGACATCTAATCTATTTTTTTTTCTTGATAGAATGAATCTCCCTCTTGATATAACGAACCTTTCTCTTATTGAAATTAACCTCTTTATGATACTTGAACAAGTTTAATTCCAACATAACCTAGAATCTAAAAATTAACCTATCCAATCTACAAGCATAAGATCTGAATCAAACCTAACCTACGGTTCAGATTCCTCTACTACCTGTGTTGTATACGTCGAGCCTAAGTCATAGTTACAGCTTGATATTTAACACAAGACAAACACCCATCTGGAGTGGCCTTCACTAGCTAATCTCGTTCTCTAACCGGATGTTTGCTTCTCTTCAGGCATCTCTTTGATACCTTTCTCGGCAACAGAGACATCAATATACCGTGGCTGAGGAATCAAAGAACAAGTTGACATAGACCCACATTCAAGATGCCATGTATATATCAACTGGGAAATGCATCAACCCTACTATTTAAAGACCAGATTTGTTGACTCAAATTGCAAACCACTGCATCGCCTTAGCATGGAGATCCGATCTCACTCGGGCCGATCGCTTGGCGATGTGTGTGTGTACGGGGGTAACAATACGTGACCCACAGCCGGTTTAATCGGCCCATATCTCACAACACGGGCCGGTCCATTAATTTTGTGTTGCGTGCGAAAGCCTGAGGCCTGTCTGGGTTCTAAGACGTGTGCCTCTTTCCTCCCTAATTTTTTTCTTCTCGTTCGGCTTGTCGATGGCGCCACGCCGCCGGTAGGACTCCCTCCCTCTACGCCTCTTCCCCTCCGTCTCTGATGCGAGCCACCAGCTTCATCGGCATCAAATGAATCGTTCCCTCGTGCAGCTGTTTCCCTTCCACCGAAGGCTCTCGCGCATCCTCCTTTCGTCCACAGTTGATGTGAGCGTAAGATCAACCCTAGACACCAAATCTTGTTGCATTTGTTGTAAATAGGAAAAAAGACGAGAAATTTGTCCCATGATTTTGTTCTCCTAATCACACCTCTCTCGATTTCAGGTCGATCGTGCCGGATTACCCTTCGAAATTGGTGCTGCAATGTGCTGCGATCCGTTTCGACGGTATACTTCGAGTAGAGTTCAGCCAAGATCCCTATGGGAAGGCTCCTCCTACGAGACCCTGCTGAGGAAGTTCGAGTCGGCTTTGCCGGATGATTCCCTTGAGGAAGCGTGGGAAGCATTCCGCAACTTCAAAATGTTGCATGGTTTCCCCGAGCAGCGACTGGTGAGCAAATTGATCGCTTCGCTTTCCTATTCATCGAGCGCTCATTGGCTTCGAAAAGCTTACGATTTGGCCATTGAGATTTCGAAGGAAAAGCCTGACCTCGTTCAGTGTGAATCCTTCTCCAGACTATCCCTCGCTCTAGCCAGAACCCGAATGCCAGTTCCTGCCTCCACCGTCCTCCGGATAGTGTTGGAGCGAGGCAAAATTCCATCACAAGATATATTAAGCGCGTTGTTCTTGCACCTCGTGAAGACACGAATTGGGTCCTGTCTCGCTTCGGATATCTTGACTGAGATCTGTGAGTATTATTTGAATCATTTCTGTAGCTCAGGCACAAGAAAGGCTAAGAAGATCAACCTCATGAAGCCAAATACTACCATTTTTAACCTTGTCCTGGATTCATGCATAAGATTTGGTTCTTTGATAAAAGCACGACAGATAATAGAGTTGATGCCACAAGTAGGGGTTATCGCCGATGCAAATTCCATTGTAATTATTGCAAAGATCTACAAGATGATGGGGGAGCGTGGTGACTTGAACAACTTGAGAGAGCATAACGATAGTATCTCTTCCCCAGCATTAAGTAGGCAATATTGGCAGTTCTATGACAGTCTTTTGAGCTTGCATTTCAAATATAATGATGTGGATGCTGCTGCAGAGCTTATGTTGGATCTTTATCGACGTACACGGTCTCTTCACTCCTCCAGTGTGCTGCCACATGTGAAATCTTATGGGTCTCAAACCCAATGCTTCCTTCAAGTTGGATCAAGCAATCTTCGGACGGGTAGTAGAATCATAATTGATTCACTGAACTCGAAGAATGATTTCCTGGTTACTGCAAAAAGTCAATCGGGACTCATTCTCTTTGTGGATGGTAAACTTCTTCCCAGCAGCAAAGCTATTGCAAAGCTTATAAATGGCTATGTGAAAGAAAGGAACATAGATAAGCTGTCTAACTTCTTAATTAATGTACAGAAAGAGGCAGGTATAGTAGAAGTGGATTTGTGTTCAGATGTCTTGCATGCTTGCATTATGTTAGGATGGTTGGATACTGCCCATGACATTTTAGATGACTTGGAATTAGCTAAAATTCCTGTCGGAGCCAATCCTTATGCATCACTTTTGAATGCATATCTCAAGGAGAATATGTGGGAGGAATCCAAAGTCCTAGTAAATCAAATGAAAAAGGTTGGTTTTATAGTTAGTGTATGTGATGAGCATGGTGAATCCACTTGCGTTGTAGAAAATACAGGTGCCAATCATTTAGATAAAAGAACATCAAATTTAGTGAAGAAATCTGATCTGCTTCAGTTTCTAGAACTGGAAGACAGGGAATATAACTTTGGAAATCAATTGGTTTACGAGTTTAATTCTTCAATTTTATTCTTTTGCAAGGCCAAAATGATAGAAGATGCTTTAAAGACGTTAAAGCAAATGAGACAAAGGAATGTCCAACCAACGGTTTTGACCTTCAGTTATTTAGTTGATGGTTATTCTTCTTTGGGAATGTTTCGTGACATTACGATATTGTGGGGAGAAATGAGGAGGCAGATGGAATACGGAATGCTAGCTGCAGACAGAGACTTGTTTGACTGTTTGCTCTGGAATTTTCTAAGAGGTGGGTACTTTGAGAGAGCAATCGAAATCATCAATTATATGTTGAAGCATAATATGTATGTGGATAAATGGAAGTACAGAAGGGAGTTTCTGAAGTACCACAAAAATCTTTACCGTAGTCTGAAAGCGTCAGATTGCAGAACAGATGCTCAGAACAGGAGGCTTGAATATGTCCGAGCCTTTAGGAAATGGTCTGGCATCGACCGATAGTTCAAAGAATAACTGGAGAAGCCCTTTGTGCTTAGCCGTGATACGGAGATGATAACAATGTGCTGGTTGTTAAAGGTAAAAGAAGTCTGGATATATTTTTCTTGATTGGGACACTTGGCTATTTCTATGTTGTGGATCTTCAATCATGTTTAAGTACATCTGTCAGACTACAGGCCTTTTCTTTGCATCACATCTACAAATTGCACAAAGTGAAGTGACTTTTATACATGCTGCTCTGTCATAATTAACTGCAGTAGTGGATCAATTGGAATATCTATTTCATTTCAAACGTTTTAAGAGGGAACATTGTTTTTCCATGCTAATTGGGTATTCCTTCATGCATACGTGAGCCAAGTCAATGCAGTGGTCTACTATTTGAGTCATCAAATCTGGTCTTTAAGTGGTACGGTTGACGCATTTCCAAGTTGCTATATACATGACATCTTGAATGCGGGTCTATGTCAACTTGTTCTTTGATTCCTCAGCCACATGATATTGATGTCTCTGTTGCTGAGAAAGGTATCAAAAATAAGTTTGTCTCACCTTTTCTAATATTTTTGAGAAAGTTTTGTTGATGATGCAATATGGTTTCTATCAATTTGAGCTATTTTTGTTTATTATTATAAAGAAAAAAGTGCTTGCAAGCATTTGAGAAGAGTGATGCTAACAGGATTTGAATTTTTAGTGACATGGAACTAATTGGGATCTCACTTCCTTTATTTAAAGCCTGCACAAGGGGAATATGAATGTTTCATAGGGTATGGTCAGTCATCAAAAAAGAAAGCAGAAAAAAAGTGAAGTGCTGAAAGAGCTTACTGTAGCATTTGGTTTATGCGAAACTATAGCAGTTATGTTGGTTTATAAAGATTTTGTTTCATATTCAATAAGCAGTTAAATATACAGCTACCTTCAAATGTATGTCACTCCCAAGTCTTTTTAATATTTTGGTGCATTTCATCTTTGGAGAGTGTTCTTACATGACATGCTTGATAATTCCTAGAGGCTCTATTTCATGTGATATTTTTGTCCTAGAATTCTTATGCATATTGGTCCTAATGGCGAAGAACCAATCATGACAGCAAATTTTCTCTATTTGGATTAAACAGGATATGAATTTTTATATAAAAAAAAGGGAATAGGTTTTTTGCTATCAGTTGCACAAGTTTTCCTACCATGTTCAATAAGTTTTAACTTTGTATTGAATCTACAGTATTCTTATGACGGTGCAAACGAAAGAAAGCTGCTGATCATTTGGGCAGCCACAAACATGCATAAAAGGAGTGCCAAAACTGCAAGAGCTGATGATGAGAGAGCCATGGCAGAGCTGGACGTAGGTTCAGCTGATGATGCAGAAGCATCAAAGAGATGCCTGAAGAGAAGCAGACATAATGTTAGAGGGAACGAGATTTGCCATTGAAGGCCCACTCCAGTTGAGTACGCAAACCTAGAAGTAGTTATGATCTCACACAAGGGTGTTTTTCTTATGTTAAATATCAAAGCTAGCTGTAACTATGACTCAGGCTCGACTTATACAAGACAGAAAGTAGAGGAATCTGACCTGTTGGTTAGGTTTGATTCAGATTTTATGCTTGTAAATTAGATTGGCTAATTTTTAGATTTTGGGTTAGGATGATCGATGCACACAATCTTATGTTATTGATTTCGAGACTCAAGGGAACAGTATTATGGTTGTAGATCATCACTGCATGAAGCTTTAGATTTTCACGTATGGTGCTGTTATGTTATTCGGAGGTATCGGCTAGTTAAATGGATAAAAAAAAATTAATAATTCAATGCAAGTTGTTGGGTTCGAATTTTATCTTCAGGTTTCACACTTTAGTCTTCAATCTACTTGGTTCAATAATAGAACTGTGAACTGTAAAGGTTAAATCTGCAACAGAATGTAAAATGAAAGCTAGAGAAAAAACAAAATGAAGGAATAAAAGAAAAAGAATTGTCTGAAGAGCAAAGAGAAGGAAATCAAGGAAGAGAGGGGGAGAACTTTGAAGTTTTTATGCTGATCCTTACTCGAATGATATGCTTCCGTGATCAGGGAGAGATTACAAAAGAAAAAGATATTTTAAAGAGTTGAATCGATATCGATATCAAAACTTGGATCACCTCTGAAAAGTGAGCAGGGATGTTAAGAATTGAACTAGTATCATGAAAATAAAAATAAAATTATAAGTCCTAATTATTTAAAATCTATCATCAAACATATTTAAAAACTTATAATAAAAAATTAGAAAAACAAAACCCAAACTTGGCGATCCACTTCCGAGTCCAACTAAACCTGCCACACGATGTGAAGACCACACATTCCAACAACAGCATCAGCGACCTGCCATCGCAATGTCTTGTAGCAAGCGACGGCATTCTTGTACTGTGATGTATGCATGGTAACTGTGTCGGGTCACCGCAGCGTCCAGTTAATTCCTTGTTCCTGCTCCTGTTGGGGGTTGGAACCCGAGGAATCCCCGATGGGGACGCCTCGTCGACACCTCTCGATGGGGTCTGCTGCTGCTGCTGCGTTCCCAAGCTTTTGGCAGTGGCTGCTGCTCGTGTTGGTCTCCACTTAGTGCAGTGCAGATGGTATCATCATATGGTTTTTGACATGCACGGCACTTAACTGAGATGGTGGAATTGATAGAACCATCTCTAAAGTTCTTGCAGTTGTATGTTTCACATGATCGCACAGTACTGTTATGCCATACCAGCCTCCTGCACTCGAGAATATTACTCAAAACTGCATTGTTTCTTTTCTCCATCAACGAACGTTCTCTCTCTCTCTCTCTCTCTCTCTCTCTCTCTCTCTCTCTCTCTCTCTCTCTCTCTCGATTTAGAAAATGATTTAGAAAACGATCTATTTAATCAGGTGAGGAGGGGCAGACTAATAATGCAGCCAGTTGACTTAAGTCTGCCATTTGTATTTAGATTTGTAAATCATTCTGGTTCATGAAAAGTATATACGAACAAATTTAGCACCAAATCGATCAGGAATAGCAGCATGTTTGTGTAATTAATTAATGTGGCCTATAGATCTAGAGAAATGCTTATCACATACACTATCAAAGATCTATCTATAATACCTTGCTTCATGTTTCTCACCTATAAAAGAGCTATATATAATTCCACCAAAGTCTGGCCTCTACATTATAACAAAAACAAGTATTTAACATTATTCTAGTAATGTGAAAATTTGTTGAAGGGGTCTTCTTCCTCCCTTCTGCAACTATAAAATTAGAGACAAAAGCAATTATTTGGGAAAGCTATAATATATTATGTGAAAATTTGTTGTTCCTTGATGATGAGACCTACACAGGAGCACAATTAAAAGAGAGAAATCCAAAGCAAGATAGCCACTTGCAGCCATATCATCAAGGCAATTTTTATTGAGAGACACAAGGGCTTGTGAAGCCCGCAGACCGCACTAAACATAGTGGTGAAGAATAGATGAAGAATAAGAACACCTTAAGGAGTCAACTCCCCACTAACAACAAAAAATAAATAATAAATAAGTAAATGCTGTAATATGCATATGTTTTTTTTTTTTTAGTTGCAAAAGGTTCAATATGTATGGGCTGCTGGTTAATGATGTGATTCATCTTAGCTGCTGATATTATATTTCGCTAGTTTAGGTCTTGATATATGCATAAGGGGCCATTCCAAATAGAACAAAGGTTTGAGGTAGCATAGTGTTTAGATAGTGGGGTTGGGGCCTATAAATCAAGTGACAATGATGATACATACTGTTGGTGTACACACCAATTGTTTATGCTTATGTGATCTATGAGATTTACTATGATGGGAGTCTTAAAGTAGAGCGCACATCAAATTCACTAAAATACGAGTCCCATATGCTACAACACTCATTATTTAGCTATCATACTTATCCCAATCTCAAAACAAAAATGATGAAGTTTTAGATGAAACTCTAGATATATCAAACTGCCTTATTAATCTAATTTATTTACCATTTCACAGTATTCATTCTCATTTGACTCGGAGATGACATGACACATACTCGTCCTCAAGTATTTGGACATAAGTGAACAATAATTGTCACCACTGTACTCCTTATTATTTTTCATTTTATCAATCATAAGTTTCAAATCCCATTGAGATCGTTCAATGGCACATGTAATTGACTTGAACAATGTCCACAAGAATAAAAGATCAGGAAGATACAGACAACTGCCATCACATCGCCAAACGCTTATCTAGACTGCTCATTTTTGGGATGACTAAAGAGCTTTGAAGTGCAGTTGAGCAAGGTCATAATCTTGTGGGAGAAGAAGATGTGAAACAAGCTGTGTAGACACAACAAGTGATCTGAAACTTGCAGTGGTTGAGCAGACAGAAAAGGAAGGGGCAAACCACTGAAAAGCTGAGGAGAACTATTTGCTTTGTTGGAAATTGCCACAGTGAAGCCATTGGCCTCTTCCTTCCAACACAGCCACCGCAGGCCAGCAGTAGTGCAGCCGAGGCAGTGTGCATGGCTCGGTTAATTTCTTGCTGATGTTTTGATGCTGCTCTTTCCTCGGTTGGAGGATCAGCTAACACTAAGCAAGCAATAGTCGGTCTGCCATTGGACATTACGTTCACTTGCTTTCGAGGAGCAGAAGCTTTTGCTTTCCTCTCGGTAATAAAGGCTAAATCAAACCACGATTCCCTTGACCAAATCGACGCTCGCTTTAGTTGCATCATTTCTTTTTTGTCGGGGGTGGGGGCGGGGGGGCGGGGGCGCGGGGGAGGAGGAGAGGGAGAGACTTTGCTGCGCGACGGCTGCTCTTATCCTCCCTGTGAGAACTTAAACCTGACTGCTACAGAGATCGAAGCCTTCTCAGGAGGCACAGCTAGCAGAAGATGAGTGGAAGAACAGATGGGCATAGTTAAATCATCTGCAATCAGCCCGGCATTCTTCGCCACTTTCTAGAAAGACTCCCCAGTAGCGTTGTTGATGATGCAGTGCTGCGCTTTGTTTTGGTCACCGACAAAGACATGGTACGGACTCGACATGCATCATTCATCCGCTGCTCCCCCCCTCCGCCCTCCCCCCCACCTTGTGTGTGATCTAAAGCATAAACCCACAGGTGGGGCAGCCAATCGATTGCTTAGGGCTCTTCGGAACTAAAGTTGGCCTGTGTTTGATGGTCTTACTCGTCAATCAACAACACTCATCAACAGCAGAACATTCACAAGTACACCGCACACCCATGGAGAGTCGGTACCAGAGATTACCTCAGCTGGGGAGAGAACTGATGGGAATAATGACCTGCGGTGGCTTCATGTGGAGGCAGTGTTCACTGTTCCCCGGCAATTTGTATCACGCCATGTACCTCTTCGAAGATTCAAAATATGCTTCACTGCTACTTTAGTCATCTTCTTTAACCGAATCCAATGTGATTTGGTGTTATATCGGTCAAACAATGCACGTATTTAACCTTCTTCTTCGGTATGTGATTCCATTTATATTATATATATATGTATATTGTTTTACATTTTTACGAGGGGATTAGAATTATTAATTAACTTTAAAAAATATAAATACATGTTACAGAGAGCAGGGCGAAGGAAAGCCAAGTGCAAAGCCGGACTCCACTATATATGCACGGCCACAGAGGCTACATCTCCTTCGCCTTCACCAAAATGGCAGCTCCGCCTTCGCTGCGGCCCCTTAAGAACTTGCCTCCCACAGCGGAGGCCTCTGGCGGCGCCACCAACTCCGCCTCTATATCCCTCAGTCCCAGCCTCTTCATCATCTCCGCCATCGTCGCCTTCGTCTTCGTCGCGTCCGCCTCCATCCACCTCCTCCTCCGTTTCCTCTCCTCGCGCCGCCGCTCGTCCTCCGTCGCTGCTGCGCCGCCGCTGCCGCCGCTCTTCCAGCTCCGCCACTCTGATTTCTCTTCCCCGTCATCGTCCGCTGCTGCCGCCGCCGCCGTGGCCTCCGACTTCGGCCTATCCGACCAAGACAAGGAGGCGCTCATTGACTCCCTCCCGCTGTTCTCCCTCGCCTCCTCACTCGCCGTCCTCCCCAAGTCTTCGCCGGACTGCTCCGTCTGCCTCTACCCCTTCCGCCCACACGACGAGCTCCGTCTCCTCCCCGCCTGCCGCCACGCCTTTCACTCCCGGTGCGTCGACCCATGGCTCCGCTCCACCCCTTCTTGCCCTCTCTGCCGCTCCTCCATCGCCCTCCCCGCCCCGCCTCTCCCACCACCGCCACCGGCGGCGCTTCTGACCATCGCCTCTAACGGGAACCCCTCCCGGTCCGGCAGCTTCCGTGTCGAGATGGGCAGCGTCAGCCGGCGGACCCCACCTGAAGCGGAGCCAACCGTGAACCCTCCGCAGCACCTGAGGACGTACTCCATAGGGTCGTCGTTCGAGTACGTGGTGGACGAGGAGGTGGAGGCCGTAGTGGCGCGGATCCGAAGACGGGCGGAGAAGGAGGAGAAACGGGAAGCGGCGGCCGAGCCTGCCTCCTCCGCTATCGTAGCGGGGCCGGCTCCAGCGGCGGCGGAGGCGACGGGGGGAGGAGGGAGAGGATGGCTGCGGGCGTACGTGGACCGGCTCGCATCCTCGGCGTCGACCTCCTTCTCCTCGTTCCGTTTCTCTGGGCGTTGGAGCCACCGGTATGACGGCGGTGACGGAGGCGGGGTCGCGCGATACTCGTCAGATTTGGAAGGGAGCGCGCGGCGGGAGGCGGAGGAAGGTGGCTACTACGTCTTCTACCGGTGGCTGATAGGGGCATAAAGGTCACTTCATCCCTCCTCCTCGTAAAAGCACCTCGCGTACCGCCACGGAAGCTGCTTTCGGGCGCCTCCACATGCCTAAAGTACCCACCCACGGCATCCCCCTTCGACTACGAAAAACGTCCTCGCGGGCCCCGACGTGTCTCCCTCTCGCCGATCCAACCGGGAGGGCCCACAAGCCGGCATACATAGAGAAGCTTCTTGTAGTCGCATCAGTGGGCCACATCGGCCGCTGGTTCCGGAGAGATAGGATCATGTGTTCATCATTCTGCGTTTCCCGTTTGGCATGCGAGGAGGAGGGACTTCGAATTCTTGCAACTTTGTTTTGTGCTGTTGTATTGGGATGACGACGACGACGATGATTTGAAAGAGAAATAAATGGAATCAATTGAGTCAGTGATGATATGTGAAGGCACCACCAACACCTATTGCCAGGCCTACACCGTGTACACAACTTACATATTTTTCCTGTCAGGAATTCTTTAGATTTCATGTCAATCACCAGCTTCCATGGATGACGCTCTTCCTAAATCATGATGAATCGAGAAGAGCTTCATGATCACTAGTCCGAAGGTGTCCCTCCCATCAATATATATCTGCAAATCTATTATGGCCCCTGCAGGACTTTTGATCCCCAGGCCGCAGCCGCCGGGGCTTCGACTGCGGTCTACCGTGACATCAGTCATTCGTGTACGCCGCCAGTTATGGTGGCAACGAACTCAACTCAGGTTGTGGTCGAATTCGACCGGCCCGCTCGGATTTAGCTCGGCCCAATTCAGGACTCAGAGCTCGTATCACGTGAAGCTCACGTTGTCGACGGACCACCGAGGCCGACAGCACCCGAGCTTTATATTGCGTGCCGTAGGATTCAGCTCACCGATGAACGGATCATTTCCTTCGAACCCTCCAGTCGAAACGAGACCCGTGGTGAAGAATGAGGCCCAACGATGCGTTCTGCGGTCTCCTTCTCAGTCTGTTCCTCGCCCTGTCAAGCCTCTCCTCTGCAACCGAGACGATGGAGAAAGCCTGCAACCTGACGATCGACTACCACTTCTGCATGAAATCCCTGAAAGCCGACCCTCGAAGCCGTTCGGCAGATCTCCGAGGCCTCGGCGCCATCGCCATCGACCTATCCATCGCCCACGCCAACGCCACCACTTCCAAGCTGGAGACCCTGCACGCCAACGCCTCCAACCCGTACACCAAGAACAAGCTGGAGGCGTGCTTGATACTGTACCGCAACGCACTACCGCCGCTGCAGCTGGCGGCGGAGTTCTTGGCGTCCAAGCACTTCGGTGTCGCCAAAGCCATGATGGAGGCGCCTGTTTTCGCCCCGGGTAGCTGCGAGGGGCTGCTGGGCCATGTGCTGGCTACGGAGAATGACAGTGTCTTCAACCTCATGCTCATAGCTAGGCGATTCGCAGAGGCTTTGGAATAAGCTACCATCCCCCATGTTTGCATGTTTGTGCTTGTCATCCAAACCGCGATCTCGAATAAGATCATCATGTTCTTGTTTGCTGTGTTCACAGAATGTCCAAGGCAAAGTGGACGCCGATTTCTGACCTTAACAACGAATTCCATGGAGTTTATTATGAGAAAACATGTTGCTGGCCTACGTCTTGAATAAAATTGATCTTGGAGAGTAAATCTTGAACGACAAAGTCGTAAATGTTGGAGAGTCAAGTGAGGGATGAAGAAGCCATTCATCTATCCATTTACACCCTCCCGAGTCATAAATCGATTTACTATCCTCAATTACCTTCGTTTAATTTATGGACAGCCTCCTTAAATGTTCACAACCAACCCGCGGTTCCTCTTATTGCACCGAGTCCATGGATGGGCATTAAAGCTTTGCAGTGAGGAAGCAGCGGTGGTGGTTGCAATGGAGAGACTGAGAGTTATTGCGAAGAAAAAAGGCTTCGGGCTTTAAAATCCCTCACATGTCGTGCTGAACAGCGGAAGAAAAGCCATCTACGTGTCAACTATAAGATTATTTCTGTAAACTAATTGTAGAAAATTCACCACGAAAAATATTACAATTGCCATATTGAATGAACTGTGACCTGTGTTCTTCCAATATTAAATAACCTTCACTCGAGCAGATCACTCCGAGGCCAGGGCAGCAAAACAAGATGAGGCCCTCCGTGTTCCTCTCTCTGCTTCTTCTTCTTCTTCTGCTACCCTTCATCCGAGCTATCTCCGCTTCTCCCATCGAAGACGTGTGCGAAAATGTGCAGGACAGCTACGTCGACAAAGAATACTGCATCAGAACTCTCAAGTCCGACCTCAGGAGCAGCAAGGCTGACGCCAAGGGCCTGGGCGTCATCGCGGCGGAGCTGACGATCGCCAAGGCCACGGTCATCAGATCACATATCAAGGAGCTGCTGAAGAATGCGAGCAATTCCTACGACAGGAGACGAGCCGAAGCTGCTCTGCTGATCTTCTCAAACGTGATCCCGTCCTTGCGGTGGTCGGCGGATTCCATAGCCTCCAAGTTCTATGCCAGCGCTGGAGCCGTGCTCTTCGTGGCCCTGGATGCGGCCTCAGCTTGTGTAGGAGTGGTGGAGCTGGGCGGTGCGGCTGATGACTACGTCAACCTCACGTTGCTTGCTCAGGCCATCACCCTCCATCTGCGTTAGCTTTCAAGTTTGTTCACCTGTTCTTTCTCTTTTTCCTGCTCTACAAGGAATAAGAACTACTGATTTGGGTGACAATGCTTTGCCAGAAACAAATGCATTGATGATGAATAACAACTACGTGCTACAAAATAAGACCATTAAGCTCAGAAGCTAGTGAGAGGCAGCACTGACGATGATGAGACAGCTTGGGTTGTTTAATCGTGATCCACTTACTCGCACTAAGGGGATCTAACAAGGAACCCATGCGATAGAAAGCATATAATTCGTGCGTCTGCCCCTTCGTCTCTGAACGCTCTCACGTTGACATGTACGTACGTATACAGATACGACATAACAAAATACGATTATGGTCATGTTGGTGGCTTCAGATTAGCCGCGTCCAGCCCTCTGTGCAATATGCGACTACGTTCTGTAAGGCACGCATGAGGGCTCCTCATGAATCTAATAGCGGCATTAATGAGCGCCACGTTCACCGGTTTAATGCGCATCCTGGTTAGTTGACTGTTAAATTTTTAATGTCCGCTAGTTGACCGTGAATTGGCGGGAAGATCACATCCCGTCGGTGTAACAATTAGTGAATATATATATATATGGTGATTTCGTTTAAAAAGCCCACTTTTTCATTTGAAACATACTATTCATGTTTTTTTTTACTATTGAATATTTTTAAAAAATAATAAAATATTATTTTATTATTTACAATCATGATATTATTGATTTTATCTCCTTTGTTTTTCTTACCTATAGCACCATGCTCGTTGTCAACATTGACCTCGATCATTATTCTATACCCTTTGTCGACGAGGAGGAAGAGAAAGAGAATAAAAAGATGATAAAAAAGAAGGAGAAGAAAGAAAGAAAAAAGAGTATAAGTTTATTTAAAAATATTAATTATTTTTTCAAAAATATATGATTATAAATAGTAAAGAGAGGGATGTAAATAATAATATCTTTTTTATTTTTTTTTCCCAAAAGATGTTCCTGTTTCTTCAGTTGTTTTAGACCATTAGAATGTTTTCATTTTTACTCGTCTCTAGTATTTTTCTATAACATTTATAGTATTTTTATTGAGGTGTTAAAAATATTTCACAATAGCTGAAGAATACTATAAGTGACATCATATTATTCTTTTTAGTTATCTATTATAATATTATATTTTTAATTTTCTTTTTAGTTATCTATTCTAATATTATATTTTGATTTTTAGTTGATTTGATTAAGATTAGAAGTCCATTTGGATCACTTACAATATTCTTAAATAGGTTTTATAGTGTTGGTGACCAAAATACCATACCAAACTAATTTTCGATTCCTATTTGGATGAAATTAAACTATTATAAATAATTATTTTTGTTGAATCTCGAATTTTGATGATGAAACTAATTGATTGTGATTTATGGTCTAATTACGTTTTGAGTTACGCAGGTCTACTATCGATCAGGATTAGACAGTTGACGCTGGAGGAATTGACGTTGCGCCAGAGGTGATCACGTCAAGATATTGGATGTCGAGCCAGAGGTTCGGTTGACTATCGGCAGGAGACTTTGGACGTCGGGCATCGGGCCAAGAAGTGCGGAGTTACGCTATGGATATCGGGATTGCGGAGGTCAACCGCCGATTGGGCAACAAGCCGCAAGAGAGGGCGATGTGCCGAAGGATCGAACGAAGCACCGACCAATGACGTGTTGGGCAACTGAATGTCAATTCACGTTATAATAACTGTCTAGATCGAAGTAGAGTATTTAGTGTTTGTGTGTGCAGGAGTAACTACGATAAGGATGAAGACGTAAAGCGAAACAAAGAGCCGAAGTCAAGTGCGATGGATCATTGGGAGTTCGAGTGTTCGATGGAAATTCGAAGATTCGTTGGGAGTGCTGCCGGAATCGGCCGAGAACGAGTAGGGAGCTTGCCGAAGGGTTTTCGGAAGTTCGCCGGAAGGTTCATCGGAAGTTCATGGAGCTTGCCAAGAAAGATCATAGCTTACCAAAGAAACTCGGGGGAACTCGCCAAAATCACCGTGGAGTCCGAAAGCTTGCCGGGAGTCCGTAGGATAGTTTCCGAGGGATCGTCGGAAGATCGCCGGAAGCTCGACGGAAGAAGACTTGACTTGCGGACTTTGTAATAGCTTAGGAATGTCTTTAATTTCGTAGTTAGCACATTAATTTGGGTTAGGATTAGGTGTTAATCCTTTAACCCAAAGTATGGGCCATTGGGCCTTAGTTTGGGCCAAAGTTTTGGCCCAAATTGAACCAAGACAATACCGGCGTAGCACCGCCAGCAAGCTAAACTGCTAGTCGATAAGCAGAGCCCAAGAGATTAGCGTCTTTGGCGGTAGCACCGCCAAAGACTGAAAGCCATGCGTAGCACCGCTTGGTGTGTCGATCTGCCCGATCTTGACAAGACAGAGAAACTCAAAATTGTTCAAATTTTGGCTCCAAGTTTAAGCTCCAAATTTGAATCACTTTGAGGCTTATAAATACCCCACTCATTCAGAGTTTAGGGGGTGTCTAGAACTGAAAAAAGGAAGGGGGAAACTCTCTTGAAAGTGTGTCAAATCTTCCATAAGTCTTAAGAGTGTTCTAGTCCAAGAGAGGGGTAAGAGTGCTTTGTAAGGGTTATCTCCTAAGCCCGTCAAAAGGAGAAGTGCTGTGAGGGAGTTCATCCTCGTCTATTGGAAGGATGATAGCTAGTGGAAAGCCGATGGCCTCAAGCAAGAGGAATCGGGAGTGGACGTAGGTCGGATGACCGAACCACTATAAAAATCTGGTTTGCATTTACATTCTTGCTATTTACTTTGCTGCAAACCCTTTCCACTTGCTGCCTTATTTACTCAACTTCATCTTCATCTTATTACGTATGCTTTAAAGTTGAAACGCAATCTTTCCGGGTTCAAACAAAACGTTGCATTCATTCGTACGAAGTTTTCGAACTTGTGTTAATCGCTGAAAAATCTATCGTTCTTTACCACTGCACTAATTCACCCCTCCCCCTCTTAGTGCCGCTCGATCCCTAACAATTTTAATCTTAATATAATATATCAAATGTTTTCTAATATATTTTGATTTTATTTGGCTCACATAACATGTTTTCCAATAACCGTTATAGTATTTTTTTTTTTTAAGTAAGGTGTTGAAAATAATGTAAAACCTATCTTTTGGATTGTTATTACTTACAGATTATTATGATATTAAATTTCTAGATTTAAAGTTAGTTTGACTGAGGTCATGAATCCATTTATATTATTTATAATATTTTAAAGCATCATTTTTGATTTTTTATTACGATGAGGTAACTGATTTTTAAAAAAATTATTGAAATTGATGAGAGATATTTTTAAATGTTAATTAAAATAGGGGGCACCATTTTGGATAACTCGGCGGGGGTTACATGAGGAGAAATCTCTATCGTCAGATAAGTCAAGTCGGATCCGTCTCTACGGTAGATCAGGTGCCTTTGTTCGTTTACTACAATAAAAATACCGATCCACCGAAACGAACTGCCAAAGCAAGCACCTCTCTACTCCCAAGACAACCGCCAAACCCCAGCCCTCCTCGGTTCCGCTCGGTCGACCACGGTCGACGACGACCAACGCCGGGACAAGGGGTAAACCAAGATCGAAGATCCCATGGATAAGCCTCGACGGAGGCGGAGTGGGAAACGAGGGAGAAAAAGGCGGATGCTACTACTTCGGGTTCATGCTTTGTGTTCGTCATTCCTCCCTCATCCTTAAGCAGGTATTTCTTTCATCCTCCCACCTCTCTCGATCTTCAAGGAAGCGAGCTGTTGCCGGCTGGTCCTTGTTGCTGCTTCGCTTTTCTCTGTGATTTCTCGTTCTAACTTCCTTGTGTTTGGTGCGAAGCCCTTGTGGCTTATGAAAGCTTCTTTTGATCTTGGTTGCCAGAATTCACTGTTACTCTAAATCTTGATTTTTCTTGCTCTTTATCTTTATAGAATTGTTAATGTCAACAACTTTAATCCGTTAATGTCAACAACTTTGCGCCGTGGCCTCGAGGTCGTCACGGTTGGGTTCGGGTCCGAATGCACAGGGGTCGCCTCATCAATCTCCGGGCAGGAAGCCGACGTCGTGTCACGGACAAAATTGTAAACGACTTGTTCGGTGTAACACGTATGTGTGTCCGTGTCCCTTTTGGTTTGTTATTACTTGTAAAGGGCTTGCCAAAGGCTAAATGTCCAATTTGAGTGAGTTTGCGACCATTGTCGAAACTGTACTGAAAGTTTGTGTCATGTGGACACTTGTACTAGATTCGGTCTGTAGTGGACCAATCTTATACCTTTGTTGTGCAACCGTTCAGAGCTTGTAATATCCATGGTTGGAATGTGCATCGGCTATAAAGTGTTTGCTAAAAGAGTGGCTTGCGGATCCCGTGTGAAGCGCTTTCTCTGTCCCGTCTTCTCTTTCCTTAGTCCTAAGGGATTGTATGAGATTTCGGGGAGGCTGACATTTGCGGTGATATGCATTGGTGCCGCACGGCTTAGGCAAAACCAGCTAAGTCCGTGACAGATGGTATCAGAGCGGGACAAGCCCACTTACAAACACTTAGCATGCAGACGTGGGGGACCTAGCGAGGCACCACGAGTACAACAAGCTAAGAAGAATTGCGGAGTGCACAAAGGTCGGGATGGCCGAGTTCGAGCAGTGGCTCGACGTTAACACCCAACCTTGATGGTGCTCGAGGCAAGCGGAGTGCTTGGCAAAGGATGAGACCGTGCAAGGTGGAGTGGATTGTTCAACGATCGAAAGAGTTGTAAACTCAAGGAATTCGATACTCATACATGGCCTTGCATGCGGACGATGGATTGTTCGCGGCCATCCCAAGGCGACCGAAGGTCGGCGCCATAGAGCATTAAAACTTTCTCTTCGGCATGTGCGGATACTTTCGTAAGAGGTGAAGTGTGCAAAGGTGAGTTCAACATTTTGCTAGACCCGGAGGGTGCGTCGAGTTGTATTTGTGAAGTGTCACAATCTTAGCAAGTGCATTTGCAAAGGCGAATTGGGCACGCTTTGTTCAAGCAGAGGCGAAGTAGTCCAAGAGGATGGTGGTCTCCTAAACTTCCAAAGGAAGGATGCGAAGAGAGAAGTTGCTCAACGGGCAAATACCCAGAAGGGATAAGTCTCGATTCTATAGAAGTAGAATCATGTGCAATGAACCGCATTAGTTGAGTACCTCAAGACGAAGCTCGATGGATCGAGTGAGCGATAAGGAGTCATTGCATGATCTCGCAAGTGGTGATGCGTTGGTGGACGCATAGCGAGATCAAGTGGGGGAGCAACCCAGGCAACACAAAGTGAAGGCACACTTGGAGCCGATAGCGAGATCGGACTCAATAGAGGGCTAACCCGTGGAATGGTTGGCGTGAGGGCCACCATTAACGCAATGTAAATCGAGAAGCGGAACAACTTGGGGGTAATTTGTTGATGTACCCAAACCGCATGAAGGGAGTTGGCAAAGAAGATAGAACGTAGAGCGGAGGCGTGGAGCTTTCCTTAGACAGAAGTCAAGGACATGGACTCTTGCGAGAGACAAGAGTAGGATCATGTCGTTCCATGAGTTTTCTATTCGATGAAGCGGACTCATCTTGTATGGTGCCAAAGACGAAGGGAACTTCGAGGCATATACACCTCGTCTCGGTGAAGCATTTGACGGAGTAACTAAGGCGATACAACTTGCAGTGGCGAAGTTGGTGTTAGTAGGCCTTGGCACGGGGCAAGAGGATGCTAAGGCAGATGCTCTTGAAGAATATGCCACAGTGTTGCTATTCGAGTTGCCATGAGGAAGCGGTGCGCAATGAGATTGTCTTTGGTAGGGGTAGAGTCCCAGGATCCAGACAAATGTGCACCTATTTCAGCGAAGTCAGGGGACTTCAGAGGAGTTGCTAGGCGATGGACTGTCCTAGAGCTAGGCTTCGTCCGAGTGTGACCCGAGAGTGGGTGGACGAAGGTTGATTGCCAAAGGAGCGAACGAGAATCGAAGCTGGGCGAAGGCCTGCGATGTGTTGGCGGAGTCCACACATGGAGATATCGCAGTTCGAGTTCATACCACAGGGATCAGAATGCAAGGAGATGTCACCAGGCAATGACATGATGCAGTGGATCGTGGTGGAATGGTTCGTGACAAGTCGACACACACGGTGAGTCCCATGGGGGGGACTAGATCATGCAGAGGTATGATCGGGAGCGCGACTAGGAGCTCCAAGTCGGTGAACAACACGACGGTAAGAAGAGCTATGGATTCAAGCAGTGAATGCCATGGTACCGTAGAGGTGGGTCTCCCGTGCGTGCACCGAATGTTGCATTGAATGGAAGCCTTGGACATCAGCTTCTGGGGGCTATGCCCTATCGAGGAGGAAGTTCAGATGCAAGTACTAGGGAGTCCCATGTGGGGACTGGATCATGCAGAGGTATGATCGAAGCGGCTGAAGAGTGGAACTACTTCAGAGCTCACATTCGCTTAAGGGAGCCCGGCAAGTCAGAGGACAAGGCCGAGTAAGCGAGCGTTGCGACCAATGAAGCTAAGGAGAACAGAAGCGGTGCAAACCCTACAACATGATGGCAGAGGCCATAATTGGAGTTGCAGTCTGTCTTTCCATCGACCAAGTAGAACTGCTCAGAGAACACAGAGGTGTTGAAGCAGATGGTCGAAAAGGGCGAGGAAGCAATAACGAGTCCAGAGGGACTCAGCTACCCAAGATCAGTTATCGGTTAGAAGGAAGGTGGACTCAGAGGAGTGCCGTATTGTCACAGAGGCGAGATCTACCGATCACGAAGAAGGGATGCGAGATGCGAGACAATGGATAGTAGCGCCATGGACATTGTAGTGTCATGGTACCGCAGAGGCGGGACTTCCGGGGAGTCATCAATCCCTTGCTCTCATAGAGGGAGAGCGCTTGGTCGTGATATGGGCCGTGGAGGAGGAGAATGCTTTGGCAAACTCCATGTACCAAGACAAGGTCAAGGGCGACGTGGCCGAGAACTTCGTAAGACCGGTGTCAAGACTTTCCATCAAGATAGCCGTGAGTGAAGGACTTGAGTCGATGCAAGAGTGCATGACCAAGGATCGAAAGCAAGACGCTGTGATCTTTGTACCTTTGCTACTCGTGAGAGAGTCGGCGACAGAAATGATGGAGAAGGCGGTACAATCCCAAAGGCGACCAAATCTATCGAAGACTTACTCCAAGTTGGAGTGATAACTTCTTGCATTCCAGAAGTTCAAGAGCAATGAGCAGGCGAATCATAGTAGCTGACTCAGCGCAAGGATTGCAAACACTTCAAGTGCTTCGGAAGTGTGAGCTAAGAGCAAAGCGAAGTCTAGTAACCACTTGATGCACGGTACAACCTCGAGGAGGCGGGCGAAGTCAAGTAACCTTTGCCTTCTCAACTCTCAAGAGAATGGGCGAAACCAAATACCCCACTCTCTTAGTTATCCGGCAGGAGCTCGCACAAATTTGAAGACCCTTCAAGTAACTAATGGAAGATAACAGTTGTCAAGCCCTCACCAACGGTGATTAGTGCTACTTGAGAGTAGATCGTCCGCTTCATTTCCCAACCGAATACCAATCGAAGCGGAAGTGATGCGAGCCTACTTGGGCAAGACAACTAAGTGGAAGAAGATTCGATGGGCAAATTTTGCGGAGGAAGGACCTGAAAACTTTAAAGGTTACGAGGCGATGCTCATTAAAGCTCCAATAAGCATCTATCCAGTTTAAGAGACAAGAAGAATTTGAAGACTGGCGCATATCAAAGATGGTCTTTTTCCTTCATCAGATTAATCCGCAAGACTCAGCAAGGATCAAAGACAACTTCACCGACCCCACACCAGAGTCAAAGTTATTGGCGAGTTGAAGTAGCATGGTGGATTAAAGTTCGACGACTCAACAACAAGTGGAGAACAATTGGGAGACAAGAGGCGCATAGCAGCAGGAGCAGAAGATCGAAGATCCAACAAAGAAAAGAAGTTGCAGCGTCAGCAAAGGCTTCGACGAGGACGTCGAAGGAATAAGTGGGGGAGAATGTCACGGACAAAATTGTAAACGGCTTGTTCGGTGTAACACTTATGTGTGTCCGTGTCCCTTTTGGTTTGTTATTACTTGTAAAGGGCTTGCCAAAGGCTAAATGCCCAATCTGAGTGAGTTTGGCAGCCATTGTCGGCTTGTACATAAAGTTTGTATCATGTGGACACTTGTACTAGATTCGGTCTGTAGTGGACCAATCTTATACATTTGTTGTGCAACCATTCTGAGCTTGTAATATCCATGGTTGGAATGTGCATCGGCTATAAAGTGTTTGCTAAAAGAGTGGCTTGCAGATCCCGTGTGAAGCGCTTTCTCTGTCCCGTCTTCTCTTTCGTTGGTCCTAAGGGATTGTAGGAGATTTCTGGGAGGCTGACCTTTGCGGTGATACGCATTGGTGCCGCACAGCTTAGGCAAAACCAGCTAAGTCCGTGACAGTCGGGTCGGGTGAAGCTGATCCTCCGCTCGGTCGGGATCGGTTCCTTCATCTGGTGGCCAGCTCGCAGCATGCCCTTCGGTTCCTACACACAGGTCGGGTCGGGGGTTTCCCGTCCCGACCCCTCCGATGCTTAAGTTAGCATTTGGGAGAGGGAGTTGAGTGTTTTAGAGAGAAATAGAGATAGAGAGAAAGAGCGAGTCCTTGGCTGCTGGTGTCTCAAGATCGGTGCAGCTCCTCTCGGCGATGGGAGCTCGGCCGCTTCCATGCAGCTATGGCAGCTTAGCTGCTGCTAGGCTGCGATAGAGAGCGTGGCTGCTGTCGTGCAGCGATGGAGAGCGCGGTTGCTGCCGTGCAGCGATGGGAGCTCGGCTGCTGCGATGGGTTTGTTAAGAGAGCGTTCTTCTTCTCCTCCTCCTTCTCCTCCTTCTCCTTCTTCTCCTTCTTCTCTCTTTTCCCCCTTCTTCTCCTGAGTGCTGGTTGATTCCCCTTTTTCTCCTCTTCTGTTCTTCTTCCCAGCCTCTCCCCTTTTCCCTTTTGAATGCAGAGGTTTTATAGGGAAGATTACTGTTGGTGATGTGCCTCTCCGCAGGGTCGTACATCTGATAGCGTCTGAATCTGGGTGGACCTATGGACGACCCGATTTTTCCAGGATGGGGACGTGCCTCGATAGGCGTCCGGGCTGTCAAATCCCCTGTTTTATTACCCTTATCACTTCTCCCCCCCCGAAGGAAGCCCTGCCTTGGGGCTCGCTCCAAGGTCCGAGGCTGGCTTCAGTCCGCGAGGATTGCCGAATGAACTTCTGATGGGCATGGAGGACTCTTTCCGGGAGCTCGCGATGGAGGTATGTCGGCTCATCATTCAGGGATGTGGCAAGACTGGAGTGCTCAGCTCTGGGGGTCAGGTCTTGAAACGGGCATAGAGAGGCTACTGCCGAGGTACAAGCTCGGGCTTTGTGGCGGGCGTCGCTCGGCTTTGTGGCCGAGGCGTCGCTCGGGCTTTGCGGCCGAGGCTCAGCTCGGGCTTTGGATGGCGAGGTATCGCTCGGGCTTAGCTACCGAGGCGTTGCTCGGGCTTTGGCTGTCGAGGCGTCGCTCAGGCTTGGCTGCCGAGGCATTGCTCGGGCTTGGCTGCCGAGGCGTCGCTCGGGCTTTGCGGCCGAGGCTCAGCTCGGGCTTTGGGTGCTGAGGTATCACTCGGGCTTGGCTCGCCAAGGCATTGCTCGGGCTTTGGGTGCCGAGGCGTCGCTCGGGCTTTGCGGCCGAGGCATCGCTCGGGCTTTGCAGCCGAGGCTCAGCTCGGGCTTTGAGTTCTGAGGCGTTGCTCGGGCTTGGCTACCAAGGCGTTGCTCGGGCTTTGGGTGCCGAGGCGTCGCTCGGGCTTTATGGCCGAGGCATTGCTCGGGCTTGGTGGCCGAGGCTCAGCTCGGGCTTGATGGTCGAGCCATCGCTCGGAGCTTGATGGCCAAGCCGTCGCTCAGAGCATGGTGGCGAGGCGTCGCTCGGAGCTTTGTGGCTGAGCCATCGCTCGGAGCTTGATGGCCGAGCCGTCGCTCGGAGCTTGATGACCGAGCCGTCGCTCGGAGCTTGGTGGCCGGGGCGTCGCTCGGAGCTTTGTGGCTGAGCCGTCGCTCGGAGCTTGATGACCGAGCCGTCGCTCGGAGCTTGGTGGCCGGGGCGTCGCTCGGAGCTTTGTGGCCGAGCCGTCGCTCGGAGCTTTATGGCCGAGGTGAGGCTCGGAGCTTTGTGGCTGAGCCGTCGCTCGAAGCTTTATGGCCGAGGCGTCGCTCGGTGCTTTGTGGCCGAGGCAAAGCTCAGGCTTTGCGGAATGGTGTGCGTGGATATATTTGCGCGGCCAAAGCACATGCCTAGGTAGGTGGACCGCGCAGAGAGGTACTCGGGCAATCGGGGGCGGAGGTACATGCTAAGGTGGGCGGATTGCGCAGAGAAGTACTCGGACAGTTGACGGTCGGGGGACGTGCTCGAGCAGGCGGGCTGCGCAGGGGTGTCCTCGGGCGGTCGATGGCTGAGGTATGCGCTCAGGCGGGCGAGCTGCGTAGAGACGTACTCGGGCGGTCGACGGTCGCGGCGCATGTTCAGGCAGGCAAGCTGCGCAGGGACGTGCTCGGACGGTCGACGGCCGCGGTACATGCTCAGGCAGGCGGACTGCGCAGAGAAGTACTCGGACAGTCGACGGTCGGGGGACGTGCTCGAGCAGGCGGGCTGCGCAAGGGTGTACTCGGGCGGTCGATGGCCGAGGTACGCACTCAGGCGGGCGGGCTGCGCAGAGACATACTCGGGCGGTTGACGGTCGCGGTACATGCTCAGGCAGGCAAGCTGCGTAGAGACATACTCGGACGGTCGACGGCCGCGGTACATGCTCAGGCAGGTAGGCTGCGCAGGGACGTACTCGGGCGGTCGGCGGCCGTGGTACACGCTCAGGCAGGCGAGCTGCGCGGAGACGTACTCGGGCGGTCAGCTGCCGAGGTACATGCTCAGGCAGGCGGGCTGCGTAGAGATGTATGCAGCGGGCAAGCTGCAATCGAGGTGCAAGCTCAGGCGGGCGTACCGCGCATAGGTGTATGTAGCGGGCAGGCTGCGGCCGAGGCGCTGCTTAGGCTTTCTGGCCGAGGCGGAGCTCGGGCTTGGTGGTCGAGGCATCGCTAGGAGCTTGATGGTCGAGCCGTCGCTCGGAGCTTTGGGAATCGAGCCACCATCCGAGATATATAGATGATCGAGCCGCCGCTCGAGATATGGATGACCGAGCCGCCGCTCAGGATATAGATGATCGAGCCGCTGCTCGAGATATAGATGACCGAGGCGCCGCTCGGGATTTTTGTTTTGCTAAGTGGCGTCATCTGAAGGAGGCCAACCGATGCTTCCTGGTGCTTCTTTCTCAAGAGATGGGGGTAGATGAGCTCTTCCCGAATGCTTCTTGGCGATGCTGCGTATTAGCCCTTTGCACCTGCAGCCTCACCTTGCTACTACAATCTCTTGAAAGGATGGAGAAGAGGCGACCAATTCTTGCCCTTGGTCACACCGTGTCGGCTCCCGTGCATCACTGGGCCTTGTCGCCATTAAGATGAGCTAGCACAAGCGGGGACTCCTGGGAGAAGCGAGGAAGCTAACGTCATGTGGAGGAGGGAAGCGTAGCTCCTGCACGCTTTTGTTGCAGCGAAAGCATGCGGGTTTGCATAAGTAGAGCGATTTGACCAACATCCCAATGAACTGTTTTTCTCAAAGCGTCCTCCCGGAGCTACGTCCTTGTCAGCGTTGTAGCCATCTGTGCTCTACCCTTCGCATCGACTTGTTGGAACAAGGTGGGAAGAGGCCGAACACGTCCACCCTGCACCATCTGCATGCGTCACATGCGTCTTCGACGATAGCCTGCTCAACACATGCAGGGCTTTCTTCGGGAGACCAAGGAGGGGATGCAATCTTGGGTATTCCCAATCAGATCTGTGAGCTTCTTGTTCTCGATGCAGATCCGGCAAAGACGTAGAAGATCGGTTCGATTCTGCTGCTGCAGAATTCTTTTGTGATGCACCACACACCCTCGCTGCGATGTAAATGCTTGGCGTATTAGGGCGGTCACTCGTGGGGCTTCTCAATGAGCGCCTGCTCGACAGTCACCTAGTGAGGTTATTGGCGATGATGGCATCTGCCCGGACAACCAGCTGGAGTGCACAAGCAGCGTTTCGCGGCTGATCCGATTGCCGATCTGCTATGAAATTTCCCCCTTGAGGCTGCAGCTCAAGAGGTCCAGGAGGATTAAGTTTCATGGCTTGCTCAGCTCGGTGGAAAGGCCGTAAGATATTGCAAAGGAGTAACGACAATTGGAGCATCGCTTACGTTGGCGAGCGATGGCTCGGGTAGTTTTTGCCGGCAATTTTTGGTGCGATTGCAAACCATGCAACGAGGTGCTGAACTTGGGTGGCTGAGCACTGTAGCTCGGGCGTTGACTGACCAGCTACTTGGTGCGGCTGCGAACCATGCAACGAAGGGTTGCCGAGCATCGCAGCTCGGGCTTCGGCCCAACAGTTGCTTGTTGCAGCTGCAAACCATGCAGCAAAGTGCTGAGCATGGTTAGCCGAGCACTGTAGCTCGGGTTTTGCCGAGCGTCGCAGCTCGGGCTTTGGTTGGCCGAGCGTCGCAGCTCGGGCTTTGGTTGGCCGAGCGTCGCAGCTCGGGCTTTTGGCCGAGTAGCTGCAAACCACGCAATGAAGGGGTTGCCGAGCATCGCAGCTCGGGCTTTAGCTGGCCGAGCGTCGCAACTCAGCGTTATCGAGCCGCCGCTCGGTGCACCGCGAACCATACAAATGAATGGGTTGCCGAGCATCGCAGCAAGGGCTTTGGCCGAGCAGCTGCTTGGTGCAGTTGCAAACCACGCAATGAAGGGTAGCCGAGCATCGCAGCTCGGGCTTTGGTTGGCCGAAAGCGCGCGGCTCGGGCTTTGGTTGGCCGAGCGTCGCAGCTCGGGCTTTGGTTGGCCGAGCGTCGCAGCTCAGGCTTTTGGCCGAGTAGCTGCTTGGTGCAGGTGCAAACCACGCAATGAAGGGTTGCCGAGCATCGCAGCTCGGGCTTTGGTTGGCGTCGTCGAGCGTCTGGTGCGGTGCAATTGCGAACCATGCAAATGAAGGATTGCCGAGCATCGCAGCTCGGGCTTTGGCCGAGCAATGCTTGGTGTACCAAAACCACGCAGCAGGTGTTGAACGTGGTGTCGAGCATCGTAGCTTCGGGCTTTTAGGCGAGCAGTACTGGTGCAGCTGCAAACCATGCAGCAAAGTGCTGAACATGGGTGGCCGAGCGTCGCAGCTCGGGCTTTGGCTGCCGAGCAGCGCACTCGGGCTCAGATTTGGCCGAGCAGCTGCATGAGGCAGCGATGAAACATGCAGCGAAGGATTGCCGAGCATCGCAGCTTGGGCTTTAGCTGGCGAAGCCAGCGGCTTGGGCGTTAGGTGAGCAATTGTACTTCGGCAAATAACCATGCAACGAAGGATTGCCGAGCATCGCAGCTCGGGCTTTGGTCGGGCAGCTGCTTGGTGCAGAAACCATGCAGCAAGGTGCTGAACGTGGTTGGCCGAGCACTGTAGCTCGGGCTTTGCCGAGCAGCTGCTTGGTGCAGCTGCGAACCATGCAGCGAAGCGTTGAACATGGTTGGCCGAGCATCGCAGCTCGAGCTTTGGAGATTAGATGGGGCTGACCTTGCGACAACGGGCCCTCCTTCTAGCGTCAATCTGTTAATGTCAACAACTTTAATCTGTTAATGTCAACAACTTTGCGCCGTGGCCTCGAGGCCGTCATGGCTGGGTTCGGGTCCGAATGCACAGGGGTCGCCTCATCAATTTTCGGGCAGGAAGCCGACGTCGAGTTAGGTGAAGCTGATCCTCCGCTCGGTCGGGATCAGTTCCTTCATCTGGTGGCCAGCTCGCAGCATGCCCTTCAGTTCCTGCACACAGGTCGGGTCGGGGGTTTCCCGTCCCGACCCCTCCGATGCTTAAGTTAGCATTTGGGAGAGGGAGTTGAGTGTTTTAGAGAGAAATAGAGATAGAGAGAAAGAGCGAGTCCTTGGCTGCTGGTGTCTCAAGATCGATGTAGCTCCTCTCGACGATGGGAGCTCGACCGCTTCCATGCAGCTATGGCAGCTTTGTTAGGGATCGAGCGGCACTAAGAGGGGGGGGGGTGAATTAGTGCAGCGGATAAAACGATAGATTTTTCAGCGATTTAAAACAAGCTTCGGAAACTTCGTACGATGAAAGCAACGTTTCGTTTGAAACCGATTTTTGCGTTCTAACTTTAAAGCATGCGTACAAAGATAAAAAGGAAGTGGAGCAAGTAAAATAAAGGCTTGCAGCAAAGTAAAACAGAAATTTAAACACTCACACAATCAAGACGCAGCGATGTATAGTGGTTCGGTCAAAGTGACCTACATCCACTTCCGAAGCCTTCTCCGATGAGGCTCCCTTCTTCCACTACCAAATCCTTTGAAGGGGAAGGATCAAATACCCCTCTTACAACCCTTTACAAGTGGTTCACACTCTTACAAGATTTCAAAAGAAGAATGAGGTGAACACTTAAGCAAATGAAGAACAAGACTTTCCCAAGACTTATTTTCAAAATCTAACTCTCTAAGGGTTGTATTTTTCAGCTGAAAAGGAAGGGGTACGATGCAGACTCTGATGCAGACTCTGATGCAGACTCTGATAGCATGAGCATGCACGTAGCATGCATGCACGTAGTTGGTTCGGTTTGGGCCAAAATTTTGGCCCAAACTCATCTAATCAAGGCCCAATGGGCCCCACTTTAGGTTATCTAATCCTAATCCAAAATACGTGCTAACTACTTAATTTTAAAGACGTTTCCTAAGCTATTACAAAGTCCACATGACAACTTCTTCCGGCGAGCTTCCGGTCAACTTCCGACGGTCTTCCGACGAACCTTCTGAAACCATTCTGCGGACTCACAAAGAAGCTCTCGGACTTCACGATGATCTTGGCGAGTTCCCCGAGCTTCTTTGGCAAGCTCCGATCTTTCTTGGCAAGCTCGCGAACTTCCGATGAACCTCTCGGCGAACTTCCGAAAACCCTTCAAGCTCCTACTGTTCTCGGCCGCCCGGCAATGCTCCCAACGAATCTTCGGACTTTCGTTGAACACTCGAACTCCCAACGATTCATCACACTTGTCTTCGGCCCTTTGTTTCGCTTTACGTCTTCATCCCTATCGTAGTCACTCCTGCACAAACAAACAACAAACACTCTACTTCGATCTAGACAGTTATTACAATGCGAATTGACATTCAGTTGCCAGGTACATCATTGGTCGGTGCTTCGTCCGATCCTTCGGCACATCACCCTCTCTAGCGGCTTGTTGCCCAACCGACGGTTGACCTATGCAACCCCGATATCCATGGCGCAACTCCGCACTTCTTGGTCCGATGCCCGACGTATGAAGCCTCCTGCCAATAGTCGATCGAACCTCCGGCTCGACATCCAATATCCTGACGTGATCACCTCCGGTGCAACGTCAATTCCTCCAGCGTCAACTGTCTAATCCTGATCGATAGTAGACCTGCGTAACTCAAAACGCAGTTAGACAACAAAACACACTCAATTAGTTTCATCATCAAAATCCGAGATTCAACAAGCTTGGCTGCTGCTAGGCTGCGATAGAGAGCGTGGTTGCTGCCGTGCAGCGATGGAGAGCGCGGCTGCTGCGATGGGTTTGCTAAGAGAGCTTTCTTCTTCTTCTCCTCCTTCTCCTCCTTCTCCTTCTTCTCCTTCTTCTCTCTTTTCCCCCTTCTTCTCCTGAGTACTGGTTGATTCCCCTTTTTCTCCTCTTCTGTTCTTCTTCCCAGCCTCTCCCCTTTTCCCTTCTAAATGCAGAGGTTTTATAGGGAAGATTATTGTTGGTGATGTGCCTCTCCGCAGGGTCGTACATCTGATAGCGTCTGAATCTGGGTAGACCTGTGGACGACTCGATTTTTCCGAGATGGGGATGTGCCTCGATGGGCGTTCGGGCTGTCAAATCCCTTGTTTTATTACTCTTATCAAGAATGAATGCCTCATCTCCTTTCTTTGGTTTTTTGATAAAATTTTATACCAAACAAAATAGCGATATTGGTTTCTCATCCATTTTTTTGTTTATCTCGTTAAAAAAAGTATTTCTGGAAATTTATCAAGGTGGACTCGTAGTCTAATTTCTAATCAAGACACAGGAAAATGTTGTTTTGCTTAGGTCGAATCAAGCATTTTTGGGACGAAATATCTTTTATCCCATCTTTATTATCACAATAGCTTTTGATCTCAAACATCATAAACAACTGTCTTTATCAATTATTAGGAGCATCTTTAATGTACAGGGTAAAGGAAATCCACTATGCTTTTCCCTACATATATTATATACATGTATATATGTATACATATATATACATGTGTATACATATGTATACATATGTACATATATATACATGTATATATATATGTATATATGTATACATATATATATATACATGTATATATGTATATATATATATAGTGTATAAAAGGTGGATCCTTACGACAAAGTGAGATGGGTTGAACGCAAGCAGAGGCACAATTAATACTGTTTTTTTTTTTGCAAAATTAATACTGTAATTACTACAACAAAAGAAACAATTAGTACTGTAATCCATTGAGCAACAAAATATTACAATCATATACACCGATTTAAACAAAAGACCGACGAGGTCTATTTAACTTAATAGCAACAGAATGTTCTTGACGTTTGTTTTTTCTCTGCCAAAATTAGTGATGGCACGACGGTGAATAACGCGCAATAATAGGGCCAAAGCGTTGACGAAATCCACGCACGTCCGCCAGGTTACGCGAGCGGTTAGGGCACAACGCCACTTCACTGCCGGCAGGTGGCCGGAGGTCGTGCTGGCAAAGCGCTCTCTGAATATCTCCGAAAAACCCGGCTTCCCCCCAGGATCTGTCGCCGGCCGGGGCTCGGCCGCACCAGCGGGTTGAGGCACATGGCGAACCCGGCAAGTCTGCGCCAGTGGCGGTGGTGGTGCTTCGCGGTGTCTCCCGCTGGAAGGAGGGCGTCGAACGCCACCACATCCCACCTGGGGACTCCGTCCTGTTCCCTCTTACGTCACGGACACCATGGGTTGGGGCGATAGCTCCTGGTTCAGCCCGCGGCAGTACATTTTCGGCCGTCCAGCCGCTACCGCCCCCGGAACAGCCGCGATATCTTCTTCTTCCGGCGGCCGTGGGTGAGCGTTGGGACCCAATGACTTGATACCGGGGACTTCGGGCGCCTCGTATCTCGCTTCGGTTCCTCGGATTTTGGGTGGTGGCCGAAGAGGACGGAGAGGATACAAAGCTTGCCGGAGCCCGACCGCCGGCTAACGGAGGAGGAAGGCCCAACCTCAGGAGCACCGCAGGAGAGGTTGTGGTTGGGAGCGGAGGCGTCAGATTCCCTGCGACAGGCCAAGGGGCAGGCCGAGGGGGGTAGGGGGAGGGGGAGGGGAAGAGGCCGTGGCTGCGGCGTGGAGGGATGGCCGAGCGAGCACTCCGTTCGGGGAGCGACTAGGGCGAGGAGGCGATCGCGGAGGCAGGAGGCGCAGACGCCCGGGCCGTCCTCGTACGGGTGGTGTATGCACTTCATCTTTGGGTCGCTAGCGCCTCGGTTCCTCTCCTCGCTTCCGCCATTGTGGAGTAGTGGTAGCAATAGGAGAAGAAGAACAAAAATTGAGGTTAGGTTTTCGGCTTCGATTCTCTCGGATGGCGTAAAGGAGGAGGAGGAGGGAAGGATTCTTCTTCTTGGCTGGTTCGTGTTCTTCGTCTGTTTCGCGTGGCTCCCTCCCTCCCGTGGGCCATAAATTTCTATAGCGCCAGGTTTTGTTTTGCATATATATATATATATATACACCGTACGCTTTCGCTAAATTTAAATTTATTGCCATATTTGATGCATTTAATTAAAATATATGGGCCGAAAGCTGAACTCGGAAATTGGGCCTTTTTTAATTAAAAAATATTGGGTCTAATTGGCGGCCTGTTATGGTTAGGATTTCGTTCAGATTGGTCCCCAATAATGCATGCGCTGCTATGTGTGTTGGGCACGCAGTTTCTAGGTCATGGGACTTGGAAGGAACAGAGTAAGAGTCAGCAGTTCCTTCCAATATTTGATGTTCACGTTATTGGACGGCTTGATTCCAGCTGTGTGTGTGGACAACTCCGTATCGTTCTCTTCCTATTGACCAGATCGCAGTTTCGGAGCAAGAAGAAGGTCTTCATGAGCCACGATGTTTTCTTTCGAAGAAGAACAGTAAAAAAGCGCGAGGCTTAGAATGCTTTGTGACTTTTATTAGGATAATTTTGGTGTTTTTAACCTCCAAATCATGTTACCTTCGACTAGTCCGGCCTCTGCCTCTGTTTGAATCGAACCGAATAAAAACTTAATCGGTTAAGCCAAGCCAGCAAATGATTTAAAGATGCAATTTTAATAGCAAACTAGCTTCCATCTAGCGAAGCAGCTCTCCTTTAATAGTCATTTAAGGGTTTATTTTCTATGGATGGAGTATATAATACACACGCACACACATCTGCGGCCCATTTGTTATTTAATGTAGAACTGAATCAAGTTTTATAATTTACAAATGACACCCTCGGAGAACTCACTGAACTTGAAAAATATTATTATCCCATTGTTGGCTTACCACGCTGTAAAGTGACAAACTCAGTTCCAAGCAAGTTAAACAACGTCTGTCATGCTATGCCATATTTGCTTGACCTGGCTCAACTTGGCGAAAGGTTACTGTATGAGCATCTACACTTTATGAATCCGCCACATTTTTTGAAGCAGGTATTTTTCTGATTGTCTTTTATCTAATGCTTACTTTTCGAAGCATTTAACTCACAATCATACTATTGCACCTGATCAGTTGATTGTGAGAACAACAAGGGTTTGTTGGTTTATCTTTTTCCCATAGAGCACTACCTTGAAAGGTATAAGAAATTTCCTGCTTCATGAATGAGTTCAGAACCTTTTGGACGTGGAAGGAACAAATCTTTGAGCTTTGACTTCCTCCGAAACACAACATAAACTTCGTTATGCTTGGGACACATAAATCTCTCCATTGGAACTCTGGGAAAAAGCAATAATGAGAATCCTGGATTTTGCAGGCCAAGTAATATCAGATATTAAAGAACATATGAATGCCTGTTGGTGGTGACAGACAGCAGGAACATTAGCCATTCTCGTCATTGCAGGCTGCAAGCCGGGAAGGAAATATTTGCTTTCAAGAGTTCCTCTTCTCCGTAATCTATTTGCATGAGGTATGCAACACACGTGAAGAGCTGTCACCAATGCTTTTGCTTTTCTCAAACTGAAGTAGAATTTCCTTGTCGATTTATATTAATTTAGTCAACTTGGCACTGGTTGTATGATAGAACTCATCCCTCGTTCCAACAGCACAGTGGGTGCTGCACCAAGCAAGAAGGATGACAGCACAAGCTGATGGGGCGTGGATGATCGTGTCACCTGGGGAGCATTAACATGTGCTGTGGCCCCAATTATTAGTTGCTTAGGACCTAATCAACCCATTTAGACGCACGCCAATGTGAAAATTGTGCTGCATGGTATGGAGATGCACTGCTTGCGTTCCTTCCTGATGAGGTGCTGCGGATGCACATGCACATTAAAAGAAGCTTCCCCAGGAGAAGGATTGTAGGTAATTCATGCTTCCCTCATCGCGTGATCTATCCACGAAGAATGCTTACTGTATGAGCTAGAAAACCTAAGAGGGATGATATATGCTGGCAGGAGATAGACATGCAAAAACCTAAGATAGATAGACATGACATGAACTAGTCTTCATTGTTCATTATAAATTTCCATAGAAAATAAGGCGATATGGCTAATCACCAATGCATCTTTTTGCAAGGCCATCTGTAGTGGACATTGATGTGCAAGTGTTTTAGGTTGTGACAATTTTTACCTAGCTTTCCTTTCTGCTTTAATACCTCCATGGCTGTAGTCTACTAGCTTCTTCGCTTTATTATTTTGAGCAACTGCTGCAGTCTCTCTTACTTTCTTTCCACAAAAGATTCAGAATAAAAAAGAAAAAGATACAGAAAAGTGCATGTTGATACCGAGGATATCATTTGCCAATCAGAAGTGAAGAACATGGCTCTGCACGAGTTGAGTTGATCTGATACGATGCAATTTGATGTTAATTCTACGATAAATTCTTCGTGTTGATGACGCACACAAATGATAATCCCAAGATATAGAATAGTTTAAGAGAAGTCGGGTATTCTTTTCTGAAATGTTACTCAAAAGAATTTTAAAGCCATATAGTTTAATCAGTCATTTGGGTCACGTTGTTTGGTGCCTTCCTCCTCGTGCAGTCTTCTTTAAGAATGTGTATAACAGCTCCAAGGATGCACGCGTCAGGCAAAGAGCTTCTTGGCACATTCCTTGGGCCTTCTATTTCGAGTAAGTTCCCATTTTTTTCATTTCAGCTTTCCATTGGCAGCGGTGATTTGTTCCTTCTACTTTTAGCTTGTTGCATATCGCCTGACAACTCTCGACACTCATGGAATGGTGTTTGCTTTCGTGATGACTGCATGCTTGAGGAGACCTTCCCTCCGTTTTGTTAAAATGGCACACTTTTGTTTCAAATGACCCTATTAGCCTTTGGGCTTTTCTTCTTCTCTTGTTTTCTCTCCTACGAAAGCAATAGAATCAGTGCCTTTGTGCAGTGGAAAGTCTACTCAAAGAATCAGTGATTTTTAGCTCACTGGCTTTGTCTGACATTTGATGAACTGAACATATCATCAAAAAAGCTACTTAGTATATGAAATGAACGAAGCTTCTGCCTCCTTTTGCTCATAAATCATACTACATTATGTTTTTCTATTCCTATCCATGGTTTCAGCTCTGTATCTGCTTCCTGAACAGATTCAAGTGGTTCAAGATGGAGAGATCAAGAAGAGGAACTAAAGTAGAGAGTGTGTCATTCTCAAGGCATCCTTCATTTCCTTACTTCATGGTATTCGCCCGACTTGGCACATTGAGTTTCAGTAATTCTTAAACTTGTCAACTAAATCTGGTTTTAAATTCTTTAATGCAAGTCTTTTGGCCCTCATTGGCCCCAAGGATAGTTGAAACTTCAACAGCCCAAATGATCCTATGGAACTCTTGCAGAAACATGTACCGGTTATGGGATTAAATTGTGGCTATCTGACTCTGAATATTATTCTGCTGTTCTAAATCTCCTTCAGGATGAGAAAATGGAGAAACTCGAGGAGCGAGGAGAGATCGAGTTGTGCAAGGAGAAGTCACAGCTGTCGACATATTATTGTCCGTCGGAGGTCCTCAAACGTCCTAACGACGCCATGGAGTTCCTCTCTAGAACTTGGAGCCCATCTTCCTCGGATTTCTCCCAAATGCTTTCGTCAAACGTAAGTAGTAAAAGGAGCTAATTCTAATCCATGTTCATTATATACGATCCTCGGCAGAAGCCATACTACGCGCCCTGTCTATTATACTTTTGTCTCTAGAGACGTGAAGATATGAAATTTAGTACGTGAGACCCAAGAAAGCTTAAAGAGTTCCATACGGCTTGGTAATGCATGTACATGTTAGTTCTGTCCTACTTGAGAAGGATCATCATTCTGCTGAGCGTTCACCGAAGCTGATATGTCACTTGAACATCTGAACTCTGAATTGTCAAAATGAGTTTCGATGGATGCATCGATGGGTAGTGATCCATGCATATCTCTCGAGCAGCCAATAAATAGTGTCCAAGATCACATTCCACCATAATTAAGCCCTTCACAGCTACCCATGGTACATCAAATGCTAAACCAATTCCTGGCATTCAACTCATCAATGGCTGTCATGAATGCCAATTCACATGGGTGGTTTGAATCTTGGATCCAGGGCAGGGAGCATGACCAAGGGCTCCAGAAGCAGCAAACAGAGGAAAGCCTTGTCCATTTCGAAGAGGATGACAAAACCAGATTGGAGCAAGCAGTGGTAAGAACCTCCCTCACCCTTGTGTAAATTAGATGGTCATCTAGTTCAGGTAAGTGTGACTGTCTTCTGTTGCTCGTGGTCACTTTAGACGCTGCTTTCAGCTGGAAATCTTGTGCGGTCAGCTGCAGGAAAGCTCAAGCAACTACACTTTGGTTGCGTAAGTACTGAGGAAAGAACACATTGAAATACTCTTGTCTCATTGCTGCATGTTTATGAGGGAAGATGAAGCCAAGGCCACATCGGTCTCGTTACGGTCTGTGATTTCTTCGAAATTGCACAGATGAACGTAGGACAAATGAAGGCATGGTTGGGTGTGGAACTCTTTAGCAGCTTCTCCAGAGGATGCAGAGAGAAGAGAAAGGAGAAAGTGCGACTCCGGGAGGCTCAAGTCCATGCAGCACTCTCTGTAACGAGGCTGGCTGCGGCCATCGCAGGCTTCTCTGCCAATTCTAGGTTGGAGCCAACGAACGCAAAGTGCACGAGCGTGACAGGCATGGGAGGAGGGGCTTTGGATGAGAAGATGAACGCTGTGGTTGCTTCTGCCGCAGCTTTAGTCGCAACTGTGTGCGCCGAAGCAGCCGAGTCCGTGGGGGCCAATAGAGAGCGTGTTGCATCTGCCATCGGCACAGGCCTAGCGGCCAAAACTTCAGCTGATATGGTCTCGCTGACTGCAACATGTAATGCACCATTTACGACCTCTTTTACAGATGAATCAAGGAGTCTTGTCTAGATATCAACTCAGACGTAGCATTCCATGAATTCACATTGTAACAAAAAGGTTAATTATTGTAGGTTTAAGAGGAGCTGCCACACTCGAACTGAGAGCAGCAGCTGGTAGGCATGCATCAGAAGACCAGAAGACCCTTGCAAGAGGTGCCCGACTTCCTGTTCGCATGCCCGAAGGTGAGAACTCATGGCCGAAATCCTCATCATCACACATGATACCATACCTGCAAGCATTCATTTGCTTCGATGATCTTTCCTGAACTATTTATTACATTCCATGACTTGGCTTGCATCATGAGTGGATGTTTTGCAGGGAAAGTTCGACAAAGATTGGTGTACATTTTCCGCAAGCGTGATAAGCTTACAGTAAGATTAAGGAAGAAACACATTCGTGGAGTAATCAGCACATACACAGAGTGTTAGATACTGCCAACCTCATCCAGTGTCTTATAAAAGTGCTGCTGTGGATGTCAACATTTTTGTGCCAAACTGATCCAAACAAGTTGACTTTGAAGAATGCTTTACTTTAGTCATTCTCTCTGTATAAAGATTAAGCTACTGCACGCATCGACATTTTATGCACATTCTAACATACTTCTTTTTCAGATGGGATATTTAATGCAATGGAGGATTCGAAGGAAGGTGGCATTTCTAAGGATGATCATGGCTTCTACTCGATAACTCTTGGCACCACTGGGGGAGCCATCCAGATCATGTTCGAGCAACAAGTGCAATATAGCATCTGGAGGTCCACCATCTGTCACCTCTTGTGTGATCGCTAAAAGCTAATACACGTTGGAAATAAACTTATTCCAATATCAGACTAATTTATTTAAGAAAAGGTTGGTTGCATCAAGAAGGAGATTCAATCCATCAAGAAGAAAAGATAGATTAGATGTCTATGAAAAGACAAGTCAAAATAATCATTGGTTCTTGAAGAGGTTCCTTGAAAGAGAATGATTCATTCTGAATACAATAAATATGATGTATCTTTGGGACTATATAAACCCCATATGTTGGTTCATGAAAGTAATAGAATTTGTGAAATTCTAAAGAGTCTTTTGAGAGAAATAGAAAGTTACTCTTCTCCTACTCTTCCTCTGTTTAAAAACTCTCTCTTCTTCCTATCTAGATTATCAACATTTGGTATCAGAGCATAGGTTAAGCGATGGCCTCTTCCCAAAGTACCATCCAAATTCAGATCCCTAGATTGACAAAGAAAAATTATGATATATGGTGCATCCAAATGAAAGTTCTTCTAGGCTCCCAAGATGTATGAGAGTTTGTAGAAGATGGATTTATTGAGCCAAGTCCAGCAGAAGAAGGAGCAATGAATGCAGAAGCAAGAAAACAACTCAAAGATAGATGAAAGAAGGAGAAAAAGGCTTTGTTCATGATCTACCAAGGACTTGACGATATAATGTTCGAGATCATCGCTCCAGCAAATACTTCAAAGGAGGCTTGGGAAATGCTTCAAAAAGCATTTGGTGGTGTTGATAAGGTAAAGAAACTTCGTTTATAAGTTTTACGAGCCGACTTTAAAAAATTACAACAAGGTACTTCAAACTATTTCGATTACTTCTCGAAAGGTCATTTCTATTGTTCATCAAATGAGACGAAATGGTGAACAAATAAGTGATCAAAGAGTAATAGAAAAATATTGAGATCTTTAGATCCAAAATTTGATTTTATTCTTTATTGCGATTGAAGAATCTAAAGATTTGGAAACAATGTCTTTAGAACAACTTATGGGTTCTCTTCAAGTTCATGAACAAAGGATTACAAAAGAGGAGAAGACAAAACTTTGGAGCAAGCACTACAAACCAAGCTTACTCTTGAAAACAGAGGTGAATCAAAATTTCAAAGAGGAAGAGGTCGTGGACAAAAGGAAGAGGAGGCGAAATCAGACCAATCAGGAATCTCCAAACAATGAAGGTGGTGGAGAAAATTCTAGCCAAAGAGGCCAAGGTTATAGTCGAGGACGTGGCCGAGGTCGTGGACGTGACAGAAATTTTAAAAGGTCTGAAATACAATGCTATATTTGTAAAAGGTACGGACATTACTCTTTTGAATGTTATTACAATCCTAACAACCAAGGTGATAAGGCAAATTTTGTTGAGAAAGAAAAGAATGAAAATAAAGTTTTGCTGATGACATATGATAAACTGAAAGAAGATCAATCTATGACATGGTATTTAGATACTGGAGCTTCAAATCATATGTGTGGTATTAAAGATTGATTTTCAGAAATAGATACAAGTTATTCTGGAAATATTACATTTGGTGATATGTCTAAGAGACCAATAAGAGGCAAAGGTCAAATTCTCCTTGAACTAAATAATGGTAAAGAGTTATGCATTTCAGATGTTTATTATGTTCCTGATATGAAAAATAATATTTTGAGTTTGGGACAATTATTTGAAAAAGATTATAATATTGAGATGAAAGATATGACTCTTTCAATTCATGACAAGAATAGAATATTGATATCACATGTGAAAATGGTAAAAAACAGAATGTTTCCTCTGCATTTATGTATTTTTGATCGATCAAATTGTTTTAAGACTGATATTGAGGATATTTCTACATTATGGTATCTTAGATATGCTCATTTAAATTTTGAGGCTTTGAAACTTTTAGAGAAGTATAATATGGTGATAGGAATGCCAAGAATTGATCACCCATCAAAACTATGTGAAGTATGTGTTATGGGTAAGCAAGAAAGAAAGTCTTTCAAAGTCAGAAGAACAAGAAGAGCATGACATCGGCTTGATTTGGTACACTCAGATGTTTATGGTCCTATCAGTCTAGTATCACTTGAAGGAAGCAGGTATTTTCTTACATTCACTGATGATCATAGTGGAAAAACTTGGATTTATATATTAAAAGAAAAGAAAAAAGTTTTCAGTAAATTCAAAGAATTTAAGGAGTTGGTTGAACGACAAAGTGGTTGTAGGATTAAATGTTTAAGAACAAATAGAAGTGGTGAATATACATCAAATGAATTTGAAAACTTTTGTAAAAACAATGGGATTTTGCATCAATTCACTATGCCATACACACCTCAACAAAATGGTGTCTCAGAAAGAAAAAAATAGGACTATACTTAATATGGTCCGATGCATGTTAAAGGAAAGAAGAATTCCCAAAGAATTTTGGGGAGATGCTGTTGCCTCTGTGGTTTATTTGCTTAACAGGTTTCCAACAAAGCGAATTGGAAATGTTACACCAAAAGAAGCATGGAGCTTACAGAAACCAAGAGTTGATCATTTGAGAATTTTTGGAAGTATTGCATTTGCTAAGATACCAGAGGAAAAGAGAACAAAACTGGAGGATAAAGGCCAGAAATGCATTTTGTTAGGTTATGCTGAAAATTCTAGTGGTTATAAACTCTACAATCCTATCACAAATAAAGTTGTGATGTCAAGAGATGTTGAGTTTGATGAACAACAGATTTGGAACTGGAAAAGTGATGAACAGCATAAGAAAGCCATAGCTTCAGAAGAAGAAGATTTAATACAAGGAAACACCGAAGAGGCTTTACCTGAATCATCACCTAGATTAGTTAGGTCACATGATTCAAGAAGTCCGATTATAAGAAGGACAAGACCAGTTCAGGAGCTCTATGATGTGACTCGAAGGATTGATACTAACAATGACGAACTTTCTTTATTTTGTCTTTTTGTAGGATATGATCCATTAACCTTCGAAGAAGCTTGTAATGAAGAAAAATGGCGACAAGCAATGAATGAAGAGATTCGTGCAATTAATAAAAATGATACATGGGAGCTTACTACACTTCCAAAAGATCACCAAGCGATCGGTGTTAAGTGGATCTTCAAAACAAAAAGAAATGCATAAGGAGAGGTGGAGAAATATAAAGCACAATTGGTTGCAAAGGGATACAAACAACAATATGGGATCGACTATGAAGAAGTATTTGCACCAGTTGCTCGATTGGAAATAGTAAGATTCCTTATCTCCCTAATAGTTCAAATGAAATAATAAATTTTATAGATGGATGTCAAATCAGTATCTCTTAATGGAGTTCTTGAAGAAGAGGTATATATTTCAACAACTTCGAAGGAAACTTGGGATGACAGATGGAACAAGTTTAAGGGGGGATAATGTTGGAAATAAACTTATTCCAATATCATAAAGAGACTAATTTATTCAAGAAAAGGTTCATTGCATCAAGAAGGAGATTCAATCCATCAAGAAGAAAAGATAGATTAGATATCTATGGAAGGATAAGTCAAAATGATCATTGGTTCTTGAAGAGATTCCTTGAAAGAGAATGATTCATTCTGAATACAATAAATATGATGTATCTTTGGGAACTATATAAACCCCATATGTTGGTTCATAAAAGTAATAGAGTTTGTGAAATTGTAAAGAGTCTTTTGAGAGAAAAATAGAAAATTACTCTTCTCCTACTCTTCCTTTATTTGAAAACTCTCTCTTCTTCCTATCTAGATTTTCAACGATAGACCCGAGTAGTCGTACCATGGATGCTTTTCTATGTATACACCAAACATAAAACTGTAATTGAAGATTCTGTGCTTCGTTTCCTCGCAAAAACGCACGCACTTTTCTTTTTCTTTTGCCAATGAATTATTTCCACACAGACTTCAGGCGGGCAAAAAGCCAATCCGCAGAGTTTGGATAAAACTGTGTGGACCATATTCAAGCTTTGGGCCCAGAAGCAATCGCATGCGTTGTTGTCTGTCCATTATTGCTGCCTTGCAGATTCTATATCACTCCTTGATGGAAAATATATTACATGTTACTGACGTTTTTTCTAATCTTTTGCTGTGTATGTCCGTGTTAGTGCATGCGTTTTAGCATCTACATCGAGCTAGTGGACGACAAGGTTGTGTTGTGGTTCAGTGATCATGATCATCTTCGATGTACTTGTTATGGACATGACTTGGGCTTTGGCAAATGCATGAAATCTCTGGGATTAGCAACTACAAATCCCTCGATGTCATAACATTGTTTCCCTGCCGCAGTTTCAACCTTTACGTGCAGCCTTTATATGATATTCACACAAACAAATTTATGTGCAAATAAGATGAGGTGAATCCTCAAAAAAAAGAAAAAAAAATTATCTTTGAGAAATTCTCACGTAGTATTTTAACTTTCAAAAATTGTTGTAGATGATCATGTAAAAAGATTATTACATCATTATTTTTGTCAAACTCATTGTTGCTTTTGACTTGTACCGTCGCCCTTGTCTTCCTACATCACCCCTTGTTTTTGTAGATCTCACAAGTCACATCTCTTTCCTTCCTCATTTACGATCAACAATGAGAGAGGCCTATGGGCAATTGTAAAAGTGCAAGGCCTCTTGTCTTTCCTCCCTTATGATCAATAGTATGAGGAATTTGCAGACCTTGACGATTAGATCTACATCAAGAGTGAGGCCTATGGGCGATGGAGATGATTGTTGGGATCCGACAAAGATGAGACTTCTATCGTTGGTTGCCTTTGCATATAGCCACGAGCAATGACTTACTATTCAGGATTGAGTCATGATTAATAACTCGATGGAGGGCGATAGTCGATAGGGATAAAATGATTATTTTAAAAATATTTTATGATAATTTTTTAGTATTATTATTATTATTTTTTAAAGTTCGAATTTTTTAATGCATTTGTCCTACAAGAAAAGGATAAAGGGAAAGAAAAAAAAAAAGAAAAAGAAAAACTAGTCTTTTGGCCTCATATTTGTCTTATTTGACGCCGAAACACTCCACCCAACAACACCCAAATAACCAAATCCGCGCCGACTCCACCCGCGGCTTACTCCATCCATGGCGACCACGAGCGTCCCGTGGGCTCGCCCCTCCGCCTTTGGGTTGGTCGCCCCGTCGCCGCTCCGCGTCTCCCGCCGCCCCGGCGCGCCCGTCCGGGCCTTCCGCCGGAGCGACCTGGACGGGTTCGCTAGGCGCGTCGCCTCCAGCGAGGCCCTGCGGGACGCATGGCGGAGCGCCAACAACGGGATCGAGCAGGTCGTCTTCGAGGCCCGCCGCGCCGCCAAGCGCCTCGACCGCCGCTACGATCTCTTCCGGCGGTTTGACTCTGCCGCCCGCGCCGCCTCCAACTGGGCCCGCAAGATCGACCAGGAGCTGGGGATCGGGCGACGGTGGAGGTCGTTCTCCGTGGATTTCTCCAGGAATTGGCCTCGGGTTCGGTTTATCTTCCTTTTCGATCCGATCCTTTTATCCACTCTTTCAATATTCTAATGCTTCTTTTGGATTCTTTTCCGCAGTACAGGCGAGAGCTTAATGACTTTCTGCAAACACCCCTAGGCAGAGGCCTGGCCGTGAGTTCTTTCTCTTAATTTTACTAATCGTAAGCATTAGCTTCGTTTCCTTGATTACTACCTATGTCGAATCTTGTCTCAACTTTCTTGATTACTGCTAATCTTGAATATTATCTTCATTTTCTTGATCACACTGCTAGTGTTGAATCTTGTCTCAGTTTTCTTGATTGTTAATCGTGAATCTTGTCTCAATTTTCTTGATTACTAATCCTTAATCATGTCTCCATTTTCTTGATTGCCAATCTTTAATCTTGATTCTATATTGACGCATGTAATGATAATTAAATTGGTCTGTTGTCATCAAATGTATTGCCTGTCATCAGGGTAGATGTACATGCTGAATTTTAAGCACTTGGAAGTCCATCTATAAATGACATACAGATCAAAGTAGAGGACATCCAAGAAGAAATTATATTACTTGAGTACATTTACATTTCCTTCACTTCCTTTGTTAGTTCATGGTTTTGTTTGGTTGGTTAGGTTGCTAGTGTCACATATAACGTGACTAGTTGGACTAAAGAGAAAAAAATCATAGTTGATCTGTTAAATATATTTGTACATTAGGTTGACCATTTTCTTTGCCAAATTTAATATGAGTATTAGTTCTTGATTAGCCTTGTAACTTGTCCACCTTGTGTCCTTTTAGCTAGAGCATTTAATTTGCATAAATAACAAAAAGTTCCTTTTCTCTAGTTTCACTTGAGCTCATATTTGAACCCTAATTAGGTTTACAGCCATATCAAAATTTCTTAATGGAGCTCCTTAAATATTTTAGGAGGAACTAACCGAGATGTTCCTTCTTGTTATGAAGAAGCACAAATTAATATATAGTCACATCTAGCAACATCAAGATCATCAAATGCTTGGCAAACTCTATTTTTTCAACGAAACTCTCCATTTGTACATGTTTAGCTTCTTTGATCCTTGCAACTCATGTTCAATTAGCACACTGCATAGCCCGTGGTTAAGCTTAACAAGAAGGGCCAGTGTTTCTCGCTACAAGAAAGACAAAATTGAGTAGTATTCAACAAGTCTGTTCCTTGCCTTCTTCGTTCCTCAAGATTATTGTATAAAATATTCTGCTTGTCCCTGGATAGCTTATTCAAACTTGCTAGCTCACAATCACATCAAATATGTCACAGGACATATTAGTGTGAGAAGTACTTTCACTATCTACGGACTTCTAAAACCAAACAAGCACCAGCTACCAAGGCAACTTCTTGTGTGAATGGGACACACATTGACTATGATCAAGGTTTGTCCTTAACCTCTTGTTTAAAACGATTATTATCTTCATGCAGACACAAAAAGTTATATTAATTTCCTTTTGATGACACTGGACCTTCTAACCTTCTTAAGTATAAGACCTCTAAAGTTCACCAATGCAGACATGTGTTTACATATGCCCATGCCCTAGTTAGTATCCGAGAAACAGAATAAGCACTTTAAGGCACTAAAAAAATTGCTGAGATCATCCACCATCTTTGCAAAGTCTTCTTTGATGCTTCATTCTTAGTTGGATGGTTGAGCCAAAAAGCCAAAAAGCTGTTTATGTCTACATATTGTGATTGGAGGACTTCTCAATTAGAGCAGTCTGCACCATATAGGTTTCTAACATCTTACTCCACTTTGGTGGACCAATGTAGGTGTTGATACAGGCTTTTTGTAGTTCATTAATGCTACCACACAAAGTGGTATGTATTATGCATTTTGTGCTGGAGTCAAACATTTATGGAAACTACAATCATGCAATGACTATCCACTTTCATCTTGCTAACTGCAATTATAGAACATTATATTTTTGCAGCGCTTTTTCAGTAAGCTAAGTAATCCATTTATTCAATTCAAATGAGAAGATATATATTTTTTTAATACAAAATGCATGTTCTATTTAGTTGAAAGTATCATTTCCTGGGCTGAGGTGGACATGTTTTAAGATAAAACCTGGATCATTTTTATAATTTTAAATGGCATAAACATGAAGAAGATGATATTAAATATTATCATAAGATCATAACATTTACCCTCCTAGATCCTATATTGACGAGAGTCTCGTACATTTGGGTGCCCTTTATCTTGGATCATGATGCCTAACTATGTCTAATCTCATTCAATATGTTCTTTACTTGTTAGGATGTACATGATTTGGATTCTTCATATCCATACTTGTTTCCTTGGGGTATATGCTATTTGTTTTATATCCTTAATACCCTCTTTTTTGTAGACTATCTTCTTCCTCTGGTTTGCATTATCTGGGTGGCTGTTCAGATTTTTCATTTTAGCTACATGGGTGTTACCATTTGTTGCTCCTCTTCTTATTGAAACACTTGCCAACAACTTTGCTATTCAGGTAACTTGTATTTCATTAGATATTTGATGTTTCTTTTGTATGTCAATTTCTTACTCTATAGGTTCTTTTAAGCAACCTCACCTATATTGGGTGCATTTCTAGATATTCTCTGTTTTTTATTGCTATGCACAATTTGATTAATTGCATGACAGAGAAAATTACATTACCTTCTTGATTGGATAGAAAGGAAATATGATAGTATCTTTCTTTGAATTACTTATTTTCTTTGGTTTTCCTTATTGTGATGCAAGTCCTAACTTTAGTTAGTGGTTTGGTACTGCTTTGGGATTGAAGGTGCATGTGTGTGTTGACTGTTGACCTGATATCTCATTATATTGTTATCACAAGTTATCATTACAACAGTGTTCGCTTTGATCCGGCCTTCATGCAGAAGATACGGTCTGTGTTCTTGAAGTTTATTTGTGCAATGGTAAATGGCTTCCTTAGGTTGTCCATTTCTTTGTGTGATTCGTTGTTCCTTTCTATTCATTAGTTTGCCGTTGTGAATTATACAATACTGTCATAAGCTTTTATGTTGTATATATATATACACATATATATATATATGTGAATTTCATACAAAATTTCAAGCTTCAATCAACATCCTTGCCATACCCGAGTCTTGTGATTTGTATATCATTTTATGTCAATATCTACATAATATCTTTTTGATTAAGAAAAATAACAATTTGCGAGTCTGTTCCTTCTTTGTGGATAATATTTGCTGATATTCTCCTTTTATGGTTAATTCATGGGATATCAGATCCATTTTTTGAATAGCAGTCAGTATGTCTCACTGAGTATGTAGTGTCTATGTTGATATGTATCTTTGCTTTCCTTTATGTGGTCCTAGCTAATTTTTGCTCTAAGTTCTACGTTCTTTTTGTTCAATCATGATCTATATAAGCCACTGCCTTTCAGTGCTTCGCTACAGCATATGCATTTTGCTGTTTTCCTTGATGCCTATTGCTTGCACTGTGCACCTTGTATCATCAACTTTCTAAATTATGTGAACTATTTGAAACTACTCACTTGATCACACAATCAAACTGAAATTACATTCCATTTTATTTTTCTTAATATACAATCGGGTAAACAATTCCTGTCCATGCTGGTCATTATGAAGTGACCCAGAGCAAGAAAGATTGCACATGTTGTTGTGATTTATACTTCATATTATGATATGTGACTGAGCAAGTGGAGGCACAAGTCAGTGACTCCAGTAAAGTGGTGACATGCCAGTTTAGTTCCTGATTGAAAGTCGAGGAAATTTGAATTGGTTTATCAGGCTTGATGATTATTAATTTAGGTTTAAGCATTTTGGATCACCTCTAGGCCTATTAAGTTAATGGATTAGTTTTACCATCAGATGATGTCGTAACAGTTGGTGTCTGTGAAGACTAAGTATTAGGCATGGTAAACCACCGAATTGTGCCTCACATGCCCTTGTGTCTTCTAGGCTATGTGTTGGTTTGGGTTATGACAAGAATGTAGTCTAATTTTGTCCTACGGAAGTCATCTTTTAAATAAGCATTGTGATGATAGCAGTTTTCCTAAGGTCTACTCCGTTCTGAGGTTTCTTGTGGGGTTGAGACTTTAATTCTTCGACTCATCACTCTAGCTACTATTTCCTGTCTCCATATAATCAAGTGATTGGCAAGAGTGTTTCTTTACCAGAACAAACATTTCCGATCCTTATATCAATTTGATTCCATAGGCGATTCCTTTTAGGTACTCCTCGGTGGGTCACTGGAAGATTTGAGTTTTGGGAACACCTCAAAACCAATTTCTGTCACATAAGCATGCTGGCTGAGTTTGCCCTTGCTCGTTTGTCACAATAGTTGGCTTTCATTTTGAACACATTGGCATGAATCTTAGTTAGGTTGTCAAGATCTGTATCCTACGCAGAATCAAGAAGTTTTTAGAATTGAATCAAGAGGTCGAAAAGTGGTCCTGAATCTTATAAATGAGAAATTTTTTAAATGATCAAATGAAATATATGTTTCTTTTGAGCAAATGTACCATAAGTTAGTATATTATGACTTCATTTAATAGGAAACAGAATTTTAAATAGAAAAAGGAAGGAAGAAAAAGGGTAACCTGAGATGACAATGTCATAAATTCCTTTAGATTCATGTATACCATTTTTACCTTGTGTACGATGTTTAACAATAAAAAGTTGTTATTGGTGGTATAGTGGATTCTAGTGGTTCTTGTTGTGATGGTTGGGTTGTATTCACCTGTGATGGGGCTTTGTTTTATGTTAAGTTTCAGAATATTGTTATGTTGGGATTGGCTTTTGGATTAGATGTTGTGATGAAAGGAACTGGATTTGTTGTTTGATTTTGAATGAAAATTAGGTTTGGGTCTTAAGCTGGGCTGTATTAGAAATTTGGATTGGAGCTTGAATGAATTAAAGTTGAAATTTGGATTGGGATTCTAGCTTTCTTATCAAGTGAGTTTATAAATTTGCGATGAGTGAGATTAGAGCGAATTAAAGTAGTGCGTTAACACAGTGGCGAACCATGTTATCAAATTAAACTTGGATTTAGTTACCCAGTGAGAAGGCCACTGGCTTTAGTTGGGATGCATGTTTCTCAAGAGTAATATCTTGTTTAACTTGACACGACAAAGCAGTTAGGTCCAGATGTTGTTTAATCATAACTAGGATTTTTAACAAATTTAATGTTTGATTTAATCAACCCATTCTGCTTCAGAAAGGATTGCAAACATTGCTTATGAATGCTCAAGGTAGTTTTGTCGACAGCCAAAAGAATGATGTTAATATGTTTTATTTAGGACTCTCATGCTTGGAATTTTCATCCTTCAATATCGTATGTTCTTATTGCTTCTCAGTATTTTCAGCATCATTTATTATATTATTATTATTTTTAAAAAATAGAAATTACACAAAAGCTTTCACAACACAGGGCACATGTCCAGCTTGTAAGAGGCAATTTGTGGGCAGCCGCAACCAGGTGATCCGTTGCACAGGATGTAAGAACATTGTATGGCGGCCAAGAGATGGCTTCTCAAGGGGTAGTAGAAACAATTCGTCCTCCTCTAAAGCCTCAGAACCCGACATCATCGATATTGAAATTGAGGAGAAATGATAGGCAAAGTTCTGGAGGGCTAACTTACCGCGCATGCAATCCCATCGTCCCGTAGATTTCCCGTATAATAATGGTAGCTTTTGCTTCTTCCAATGAGATTGTAAATATGATGAATTTTGCAATGGTTTATTTTTCAGCATCGAGCGGGTGCATGCACATCTTGTCATTTGATTTTGATAAGTTTTAGTAACTAGCGACAGCAAAAGAGAAAATTGATACACGAACATCCATTTTTTCAAGTCCTGCCCTCTAACGAATCAATAAAAGAAAATATATAATCTCTCTCGTACAGTACCTAAAGGATTTTATGTATTTATAGACGAGAGCTAATGATCAAGAATAAATAATTTAAAAAGTTTTTATTATCAAAATTATCTTTTAAAAAAAATCTTATTATAATTAAATTTAATTAATTATTATAATTAAAATCTAATTAGATAGAATCTCATAATCCAATAGTTGGTACAATAAATACTTATTTTTACCATAATTTCTTATCGTTTGGTACTTGATTTGATGTAAAATAATCTAATATTTGGTACAATAAATACTTAGTTTTACTATAATTTTTTTATCGTTTGATACTTGATTTGATGTGAAGTATTCTTACTATAGTTACTCGAAACAAACAAACAAGACGAGGAACAGATCAACCCAAGAAACAAACAAAATTACTCGAAACAAAAGCTCTCTGGCTAAGGGAGGGTTAGGGTTACGATAAGGATAAGGTCCATTACCTTCCGATGCCAAAGTCTTCGACCGGGACGACTTGGACTGAAACCAAGAAAGATCAACTCCGAGAAAGAAACCACATGAACCAAAGGAAGGATCAATTCCGAGGCGCCTGGAACTCGCTTCAGCGCCGGCCGTCGTGACCAACACCACCATCTTCCTGCAGCAAAATCCAACAAAACCAAGGGGCAAAGGTGAAACAAAGCAGGCGATGCCTCCAAGAATAGTTCTCGAAACTCCCGAATCGCCGCGTGGGTCGGGAGAGCGGCAATTGCGGGGAAGCAGTTGCAACAACGGCGCCGGGTTTTATAGATGCCCCGGGCCGGATGGGATGGGCTGGGCTGGGCTGGGCCGCGACAGACATGGACTTCTAATTGCACGCGCAACCTGTAGTTATATAACTCGGCACGCTGCATATAAAAATTACGCTCATAATTAAGTGATTTTGTTCGGAGAACATACCGTGACGCTTAATAACTCTCATAGGCAAAATACGCTGCACATTATCCGAATCTCAACTATGTGATTGTGTTCGGTGAATATGCCAAGAGATCCATCCATCTCAGAAACAGAAACGAAACCCACACATTGCTGCGTCCATCTCCTGGATCTAGAAAAGGAAACCATGCATCATCGCGTGCGGTGGCCAACACGAGGTAATCTTTTCCCCGGATTTACCTTATTCAATGAGCACCGACCATTTGGGTAAAGTACTCTTCACTCGCCATTAACCGCAGATCAATCTGGTTGATCTCGCTTCCCGCTGCCACTCGCACTTCTTTCCCCTGTGACATTGGAGAAGGCAGTAGACATCAGAAAGTGGCTCAAGGAAGGAAAACTGTAGGAATGTTTCACCAAGACATGTTTGATGTGCCAAGTAAGATCTGTATGTTTGTTTTATTTATCTTGTTCTAAAGATCAATCAAAAGAAAGAAAGCAATCATGACAACAAAGAATTGTGTTGGCATCTTCACACAATCATGAGTAATGGTTGGACGTAAAAGCAATCTGCAGAACCATGGAAAGGAAAGAAACTGAGCAACTCCATGTTTTATTATATGTAGAGACCTGTGTCATCCATATCGTTTCTTGTATGATCATTAGGAAACAACAGATAGTGCACAATGAAGTCTTCAGGTAATATTTAGAGAAGAACTTATCTGGTGATGGCAGAATTGCATGTGATTCATATATACAGTCTGGTTCACCAGCATTTGGTCTTGGATGGTGCAATGTGAAGAAATAAGATGGCCATGCAGTTTGCTACATGAATTTTCTTGAATAAATTGGTCGTCAATTTAGTGAAAACCAAACTGACATGATTCCCCATAAACAGCTTAAACTAGGAAAGGACCAAGGTTCAGAAACTCTGGTAAAGAAAGATGATGTCAAATAAAGCATTTTAAAGCTAATTATCCTGATAAAAACTGATGGCCTTCAAAACTGAAACTTTGCAATCAAAAGTAATGACACATAGGCAAGAACTCAGAACTCTAAAATTTAATGCAATATGCTATAAAAGGGAGTTCAACTGTAGCCAGTGACAAATCCTACATAATTATTCAAAGCATAATTCTCACAGATGCATCTCATATTGCAGGTTTGACAAGGTCACAGAAAAAGAAATCACCTTCTTGTGAGATTTAAAAAATTTAGTGACAAAGGAAATAGTCCTGTTCATATCAAACTAAATTTTGATATCTGCATTAAACTAAACATCGTTAAGCATTAAGAATTTTAGGATCCAACAACTGTTTGGATGCAACTTTATAAATGATAAGATGGCTAGTGTGTTTACAATTTGAAATCAAATGGCTGAATCTACATAGTGCATCTGCATCCTCAAGGGTCCACTGGATAGGAACTTCAATTCTGTTTTGGTGTGTCACCATCTCAGATGTGTCAATCCTTTCTAAATCTGATGTGATTGTAAAAAAAATTGAAGGTATTCAAGAAGAGGTTAAATTCATATGCCATAACCCTCACAAATAAGCTACCAAATTTTTTATAACAATTATATTTATAACAGTGCCCAAAATAATCTCATGTAGTTTCTATTTGAGTTCTCAAAAGAATGAGATCAGTGTGTAACACCAACCAGGCAAGTTTTACAAAGTATGAAACATTCTACCTTCAAAGTGAAACAGTAAATCTAATTTAGTTGCTTGCTTGTCTAACCTGCAGTTACTGCATAACCTTTGTTTCTTTACCCACTGAAAATAGTGTTTCGTTCTCCTGCAGATTTCCATTCACCTCAATTTTGGGAAGGATGGAAAGATATTAGCACACTTTGTTTCTGGAAGAATCTTTTTGTATTTGTCCATCTCATTTTTATCAGTTGTTTCTTCATGCAACTCTTATGGAAGATACTTAGCAAATCATGCAGAATGAGATCCAGGACCAATGTTGAAGAGATGCAAAACTGCCCTACTGATCAGAACAATCTTAATTGTATACGCTTGAGTTTCTCATACCAAGCTGCCAAAGTTTCTTGCTTACTGTTACTAGTCACCAACTTGTTTGGACTTGTTTTCTTTCTGCTAAAAGGAGGTCAAGGCAATTGCAAGTACATTACGTCAGTTCTAGCCGAGACAACACAGTTGATATCCTGGATAATTTTGCTTGTCATCACACTGAATCTCCCACAAACTCGATCTGAAAAAATTTCTCGGGTTATAAGAACATGGTTGATATGTAGTTTCCTGCAGTCAGCTACCTTTACTGTTATTGACATACAGTCAATTCTTCAAGAGAAGTCATTCTTAAGAATAGAACAATATACCGATATAATTAATCTCTTTCCCTGCATATTACTGTTTGTCATTGCAGTCAGAGGCACAACAGGGATCAGCAGCGACTCCGGCAGTCTCAGAGAACCACTATTGCAAGTGCAAACATCAAAGGCGAAGCATGTTGAAAGCCAGAGGAGCTCTATGTATGGAAGTGCAAATCTTTTACAACTTATGACATTCTCGTGGCTTAATCCGCTATTTGCTATGGGGAGAAGGAAGCCTCTAGAGCAGAATGAAATACCAGATGTTGATAAAAACAGTTCTGCTGAGTTTGTGTCCCACTCGTTTGATAGCTGCCTGAATAATGTCAAAGAAAGATACGGCTTGAGAACTTCATCTATCTACAGAGCAATCTTTGCATTCATTAGGAAAAAGGCAGCGATCAATGCAAGCTTTGCAGTTGTAGCAGCAGGGGCCTCTTATGTTGGACCTTCATTGATTGTCAACTTTGTTAAGTTCTTAGGAGAAGAGAGGCAGCATGGGTTGAGAAGTGGTTATGTGCTTGCACTTACATTCCTAGGTGCCAAAGTTGTGGAGTCTGTGTGCCAGAGACAATGGAATTTTGGAGCCCAACAGCTTGCAATGTGTGTAAGATCTGCTCTAATATCCCATTTATATAAAAAAGGCCTTGAATTATCAAGCGAGTCTCGGCAGAGCCATACAAGTGGGGAGATTATCAACTACATAAGTGTGGATATCCAAAGGATCACAGACCTCATGTGGCATTTAAATATCATATGGATGCTTCCAGTTCAGATTTCACTAGCAATATATGTTCTTCATAAGAATCTGGGAGTGGGATCTTTTGCTGGATTAGCAGCAACAACAGTGGTAATGGCATGCAATATTCCTATAACAAGAGCACAAAAAAGATTCCAGAGCAGAATCATGAAAGCTAAAGATGAACGAATGAAAGCAACCGCAGAAGTCCTCCGAAACATGAAAATTCTGAAACTACAAGCTTGGGACATACAATACCTTCACAAGTTAGAAGCCTTGAGAAACACAGAGTACAACTGGCTGTGGACGTATGAGAGAGTACAATTAATTTCATCTTTCATATTCTGGGGAGCACCTATGTTCATATCAGCAGCAACATTTGGAACATGCATACTAATAGGAATTCCTCTGACAACAGGAAGAGTTTTGTCTGCTTTGGCAACATTCAGAATGCTGCAAGATCCAATCTTTACCATCCCTGATTTGCTTTCAGTACTTGCACAAGGAAAAGTTTCAGCTGACAGAATAGCAAAGTACCTCCAAGAAGATGAAATGAAATCTGATGTGGTTGAAATTGTTCCAAGAACAGAAACAGAGATTGATGTTGAGATCGATCATGGAATATTTTGCTGGAACAAAGACTCCATATACCCCACACTTGAAAATATACAGTTGAAGGTGCATAGGGGAATGAAGGTGGCTATTTGTGGTACTGTTGGTTCGGGAAAGTCTAGTTTACTGTCTTGCATCCTTGGAGAACTACAAAAGCTGGAAGGAAAGGTGAAAATTAGTGGCAGCAAAGCATATGTTTCTCAATCCCCATGGATAATATCAGGAAATGTTAGAGAAAATATTATCTTTGGAAATCCTTTTGACAGCGAAAAGTATGAAAAGACAGTTGAGGTTTGTGCACTGAAGAAGGATTTTGAGCTCTTCCCTAATGGGGACCGGACAGAGATTGGAGAGAGGGGTATAAATATGAGTGGAGGACAGAAGCAGAGGATCCAAATAGCTAGAGCAGTCTACCAGGATGCCGACATATACCTTCTTGATGACCCTTTCAGTGCTTTGGATGCTCATACTGGCACTCAACTATTCAAGGTTATATTGCAGAAATATGCTTTAAACAAATGATCCCCCTCTCTCTTCCCTCTCAAATGTATAACATAGTAAAAGACTAGAATTGACAGAGAAAACCATACAGCACAATTTATATATAAAATTCCTTGTCTTCTCTAATATGTTCCAAAGCAAATATTTTTTAAATGAATCCGAGGACCAAATGTTTGAGTTACCTAGCAATTATCACTTTCAATTTTCTCGTTGTGGAAAAACCTCTTCATATGTTGACAAATGCTTTATGCTTATTCTGCAGGATTGTCTAATGGGTGCTCTTAGAGACAAAACCATACTTTATGTTACACATCAAGTTGAATTTCTTCCAATAGCAGACCTTATCCTGGTAAAGAAAAACTGCTGAAATTCCTTTTTCTCAAATGATTATGCTGCAAGAATTATAGTTCTTCCCATTGCATCTAATAAAACAAAACCAATTAACATATTATCAACTAGAAGCACTCAGCAGGACAACATTGTGGCATCCCCATAAAACTAACACAGTCATGTTTCCTACTCAATTTGTCATGTAGTCAAGTAGAATGATTAAGACCAGCTAATAGCAATTGACATAACAGGTGATGCAGAATGGAAAAATTGAACAGGCTGGAGCTTTTGATGAGCTTCTGAGGCAAAACATAGGATTTGAGGTGTTAGTTGGAGCTCATAGTGATGCTCTTGAATTAATACTCAAGACAGAAGCCTCAAGCAAATTGCTGCATGATGCAGAGATAAATTTACTACAGGCATCAAGCAGTCATGATTCTATTGAAGAAAAAAAATCAAGTAGTTCATTTCAAATCATTGATAAGCAAGAGTCTAAACATGATCTTTGTCAAGATATGGATAATAGAGGGAGGCTAATACAAGCTGAGGAGAGAGAGAAAGGAAGTGTTTCCAAAGATGTTTATTGGGCATACCTGACTGCGGTACAAGGAGGAGCTATGGTTCCCATAATAGTCTTAGCACATTCAATTTTCCAGATATTGCAAGTAGCAAGCAACTATTGGATGGCATGGGCTTCCCCTTCATCTACAACCACAGAATCGGCAGTGGGGCTCAAGTTTCTCTTTTTGGTGTATGTGCTTCTTTCAGTTGGATGTTCACTGTGTTCGTTGATCCGAGCAACAATACTTATAAAAGTTGGTCTTTTGACATCTCAAAAATTTTTCCAAAAGATGCTCCACTCTGTTCTCCGTGCTCCAATGTCCTTCTTTGATTCAACGCCTTCTGGGAGGATCTTAAACAGGGTTAGTACTTAGTTTAATCTCTCATTCATGTAACTCCTGCATCATATATATTCATAGACCATTGTGCTTAAGATGACTAATTGATTATTTGTAAATTTCCTGTAGGCCTCGACAGACCAAAGTGTGCTTGACTTAGAATTAGCAGCAAGGTTGGCATGGTGTGCATTTTCAGTTATACAGATCCTAGGGACCATTGCAGTTATGTCACAGGTTGCTTGGCCAACTTTTGCAATACTCATTCCAGTATCAGCAATCTGTATATGGTATCAAGTAAGAGAACTCTCTCACTCAAAAAAACAAAAAAAAACAAACATCAAGATTCATTGTCAATATCAGATTATTGGTCCCACCAGAAATGCTTGAATTTTAAAGGAATAATTTGACCAGTTATTAATATTATTTTTTAAAATTTAGTTTGCCATGATTTTGTCTGCCATTATATATGACATGCAATAAGCAAAAGTAGATCTGTGTACAGGAGTACAGAAATCAACTTAACCATAGTTAGATATTCAGGTATAATGGTCAACTAAATCATTTTGGTGATTTGAAGATTGAATTCTTGACAATGGCTGATGCAGCAATACTACATACCGACTGCAAGAGAATTGGCTCGGCTGTCAGAAATTCAAAGATCTCCAATCCTTCATCATTTTGCAGAATCATTCTCTGGTGCTACAACTATTAGAGCATTTGGGCAGAAGGACCGTTTCAGCAATACAAACCTTGATCTCATAGATAATTACTCAAGGCCATGGTTTCACGATTTTTCTGCAGTAGAATGGCTCTCATTCAGGCTAGATTTGTTATCCAGCTTTGTGTTTGCTTTCTCATTGATTTTGCTTGTGAACCTGCCAGAAGGATTTTTCAGTCCAAGTGAGCATATTAGCATATATATTCAAGTGAAAAGTCCATTTACCTATACTTTGATAGTACTTGTCAACTTGTCATAAAAGTTGGTTAATCAAAATAGAATTTCATTTGTATGCTATACAGGCATTGCAGGGCTTGCAGTGACCTATGGATTAAATCTCAATTCACAACTTGCGACTATCATCTGGTTTATATGCAACATAGAAACTACAATGATCTCAGTTGAGAGAATACTACAATACTCAAGGATTCCAAGTGAAGCTCCTGTACTTATTGAAGGTTGTCGACCACCAACCAATTGGCCACAATTTGGTACTATATGCTTCAAGAATTTGGAGGTGATCTCAAATTCCGATATTACATCCATATTTATGCATAATCAAGAGAAATTTATAGACACACATAGTCATTTGGAAATCTGTCAATGCAGTGAAAATTTGTCCCTATGGAATAATAGTGTAAAAGTAAGGTCAAATAGTATGTAGAAACACACGAACAGATATTTTCACCCAAAGTCCAGTCAGCCTCTTTTTGTTATCAACACTGGGAGAAGGTGATAGCGTTATTTTTTTCCAGTATGCTGTGGGGACAAGTAATCCATTCCATAATAGAAGTTGATTCTTAGACAAAACATCAAGCATTATGACTCCATGTTTGTTTATTCTATGTTCTGATGCTTGTCTACATAATTGCCACATTAATTACAAGATTTACAAGCCAAGTAGAGAGCTAGGCACTTCTATATAGATTGCAAAAAATAACAAGCATAGTTGAAAACACAATTTAGAAGAATGATTATTAGCTCTTATCATCCAGCAAACAATAGTTTTTGCATCAAACAATAATAATGCAATATATGATATAGCATATTGAGGAAATTAAATATTATAGATTAGAAAAGAGATGAGCTGAAAAACAGTTCAAGTTATCTTCATATGACTTGTAAGCTTGTATGCTGAAAACTTGCAACTGTCTAAACATAGAAATTGATACAAATTTTGATATCATTTCCATGACAAAACAATTAAAATTTCCCAAAGCCTAATGGACTAGTGTGTGGTTTGTATTGTAGATATTTACAATTATAAATTAATTTCCACATGGATGAAAGCCTTCACTTTAGTAACCATGGGTTAGGTACAATCCATCATTAGACCCACCGTATCAACTCTTATGCCCTGTGGTTCTAGTAGATTGATTCTCAGCTGCAAGGAGCTTGATAATTCTACATATATCACCCAATATCCTAATTATAAAATTAATATTTTTAATTATTTTATCCTTGGGGTGTAAGGTTTAAGGTTGAACAATAAAGAAATAGAACATGCAAAAGGTTTGTATTGCTGAAATGAGAATGTTGAGGTGGTTGTGTGGAGTCAATAGAAAAGATAGTAAAAGAAATTTCATTTGTCAACAAGTATAGCATCGATAGAGGATAAATTGAGGAAGAATCATTTAAAATTATATGAATATATCCTAAGGAGAACTAAAAGATTCATATATTTGACCTCAAATAGTTAGGACATTCCAATTTTTTATGTTCTTATTCTTCTTGTAGTAGTTAGTTTATCCTTAATTTCTTTATAATACTGATGATTATTGTTGTATTCGTTTTAATAGCCATACTTCTCTTTCATAGCTAGGCAGTATCAATGTGGACAAAGCCAACAAACATAAATCAACCTAGATCTCAAGTTTTAGGCTATTATTTACTATAATCCCATCTGCATTTTCTGCTTCAGATAACAGTTGCAACTGTTTGGCAGATGACTGCCACTACAAAGTACTAAGAAAATCTCTACCCTTTTAATAGTAAACTTAGATTAATCAAATATAAAAAAATTTATATTTCTAGTTTAAAAACCTTGTTTATATTGAGAATTAGATACAGAGATCCCAAGGCCCAAGATATGTAGATAATCATATGGTTACACAAAAGAATTTTGTGCTCAACTTTAATAAGTAATCATTCTTTTTTTCTATTTATTTTTTATTTTTGTTTTCCCTACAGGTTAGATATGTTGTTTTCTAAAAACTTATGGTTTGTTGCTATTGTTGTTGATACAGGTCAGATATGCTGAACATCTGCCATCTGTCTTGAAAAACATAACTTGCACAGTTCCAGGAAGAAAACAAGTTGGTATTGTAGGACGAACTGGCAGCGGCAAATCAACTTTGATACAGGCTCTTTTCCGTATTGTTGAACCACGAGAAGGAACCATTCAAATTGATGATGTTGATATCTGCAAGATAGGTCTCCATGACTTGCGTTCCAAACTAAGCATCATACCACAAGACCCAATATTGTTTGAGGGAACAGTGAGGGGAAACCTTGATCCATTGGAGGAATACTCAGATAGCAGGATATGGGAGGCAAGTTGTTTCTTCAAACCCAAAATTTTCATAATATACAGAATCCAAGAATGTCACTACAGCTATGGTATCGAGCATGATTTTGGATGAGGCAGAAATTATCAAGTAATGATATAATGCTCGATACTTGAAGAATAGAACTGTCTCAAGGGAACATAAAAACTATAAGTTGACCAAATAAAGTAGACGGCAAAGTAAAGACACTGCTAACCATACATAATTTGAGTTTATTCCAATCTATAGTTTTCAGTTCATATAAAACAAAAGATCTTCAACTCAGATGCTTCAATTTCCAAACAGAAGATGTTTCTTGAACTCAGTGTTGTATATTAAAATGTCTTTAAGAAACTAAATGCCAAATCTTATTTAAATGTATCCTAACTAGAAGATTGACATATGCTTTATGATCCTTTAGGTACTAGACAAGTGTCAGCTTGGTGATCTGATGCGACAAGATAGCAAGAAGCTGGATTCAACAGGTAAAACATACCAAGGGGATTATGATCATTTGATAACAAACTTACAGTTCATTACTACTCAAATCAGAAGATTGGTTTAGAGTTACCAGTCTAATAATTTATAAGAGGCTTTCTACAGTTATTGAAAATGGAGAAAACTGGAGTGTTGGACAGAGGCAACTATTCTGTCTAGGAAGAGCACTGTTGAAGAGAAGTAACATTCTTGTTCTGGATGAAGCAACAGCCTCAATTGATTCTGCTACAGATGCAATAATCCAAGCAACATTACGTCACGAATTCAGGGACTGCACAATACTCATCATAGCCCACAGGATTCACACGGTTATAGATAGCCATCTCATTCTTGTTCTTAGTGAAGGTAATCAAGGTTATAATCCATTGAAGATAAAAATAATTTGCAGATATTTTGTGCATGATTTAACTTGTACACTTTCTTGTTCTTAAGCAGGAAGCATTGTTGAGTATGACAAACCATCCAAGTTACTGGAACGAGAAGATTCATCATTTGCTAAGCTTATAAAGGAATATTCAATGAGATCACAGAGCATTCACAATCCAACACATATTGCAACTAAGACATCATAAATTTTGGATTTTCATATATTTAGAATGATAGATACAGAGGCAACAGCTCAATCTCCAATGGAATGACATATGGTATTTTGTGCTAAATTCAATGACAGGTGTTTGATTTCTCCATCAAAGACTGAGTATCTCATAATTAGAAAAATTTACTCGCAACATTCTTCTAAGTAATGCCAACTGGAGCATGGGAAATGTAACACTGGCAAAGATCCAACATTTAAGAACTACATTGTAACTTGATGTACATTTGGCGGAATATTATTTACCCAACTAGAATTGCTCAATGCAACTTTCTCGAAGTCACAATGCTTCACATGATCAAGCTAAGATTACAGTAGGTGAGCTTCTCACTATGTTGAGATGTTTGGTTATCTAATAATGACAAATCAAAAGTTTGCTTTGACAACAAATTTCTAGTTCTCATTGTTGGATCTCCATGTCTTATTCCATTGATCAAAATGTGATGGTTTAAGAATAGCAAAGAGGGTGATTTTTCACCTAAAGAGTTACTTGGGTACGACCTCTGCAAGGATCTGAACCCAAAATTGATTCAAGATGAAAAGCGAAAGAAACCGCCAGCCTAAGGCCTGCTTCTTCTTGATCAGATGCACAACATTTTTGCTCTTACCATATCACCTCGATCAAATTTAACGTCAACTTGATAAGCACCCACTATATCTTAACCCAAGACCTATTTGATCAAAACAGATCACAGAAATATATTTTTATGTTACAGAATTTAATACTTACAAACTGAAATCAAATAATTATGGATCAAAGATTAAATGTGTGTAACTTTCGATACTATTTAGAATATTTATTTTATCTGAAAACATACTCTATAATTCAATCTGTTACAATAGCATAGATCAGTAAAATGAATTATACTCTCCTTTTTCTCTTTTTATTTTTCACGAAACAACTTATGAGTAATAGAATAAATATTAAGAGAGATTGAAAATATATCTTCTCAATTGTTCATATTCATTTTTAAAAGGTTTTGACTTGTTATGACCGGAGGATTTAAGGTAACTAATTAAGAGAGTTACTCCCATATGATACGCATGAAAGCAAAGAGCAAATCGTTTAGTCACCATCCTGGTCGTCTCAGTTCTAGTGTTTGTTGGCTGTCCTCATTTTACCCAACAAGCAGGAAAGATTTTAAATTTTTATAGACGATTTTACCTCAAAAATAGAAGGTCTCATATGCCCTTCCAAGGTTCAATAAAAGTCAAATTCATAAAAACTCCCCTCATGGAAAAGTAATCAAATCAAATAATGATTAATATGAAAAGGATGAGAATTACCTGGGTGAACTACTTGAGCGTCTCCTCCACAAGGACCCCAGCCCATGACCTATTCAAGATATCAAGAACGATTCATCAAGAAATAGCGAGCCAAGATTCCAACTCCGAGGTTCTATTTTACATTGCTGCGATCCGTGCGCGAAATCAACAAAAAGAGAAAGGCAAAAAGAAGGAAGATAATCTTACCACAAACATATGATCCTGAACGCGCGATGCTTCTCTTTCCAGGGCACGCAGGAAGTACACTTGCGATGCATTCTACAGCACTTCTCGTGTAGAAAAATTAGGCAATGGAACATGAATTGTGGGTCACGGCGAAGATTGTGGGTCGGCGCACCACCGTCACGACGACGCAAACGTGGGAGCTGCTTTGCGACGATCGAGCGAACGTATGGTGGAACATTTCCAAATACATATCCGAGAAAAGTGGTCGGACGCTTTTAGGGTCCTTGGTCCTTCCAGGGCTTTCGGAAGGCACGTGTCGCAAAAGCGATGATTACATCGGGTTTCCGAGATTTTACTGGGAGACACCTTGTTAATCTCATCGAGCATTGCGCCAGATCGGAATGCATTAGTGCGAGAAGCACTCTCAGGATCACCGTCCATGGCAACCGAGGTTTCTCCATAGCTCGCCACGTGGTAACAAGGCGTCGATTTATTATAGATGCAAGATGTGCTCCCGACGGTAATGTCAGGATCCTCTTCAGCGACTGTACGGATCCACTTACAATGGATCTAAATTGCTGACGGGCTCAACCGGATGAACGGTCAAGATGCAATACGTCGAAGCTTCCGAAGTGAAGCCATATAATAAAGATAATTATATGAAACATATTAATTAAAATCTTAAATTTGGTTATATTGAAATGAAGAAAATATTTTCTTTTTAGGTTTTTCTCGAATGATACCCTTTTCAAAATTTTCTAACCATAGTCTCCTATTTCAAAAATCCTAAAAATACCCCTTTACAGTGTTTTTCCACCTAAATCCAAAAAATTTTCCCGCCAACAGTTCATGGTATTTTTAAAATCCTGTATATTTTTTTTTTATTTCAAAAACACTATGACATCAAAAATACTATATAGTATTTTTAAAACAAAAAATATGTAGTATTTTACATTATTTTATGGATAAAAATAAACCCATAACATTCTGTAAATAGTTGAGGAGAAAAAAAAATAGATTTGGACAAAAAAAAAGATACCTTTTTAGGGGCATTTTTGAAAATTTCAAAAATATGGGGTGATGGTTTGGAAATTTTGAAAAGGGAGGTACCATATTAAAAAAAAATCCAAAAAAATATTTTCTTGGGCAGTCATCCCATTTAAATGCTTTAAATTTTATTATGTAAACATAATTTTTTTCAGGAAAAAATGTTAGTACAAGTAAGTGATAATATTTATTTATTGTTGATAGGAAAAATATTCACATCAACAAGAATTCGTAATATTTTGTAGATTAAACTCAGTATAAAAAATTTATTAAGATACGATATTTGATATTAATTATTATTTTCCGCCTTTGTCAGTTACTGATTGAAGTGTAGGAGAGATCAGTTCAGAAACTGATCATGCCTCGTTCTTCCTCGGTTGTTACAGAATTAAGTGTCCAAAGTCTCTCTTTTCGAGCGAGTATTTGAGCCGCCTCGTTCTTCCTCTAGACTTCATTGGCTACAGAACCACCGGTTATTAATCGACACAAAACTCCTACAAATCGATCTATTTGTTCTCAGATACGGAGTTTTCCTTTCAGCATTAAGGACCCAAAAGAAACTGATTCCATTTAGGCTATTATTATGTAACATATGTGAAACGTCATGAGAAGCTTCATCGATATATGTTGACAGTACGTATACGTAACACATGCAGAGCAGTCGGCAAGTATGAAGACGGTGAGAGAAGTGGCGTTGCTGCTTGTGCTGCTGGGAAGCATAACAGTGTGGCCGTCGTTGTCAGAAGCCATGGCTTGGCATGGAGGAGCTGCAGCAGAAGCAGGGCTGCGGCGTTTAAGGAATCCGTGGGTGGTGCCGCCGTGGGTTCTGCACGACCCCGAGATCAAAGCGTGCCTCTCCTCCCTCCGCAACATTGGCGAATGCGTAAGCTCCATCTTTCTCGCCTACAAGTCGGGTGGGATCCACCTGAGGCAAGAGTGCTGCAGAGCCGTGCGAAGGATGGGGGAGCATTGTTTCGACAAAGTCTTCACTAGTGTTTACTTCGATGATTCGTTTGCTCCACGGATCAGGGAGTTCTGTGCTTTGCCAGCCTCTGCTGCAGCCCCAAGTTAAAGACTCATCCCAGTTTAGATTGTCTTCTTATTACTTGTGTCACTTGTTTTTGTTGTGGTATGAGCTATAAAGCTTTTCTTATCAACAGGATCCTTCGTTCATGTTCTCAACATACAAGCAATCGATCATTATGCGATTTAAAGAGTGATGAGAAAATGCTCCAAGCGAGAACGTACGTTTCACATCAAAAGTATTGTGAGCGGCAAGATAACCTTCATGTGATTTTAATTCGACATGCATGCTTTCTAACAAGATGTAAGCTATCGAGAAACTGATGCTCACAATACGTACACAGAAACAGCAAATAGTCAAGAGAATTCATGCGGCACGAGGGTTTCGAGTGCTATCACCACTTCGAGCAAGAGAAGTGACTAGCATTATCGATCAGCCTTCGAGCTAGAGAAGACATGAACAGAGCAAGAGAGAGAGAGAGAGAGAGAGAGAGAGAGAGAGAGAGAGAGAGAGAGAGAGAGAGAGAGAGAGAGAGAGCAGCTCTTCTTTCAGCCCGGCCAATTGAACAGAAAAGCCGCAGGGTGCTGGCGATCCATCCAGCATCGGAGTCCATGGTTTAATTAGCGATATCTTAATGTCTCATTTCACCCATCGAATGTAGCTGGCAGGAGGAAGCTGCGAAGCCATCGAAGAGGTAGGAGATCAGTGCATCCATCACAAATTCTCCCACCTTCCTTCAACCCCCCTTGCCCTTTCGCTGCACAAGGATTACTGTGGCGCCACCCAGAAAGAAATGTTCGGGCCAGCATTGTCACCAGAATACTGATACAGTAATGGCGCCTTACTAGGAAGGATTTGAAGCAACTCCTGCTCCGGCGTTCTCACCGGATCAGTCACGGGACTCTGATGAAGGTCCTGTAGATACGCTGGACAACTTCCCGATATGGCCGCCCGGGTACTATGTAACGATCGTCGATTTAATAAAAGTGGACTTACCTGCATCTATCCAGACAGAGAACACAGTTCCGCTATACCATGGGTAATAACTCTATTCCACGTCACTCCCCGCATGTTCGCCATGACATCAGCAGGTTGATGTGGGTTATGAGACGAGAAAGATGTGTTCCCTGTGCCTCCGGAGGCAGGGAACAGAGAGAGAAGCCACTCCCGACGGTGTCGTGTGCACGCGCCCAACGCGACTGCTCTCTCTCTCTCTCTCTCTCTCCTCGCTCTCCCCCATTTTGACGCATTCATCTGGCTCGCCGCTGGTCGCTCTCGCTTGGCCACGACGCGCAGGCCGCGCGCTGGCCTCTATCAGATTGCTTCTGAGCACTCCCTTGCCGCCAAACCCTCAACTTTAGTCCATATCTATAATTAAAACGTCACCTCTTCACCCAAGAACTCTCATCTGCTGCTGCTGCCGCCTTTCTTTCTCTTCCTCTGTTCTTTACTTGGAAGTGTCGATGGTAATAGTGGCGGAGATCAGCAGTGTTACGGTAGGAATCCCGCAGGAGTGTGCTCGCCTGCTCTCGTCGCGGGATGTCGGCCAGGGTTTTGTTAGAACGGGTTGGGGTTTTCGACCAGCACATCAACAGAGTGTTGCGGTGAGATCCATAGGGATCACGGAAAGGAGCGTTCGGGCACTGCAATCTGAAGTCTCCAATAGCCGCCATCTCAACTCGGTGATTTGAAATTAGCTTCGTCTTTACTGTTGGAACATGATTCATTTCTTAGATGATTCATGATTCATTTGAGATATCATTCTTTTAATTATATTAATATGATGTATAATTGATGAGGTTTACTGGGATGGATTTAGTGAGTTGGGTGAGTAAAGATGGGATCTTTGCATCTCGATGAAGAACTGAACACACAGCATAAGATTGTGATGGTAGTTTCTCAAAAATTCACATGTAAAGATGTCTCTGTGAGCAAAATTCTTTGTGAATATGTGGGGCATTGTAGCTTCTAATGTGAGAATATGAATATTGGATACTGTTTTAAGTGGTTGGGAAATGTGAAGTGCCATGGAGTTATCCCCATAACCAGTGAATTTATGGACGCAATACTTTTTATAAGTGATAAATATATTCTGCAATTTTAGAAGTATTTGTTAACTTATTTGTATACAGTATCTGAACATTAACTGAAGGAATTTACTCTTATGAGCTTCAGTCAGGCACATCGAACAAGAGGGAGATGGTGATAGCAACAAATCCTTGCAGGAAAACAAAGATAGTTTGCACAATTGGTCCCTCATGTAATACGCTTGATATGATATGGAAACTGGCAGAAGCAGGAATGAATGTTGCAAGGCTCAATATGTCTCACGGGGATCACGAATCGCATCAGAAGATTATTGATTTGGTCAAAGAATACAATGCTCAATGCAAGGACAATGTTATTGCAATAATGCTGGACACAAAGGTATGCCTGCTGCTTGAAGACTTCATCAGATCCTTCGAATTGATCTCTTCAGGTGCACTTTAAAAAATTATGACATGATTTTTTTCTATAACCTTCTCTTGACTTGACTTGGTATAGATATCCACAGAACATAATTTATATTTTATCTTGTCTACTTTTCTTCAGACCCACAATCATCTTGTCAAACTGCACAATTTGTTTTTTAATGGTGTATGTCTTGGTTTATAAGGCATCTGAGCAGTCAGTTATTGTCTGTAGCCTTTTAAAGTGCCATATACATAAAGCATAAGCGTAGAACAATATACTATTTAAAGATTGATTATCTGCCTACTGAAATAATGGTGAAATGATGAATATCTACATGATTTTCTGAGAACGTGAAGGAGAAAAAAAAAGAAGCAATAATGAGTTGAATGAGGGCATCTAGAAGTCATAAGAAGCCGCTTTGAAAGCAGAGGTGCAGGTTGGCCAATCAACCTGCATGTATTCCTTCCGCCAAAAACTTGTCTATTTCTTTGTAGTTGTCTTGTACATGTCTGGTTGCTCTGCAAAATTTTCAGGTGCTTTTTGAGCTCATTTAGGTATAGGTAGGCCCCATTTTGTTCATTTTTCTCACCATCACTATTTGACAAGAAGTGAAAGCTATGCGGGAATGAAACAGAGTGTTGTCATCTAATGGACACAACTTTAATATATAAAGTATCCAAGCTGGCTGTTCTAATGCTCAGTTGTTGATTAAAATTGGTATTTGATACTTGCCTGAAAGTTAGTTTAGCTATTCCCATGCTTGTTGAGGTTGGATAGTCAATGCCTCTGTACATATGTTTCTAGTTTCAACATCTAAATATTCCACAGATTTTGACTTATTCTGTCTCAAAGGTAGTTGCAGTTGATGTACCCTACCTGGTCCTAGAAAGAATGCCTTAACGATGTTATAGATTTTGCTTGTTGATTAAGATTAATGAATATTACTTGGACTTGGAACTTTGTGCCATGCCAGAAGAAGACTGAATGCTCAATTTTCTGCACCTCTTTCTGTTACTACCTAAAGTTGATCAAATCATTGGATTAGTAAATCTGCTGTATTTTTTGTATTTATTTGGTTAGACCAGAATGGCAGTGCTTGTGGATAGAGTAGCTAAGTGGGTTATGCAAAAAATTACAACAAATTTACCAAATTAACTTGCACTTTTTTATTCCACATGCATTCCCTGTTTTGTTTTTTTTTTTCTACTCCTTTTTTCCTACTTTTTAGTTTCATCCTATTTCAAATGAGTATTATGTGGCGTGAAAAACTAAGTGATTGTCAACACTTCATAGGGCCAAGATATGTGCTGTGAATAGTATGCAGAAAATTCTAATGGCCATGATATTTGTTTATGTTGCTTCAATTTTTTTAACCTCACCAATCATGAACTTCTTATCGACCAAACTTCTTCCTAGATATAGGGCTACTCAACCTATCTGCATATCAAGATCAAGAGATATTATATGACTAGTAAAAGTCTGTGATGATTTCCTCCTAATATGGGGTGTTTGGTTTCCTTGATGCTAATTTGTCTTGGTTGTTCCTTGAAACTATTGTTCACAAAAGAAAGTTATGTCTGATCTACTACTCTGGTGATATAGGGTCCTGAGGTAAGAAGTGGAGACGTGGCTCAACCTATCTTGCTCAAGGAAGGTCAGGTGTTCAACCTTACTATCAAAAGAGGGGTCTGTTCTGATGATACAGTCATTGTAAACTATGATGACTTTGTGAATGATGTCGAAGTTGGTGACATTCTTTTGGTTGATGGTAAGTGCATATAATTTTTAAATGACTCTTGGTTTCAACATCTTTGGAATTGTTTGTAAATAGACTTTATGAATGCATTGCTAATTGCAAAGCATACAAGTGTAAACTAATTTCTCAGATGTCAAACTTTTGGTGGAAATAAGGTGGCCTCTCATAAGCATTACTTGGACACACTTGTCATAGAGTTTGTGTTGATCATATATCCACAAGTCAATATGCAATTAGTGACCCAGAAAATTTTTGAACTTTGGATCTCTAAATCTGTAATTTTTCAATTACAAACAATCATTACAACAGTTTTGTAGTGGCAAATTAATTTTCTTTTCAGTTATCTTCATGTTTATCTCACATTCAAATTTTTTTTCTTACTTGTCCCAAGAACTATATCTTCTCTTCTTGATTGATTAGATACTCATGGGGGTGTCTAGTTTACCATCTCTTTGTCTATGGATCTATATAGTATTAATTCATATGGACCACCGTGTATAACATGATCAATGTGAGAATATGATTCAACAAGTTTCTTTTTGGTTGTCAATTCAAGCATTACAGACTTCCCTGATGTTGTTTTAGGGGGAATGATGTCACTAGCTGTAAGGTCAAAAACTGCTGATACTGTCAAATGCAAAGTAATAGATGGTGGAGAACTGAAATCAAGGTGTCACTTAAATGTGAGGGGCAAGAGTGCTACACTTCCATCCATTACAGGTTGTTTTTCCCCTTATGTTGTTGAAGGATCTAGATAATTCTTTTCCAGCCGAGAATTTTCATTGGAAATATATCTTGATTGTTTTCTTATATGTTTGATCTTTCTGTAGAAAAGGATTGGGAAGACATCAAGTTTGGTGTGGACAATCAAGTTGATTTTTATGCAGTTTCATTTGTAAAAAATGCTAAAGTAATACATGAATTGAAAAACTATCTGAAAAGTAAAACTCTGGCCTTATGCTTCAGGCAAAGCCGTTTTCTTGGTTGATTCAATATATATTAATTACATCTTATTTCATTGTTTTGTTGTGTTTTAAGGTTGCAATGCAGATATACACGTCATCCCTAAAATAGAAAGTGCTGATTCAATTCCAAATCTTCAATCAATTATTTCTGCTTCAGATGGGGTAAGACATTTTTGTTGCTCATCCAGTCGATCAGAAATTTTATGTCAAAAATAGATTCTCACCTAAAACTCAGTCAGTGGTTTCTTGGCCATCATCTGACCACTTGCAGTTCTTTTCTTTTGGGATTGGATTTTGAACATTTTAAGTTATTTGACCTATTCTCAACTTCATGTTTTAACTATACTTCTTGAAACATTTGTAGGCAATGGTGGCTCGTGGAGACCTCGGTGCTGAACTTCCAATTGAGGATGTTCCATTACTACAGGTGAGTATTCAATTGCACAATCTATTTGGTTTTGCTATTAATTACAAAATTCTTTTAAAAGGTTTCTTATTTTCTTCTCTTCAACAAAGAAATATACAAGATTGTCTTTTAGCTTCTTTGTTCTCTCTCTAATCTACTCGAAAGTCGCTGAAAACATCGAAGCCTTATTATTCACTTATGACAAGTGTTTTGTTTTTTTCTTTGTTCTGTGAGCAAATATGCCAAAGATGGTTTCTGTAGGATTATTGATGTGGAACTTAGATGTTTGATATAGTTCTATACTTCTATCTGTTCTCTATTCTGTTTCTCATTTTAGGAATGACAGGAAAATAGCATAGACACTCTAGCTCAAGATTTTTCATGCTCGGAAGTTAATATGACACAAATTGTTATGTCTTGTGATACTAGAAGCTGCTCTCCAACATATTTGTTATACTAGAAAAATTACTGAGTTGGAATTTTCCTAAACACTATGACTTTAATTTAACCTCCTCAACCTAACTTTGCAGGAGGAGATAATTAGAAGGTGTAGAGGCATGGGGAAGCCAGTGATTGTAGCGACAAATATGTTAGAAAGCATGATAAGCCATCCAACACCAACTAGAGCTGAAGTTTCTGACATAGCAATTGCAGTTCATGAAGGTGCAGATGCAATTATGCTATCAGGTGAAACTGCCCATGGGAAGTAAGCTCTTCCTTTGGTAATTTTTCTTTGCTATTGACAATTATACTGCATGCATGAATATATATTAGGATGTCTCTTTCGACCAATTTTATTTATTTTGAATTATTCTAACAATAAGATATTACTGTCCATGGACCTTTGAGTTGCGACTAATAGCTAACAGAGCATTTGGAAGATTTAAGGGAAAAAATTCTATATGTTAGGTAGCACAGACATCACTTATTTTGTTATTGCACACGGATCATTACACTATTAGCTTATCATATGATTGTTTTATTCCTCCCATGGGCAAATTATTTTGTTTTAAGTAACTTTTTGCCATAGGTATCCATTGAAAGCTGTTAAAGTAATGCACACTGTGGCATTAAAAACCGAATTGGCAATATCAAGCACTGTTGAGCCCCCTATTCCTGCTCCTTTAGACCAGGTATCCATGTTTACAAGAAGATTGAACCTAACCTTTTTTTTTTCTTTTTCTTCTTTGATTTAGAGTTTTCGTGCTTGTCTCAGACAACCATAATACTATCATCTACGTTGCTATGTTTGTTTCATGTCTTTTTTGCAGCGTGCAAGCCTTGGAGAATCTTCTCAGAGCCACATAAGTGCGATGCTTGCTTTACATGCAACGATAATGGCCAATACTCTTGGCACACCTATTATTGTTTTCACACAAACTGGTTCCATGGCTACACTTTTAAGCCACTATCGGCCTTCATCGATTTTATTTGCATTCACAAATGAGTAAGCACCCTATGTTGTGATTTATTTCGATAGAACGTCTGATACATACATCTCTACTACTTCAATACAAGTTCCTGTAAAGAATTTCTCAAACCTTTATGTCTTGTTGGTCATTGAATAACAGGAAACTAAATGATGTTTGCAGGGAAAGGGTAAAGCAAAGGCTATCACTTTACCATGGGGTGTTGCCTATATACATGCAATTCTCTGTCGATGCAGAAGAGACCTTCTCTAGAGCCATCAAGTTCTTGCTGGTATAACAAATACTTATTTTGCTTGGAGTATCCTTACTATAATTTTTCATCCTTTGATACCTGATTTGATGGAACAGAGTCATGGGCATCTGAATGTTGGACAATATGTCACCTTGATTCAGAGCGGAATACGCTTGATCTGGCGACAAGATTCTACACATCACATTCAAATTCGCAGCATCGGAGGCTGATGTTGATGCTAAAAAACAGGCACTTCTGTGACCAAGTAGCTAAGATTATATTTGGTGGAATATGCTGTCTCAAAATGCAGGACCTACCAGTAGAGATTGAGGTTATGTCAAGTTGTAAGCTTCATAGTGGGCTTGTTTTTTCATCATCAATATGTTTATCGTATTAATATGTTTTCCTTTTTAAGTGATTTTATTACACCATTATTATTAATACTCTTCTAAGTAATGTTTTAATTTTTCATGGTAAGTCAATATTTATATTTTTGTAACTCTAATGATTATATAAATATATATATATATATATATATATATATATATATATATATATATATATATATATATATATATATATATGTGGTATAAACAGATCAAAATTGTGTGGGGGAATGCATCCTTCGCATTCATGCAGTAATGTCACACCATTCATTGCACGAGTGGCAACTTTATATCTATCTATCTAGTAAATGTATATGGGGAATGTATTGAGCAACCAAAAGTCTTGAGTGATAGCTTATATTTTGTGTTTGTTTGTGAATCATGGACGTGCAAGTTTTTATATTTTTCAAATGTAAATGGAAAGATATTAATAGTCAATCATAATTTGATGGATAATCATCATATAAAAATTATTATGAAAGAAAAAGGTTAAGGTTACTTTCACTCATTTGTCGGTGTGGATAAAAATTCAAGATAAGTCATTTTGGATTATCTCCCTTTTTATCACCCACGTGGATAACGTCAAGAGAAAGATATTAGGGTGGTTACAAATTATTCCTTTTAAGGTCAAGTATAAAAGTTAATCCTCAGTGCTACGTCAAGGGGCTCTCTTTTCAAGAAAAATCTATACCCATTAAGAGACCTTAGTCACTAACATAAACATTGGAAGAATCAGGTCAAAAAATTTCTCCCGATATTGGTCTTAGTGTAAGTGGTGCCTCGGGAGCATGACACTTCGGAGCCACCTTGGAGCTACCTCAACTATCACCTCGGATACTCCTATGTTCTTGGGTTTGGACCATGTTGGGTTTACTCAAACATCGACGATAATTTTTTCTAACATTTTTGGCGCTAGGAGGGCTTGATGTTGTAGGAACGTCCACCCGTCAATCCTCTCGATGAATGCTCTAGCGAGGAGGCTCTATCTTCGACCCATAGCACTTACAATTGTTATCCTTCTCACATGTGGACGTGCCCACTTTGATACAAATGTTGGCACGGTACAAGCAATTATTTAATAACATGGGCCTCTCACTCCTAGGGACGACCTCGGGCCACCTACTTATCCCTATCGAGGTGTTCTTGAATCTCATACAATAAGTGTATACACTAACAAGCATGATGCAAGCTATCGATATGCTCTTGCCACAGTTAACCCAGAAAGTAATGCTACCATCTCAGTCACAATCAATATCTCAACTGCCACTAGCATCGATGCCCATCGTGGTGCAAGTATCTCAAGATCACCCAAGCCCTGTAGAAATGCCAGTTAAGGGAATGCTCCGCTCCCCAATCATGGAATTCAGCACATTGCCACACTATCACTCTGCTTTGCTCGCATTCAAGTCCTAATTAGTGAATTTGATGAATAACTCATTGAGGATCCAACTACAACAAATGGACCAATGCTTAAAAGAGATGCAACGAGAGTTTCAGCAATCGAGAGAGGAAAGTCTACTTGATCCCACCTTGGGTTGATCCCCATTTACTCAAAACATCCAAGAGGAGCCAATTTAGATGAACTTTCACCTCTTATCATTGGAGGTCTTTGACAGTAATATCGATCTGATAGAGTATACTACTACCTTCTACATCTACATGTTGTTGTATGGTACCTTGGACACCCTGATGTGTCGTGCCTTATTGACAACACTAAGAGGCTTAACACGAGAATGCTATACTAGCACTTAAAAACTGCTCTCGATTGACTCCTTTGCTCAGCTCATAAAGGTGTTTGAGCTCTACTTCCTTGAGAATGTGTGCCTCATGCCATTAACGGTAATGCTTCTTAGACTCAGGTAAGGAGAGGAAGCAATACTCTTTGATTTTATTACCCAATTCCCCAATGAGATTCGAGACATATAAGAAACCCATCCGTTGTTTATAATATAGGCCTTGATGATGGGGCTTAAGCCTTCTCATTTTTTTTAGTTATTGGTAGAGAGACTATCAGTGACAGTACTTGAGATGCTCTAGAGAACCAACTAA